>JALPQD010000594.1:0-345000 GCA_023101885.1 Typhlomys cinereus | reverse complement strand
AACCCCTGAGTAATACGTGTGATGAGGAGGATGAATGGGCGGAGTCGGGACCATCGGCGCTCGATGGAAAATGGTCTCCGAGGTGGAATCCGGACATCCTTGGAATAACTGTTTTGTGAAACACAATGTGTGGCTTTTTAGATTTTTCAGTACATGTATTAAGAGTTGTGTACAAATTAAAATGTCTGTGGACTGATCCTCAACCAATAAATCTCAATTATAAAAGTATTAAAAAAAAAAAGAACTAACTTGCCAAGCCATACAACGCCACCATCTTCTGCTCTTCATAGATATCCATGGGGTTCACCAGGAGCTGAAAGAGACCTGAGGAAACAGGATGAAACCAAAGTCCACCAATGCCCCCAGGCCTGCCCCAGCCCCTGCCCTTCCTGTTCCCACAGTCACCTATGGCCAAGAGCCCCCCCATGCCTGCTCCTATCAGGAAGGTGGTGGCAGGGAACTCTCCTGGCTGGCGCCACAGGAACCGGTTCCAGGAAATTGGCAGTCTTGGGGTCAGAAATATCTGTATGGCTGAGACGTCGGGACATTTCGACTCACCGTCTTGTCTTCGGGCTGAATGGGGCTCACGGGTTAGAGACTTTGAGGGGATGGGAGAGCAGGGGAACCCAGTGGTAGGGGCTTGGAATATACTGGCAGAGACAGGGGACCCTGAAGAAGTGAGGGGAAAAAAGAGGGGGGAAAAAGGGCTGTAGAGAGGCTGTGACAAGAGAGGTAAAGGGGGGGGGGCTAAAATGGGGGAGAGTGCTAAAAGGGAGGACAGTCTCTGGTCATCTCACTGGAGTGGGGTGGTTTCATTTGTTTCCTCGCTTCATTGCGACGGTGTGTATAGTCCACTAGTTTGTTCTGGAAAAACCTTTTCATTTCAAAAGTCTCTTCAGAGATTCTGTAGGCTGTGAGATTGTGACAAGGGGAGGAAGGTGCAGCTCGTGGCCTCTGCCATCACTCACGGACCATGTCTGAAGTCTGTTTTCCTTCAGTCCTTCAGCCCCAATGCGTGAGGAAGGGATTAGAGAGCGCCCGTCCCTTGGAACCAGGTAATGGGTTCCAAGCCTTCCACAGCACAAACTCTATAGAACCTTAGAACAGGATGAATTCCAGGACCTCGGAACCTGGGAGACTTTCCAGGCGACAGCCTGGCATTTGGTCCCCGCAGCTTTGTCCAAAGTCATGAAGGCTTTTCTCCGGCCCTCCAGGGAGGGGTTATCTAGCAAGACCAGGGCTGTGGTCCGTAGTGTGGGTGGCTTCACCCTAGGCTTGTCCTTGGCCACAGGTTATGGGCTTCTGGAGCTCTTTGCGGAGGGGAACAGCCCTTGGGGTTGTCTGGTGGCCACGATCACTTTGGCTACCTTCCTTAGCCTGGGCATGGGGTTCTCCCGCCAGATTCGGGCCACGGTCATTCTGCTGCTGCCGCAGGCTTTCTCTCGTGAGCCTGGTACCTGGGGGGTGGGGAAAGGCGTATTCTGAAGGCTCCGGGAAGGGATTGCTGCTAGTTCAGAGCCGGGGGGGGGGGGGGGGCTAAGTGATGATGGCGTTGTCTCCCCAGGGCAGGGTCGCATGCTGCTGTTGGTGGCCTCTTTGGGGATGGTGCTACAAGGGCCTTGTGCCAACACCCTGAGAAACTTCACCAGGGCCAGTGAGGCTGTGGCCTGTGGGGCAGAGTTGGCCCTGAACCAAACTGCGGAAATGCTGGAGCGGGCTAAGCAGCCCCTTGTAGGTAAGCACCGCCCTCACCTCCCACGGGTCGTGTTGTGTGTCTCCCCCCTCTTGAACAGTCTCCACTTTAGCCTCATTTCTCTATTGGAACTGTATCCTAATCTCAAAACCTCTGGGCCTAACTAAACCTCCTCCAGCTTCTTCCCTCTGCCTGATTAGCACCTTTCAAAACCTAGCACCTTGGATTCCAGCTTCTCAGGTGACCACCCCCTTACCAACTCTACCTTCGGGTAATGGTGAGAACCAGATCCTGCAGGAAGAGACCCCAGAGCGCTGTTTCCCTCTGTCCCTCAGGTGCTCTGACCAAGATTAAAGCTATTGCTCAGAAAGCTAAAGTGGCGGGCGACCGGATTCGCAAGTTCTTCCGGTCCATCATGGATGGTGTGAAGCATGTAGGTGAGTGTGTCAGCATGTCTAGTTCAGGACATCAAAATATACCCAGTCTCTTCATCAGGTGCTTGTCCAGGCCTGCCTGGGTCCCACTGGACTAGCACATCTGATCCCTAACCAGTTCTAGGGCCTGGTTGATGTTTACCTAAGTCCCTGAGAAAGGCTTGGGGCCTCTCAGAGTACTGATCTCACTGTTTCCCTCCAGCCAGGGTCCTGCGGAATGTATGGTATTGGCTCCTCCACATCGGCGACGTGTGCAACTCCGAGCTGGGCAACCCTTACATAAAGTGTGCTCGGGTTTTTGATAATGCTAAGGACAACTGCATGAAGGTCGTGCCACGTGCCCACCACCTGTGTTATGTGCTCATGCCCTTCAAACTGGTGCTCTGTGGTCTTGCCAGCTGTGAGAAAGCCAGGGCTTCCCTGCAGGGAGGGACAAACGTGGGACTGGGGTGGAGCGGAAAAATGTGGGATCTGTCAAGAGGGTGGGCCTAAGGGGCATGCAGAGAGAGCACTGACTATGGAGCTCATAAAGATGCTGAGCTCAGTGGAGGTGGGCAGGAGGGAGGGACTGATGTTCAAGGAGCGGTAATGGGGAGAAGCTAAAGGGTGCTGAGCAAATGTGGAATGGGAAGTCCCCGAAGCCCTGTGGGAAAAGGGTACCAATGGGGGGAGGGCCAGCTCATGTCTCTGCCTCTCCTCCTCATACTGAACTTCACGGTCCGCAGTGGTCCAGGTATTCTGCGTCATCCCCAAGTACATCCAGCCCTTTTTACAAAAGACCATTGGCACCCGTGAGTTATACCTCCAGTCCCTGCCTCAGTGTTTTCCAACTTTGCTGTGATCACTGGCAGTCAGAGCGTCCCAGTTCATATGCAAAGATGCCAGTACAGGGAAGGGTATCCAGGTCGGTCACCAGGCTGAGCAGAGTGGAAAACTGAGACCCAGTGAAGGGGAGGTGTCTGGTCAGAGCTAGACTTTAGGATGGGATCTGGGGACAGAATCAGGCCTCCTACCTGAAGCTCAGTCAAGGTGGACAAATAACCTCCCACCAAGTGCAATGCTGGGTGTTGCAAAATGCTGCTCCTTCTTAGTCCACTTAGATACACACCCCTGGGGTTCTGGCTGGTTTGACTCCCAAGCTGGAAAAAACCCCACCTCAAGCAGGTCTGTGCTCCTAACTGTTCCCACTCACGTCTCCTTGGCCCCTCTCACTCCAGCTATAATGAATTTGATTAACATGGTGCGGAAGGAGTTTGAGTTCAACATGACGGCCACCCACCACTTCTCTGTGGACCTCAACGCTTCTCGAAGCCTGTCCCAGGTCGCCCGGGACCTCCATGAAGCTATCAGCATGAAGCTGTACAGGGCCAGGGAAGCTCTGTCGCTGATGGGCTACACCATGCCTCTGCTCTTTGGAATTCTCTACCTCCAGTGAGGGGCTGCTGGAGCTTGCACAGGGGAGGAGGCGGGCAGCTGGGCTGTGGGACTAACCATCCATGGCATCTTGGGAGGCTGAAAGGGGCAGAGCAGTACGGGGTGCCTATTGGGTCTGTCTGGGGGAGAAAGGGGCCTCAAATATGCTCCCCCACCCCCATCACAGGGCTCTGTTTTACCGGTACCGTTACCTGAACTGGGACAATTTTGACAACATCTACATCACCAAACAGTTCATGAAAATAGAAACAGTCCGCTCTGCAGCAGGGCTTCCCACAGTCCTGCCACTCACTCCTCATGAGACTGGTCGCTACATCAAGCCAGGTGAGGGCTCTGAAGCTGGAAGGGAAGGACTCGCAAGTGGGCGGGCGGGCCAGGGCCTTCCCCAATCCCACAGCCCTGACCCCAGCTCTGGAACTTAGGAGGGTGCTAGAAGGAGGTGGATTTCAGCTTGGGGGGAGATATAGTCCTGTTTGTTCTCCTTCAGAAAACAGACACAGGGGGAAAGGGGATCTTTGGGAGCACGCCAGGAACTAGGATAGCAGCAAGGTTACCTTGGGAGCAACGGGGGCATGAGGTTGGGAAGGCTTTCTGTGGTAAGGGTGGGAGTTGTGGGCATACTAAGATAGACAGGACTGCCCAGGAGGCAGGAGGCAGGCCAGGGAGGAGGGGTATCCAAGACCCTGGGTCCCCAGAGCCTGGGATAGGCCCCTGGGCTGCAAGCCCTGCCCCCATTGCCGTCAAATCCCTGCTCTGAAGAGCACTCTCAGCCTCACCTTCATCTTCATATCCTGTTTCCTTTCCGTCTTCTGGAAGAGGAAAACAAGCTGAGCTGTCTGGGAGCAGGCGCCTCCTCAGCAGCTGGGGTACACGAGTGGGAGAATGGCAGTGCACGCGCCTGACGAGCCCCCCTCCATCCCCTCCCAGCCTCCATCTTCCTATCCCGGTGGGAGCAGATAATTTATCTGCTGGAGATGATCAACCTTGCCCGCCACATCCTGCTCATGCTGTTCCTGGTTTTCCTGGACTATGCTGTCTTCTGGGTGCTCGACCTGGCCCGATACCAGCTGCAGGGGGAGATCGTGGCCCGAAGTGAGTGTCCACGTGTCCTCCTCCTGTGTCTGTCCGTCTTCCCCAGGGTCTCCTGTTGGGGAACTACTTGGACGACCATGTGATACTGCCGCTTAGCCTCCTCTAGCTCTAACTTCTACGTGCTATCAAATGTCAAGGTCATTATGAAATACAATGCTAAAGATAAAAGTTGTAAGTCAGACTGGCCCGGGTTCAAATCCTAGTCCTGTCCTTTATACTTTATGCTTAAAGGCAGTGACTTTGAGCAGGTTGTCTGGGGCTGAGGAGATGATGGGATCCATTGGTAGAATTGCCTGATCGACACGTGCAAGGCCCAGGTCAAGCCCCCATATCTCAAAATAAATAAATAAAGGCCAGTAGTTTATCCTCTCAGAACTTCGGTTTTCCTATCTGAACGATGGGACGCCACTGTGCCTGAGTGTCACCGAGCGTGCGTGAGGCTCCCTGGGGTGAGCACATCCCTGACCATTGACTTAGACTGTGTCAGAATCCAAGAGATATAATTCATCTAAATTTTTTGTAATTAATGTAAATTTATATACCGGGGGATGATGTGATGGCTTGGCAGGTCGACGTGCCTTAGCATCCTAAGTGCAATCCCTAGATTCCACATAGTGGAAGGAGAGAGACAATTACAGAAAGCTGGCCTCTGACCTCCATACGTGCACCATAGTACATATATCTACACACACATACAATAAGTAAATAAACATAAAAAATTTCAAATAAAGTTGTGTACCAGAAGTCTAACAAATAGAAAAAAAAATCAAATCCAAGAAAAGCAATAAAGCAGAAACAATGAACCTGGGCATTGTGATGCACACTGGTAATCCCAGCACTCAGGAGGCTGAGGCAGGAGCACTGAGATTCTAGCTTGCATAGGCTCCATAGTGGGGCCATATTTCCAAACGCAAGCAGTCAGCACTCAGCGATCCTTGTGTGCTTCTGGGTGGTCGTGGAAGTGTGGTGGGGTGATCGCTTAACCATTCAGCTCAGATCTGATGAGCCAGGCAGCTGGACCAGACACCAGTGCTCCACAGCTGGACCATAGTGGGATACTGAGGCCAGGCCTTGAGGGCGCTTCAGCACCAAGGACCTGCCTGAGGGGGTGGGCTGCATCTGCGACTGCCTGGCTCCACTTTCCATCCTGCAGAAGGTGGGCTCTCTCCTGCGTGGAACAGCAGGCCATTATGTGAGAGTCTCTCACACAGTATCATTGTGCTAGGCCCTGTGGTGGTGTCCATAACCGTGGAAGGGACCGGCCATACTGGGAACATTTATCGTGACCTGGTGTCAGCCTTCGATGTTCTACAACAAGGCAACATCAGTGTATTGTCCCGGCGCTGCCTCTTGCATCCCTCAGAACCAGACTTCAATGGCTACATCGTTATTGGTATCCACTTCACTTGAGGCCTTGGGGAACGGAAGGCATAGGCCATGAGGGGTAGGTGGCTCAGGGGTGTGACTGGCACCATTGTGTCCCAGCCCATGTTCTCACGTGATGTGCTTCCAGGCTCCATGTATGGTCTCTGCTTATTTGTCACTCTGTTTGGAAATTATGTCAGCCGGCTACGGCGAATCATCTGTGCCTCCTACTACCCATCCAGGGAGAAGGTAAGGGGTCCCTAGCCAGTGTACTCTCCCAGTTTGAGCCCCAGGTGCTAAGTTAGTGGCTGTCTTGACTCTGGAGATCTTGAAACCCTTTGGCATCTCTCTCTCTCCCCTCTGGTGAAATACCAAAGTAAATGGAGCCAGAACTTCATGAGAGAGAACTTGAAGCCTCCAAGGTTTTGTTAAAAAGGGACAGGGCAGGGTGGGCATATTGATGTGTGGATGGACACTGGCACTTCTTGGCACGTTAATTGAGTATCCCAGGAAGCTCAAGTGAGGCAGTCAGGTGATCAGTCAAACAGCTACATAGACACTGGGCTGTTACAGGCCGGTGAGAGGCATCTGCTTGCAAACCCGGTGACCTATAAGTTAGAGTCGCAGAAGCCCACTTGGTGGAAAGAAAGCTACGCTCTGCATTCCACGTGTCCATGACATGCGTGTGTGCCTGCCTCTCCCTCCCTTGTCCTCTCTCTCAACTAAATAAAGTGCAAAAAATAAGACATTTTATTAAGTTTACAGTATTATTGTGCGTGTGCATAAGTGTGGACGTACATGTGCCACGATGTCTGTGTGGAGATCAGAGGACAACTTTGTGGAGCTGATTCTCTCCTTTCACTTAGATGTGAGTTCCAGGGATCGAACTGAGTTCGTCCTGCTTGCGCAGCAAGCGCTTTGACCCACTGAGCCATTTTATGACTCCAAATAAGGTTTTGTTAACGAATGCATTAAGGAGTATGGGGACCCAAAGGAGGGAATGGATTGTTTCCCCTGGGAAAGTTCATAAAGCTGCTCAGAGCAAAGCCTTGATGGATTCACAGGTGCCAAAGGGAAAGTTAGGCAAGGAGTGGGGATGGTGCCGAGCACAGACCTGGCAGATAAGATGCAGTTGTGTCTCTGTCCTGATCTCACCCCTAGGAAAGGATTTCCCACCTCTACAATTTACTTCTGAGTCGTCGAACCAACCTGTCAGCTGCAGTGCACCGAGCGGTGATGCGACGGGCAGCTGATCAGAGCCAAATGAGTGTCCTCCAGATCCTAGCTGTCCGGTGAATCCACTGTACTTGCCTAAAGTGGTGGGTGAGGATGGACAGGAAAGAGCTAGAGGTCAGCGTGGATCACTGTCCTCCCCTAGTGACAAGGGATTGGCTGAATGGGGCACCATCACGCCTTTGTCTTTCATGTCTTGAGGGGGAAATGCAAGTAGAGACAAGAATTCTTTTTTAATATAATATTGTATTTATCTAAGAAAGTGTGTGTGTGTGTGTGTGTGTGTGTGTGTGTGTGTGTGTAAGAAAGAGAGAGAGATGCATGAGACACTGCATGGGTGGAGATCAGAGGACAACTTTCAGAAGTCAGTTCTCTCCCTCAACCGTGTGGGCTTCTGGGGATCAAGTTCAAGTTGCCAGTTCGTGGGCCAGTGCCTTACCTGCCGAGCTCTCTTACCAGCCCAGAACAAAACGTTTAAGAGCAGAGAGTGAAGTCAGTGAGAAAGCTTGATGGGAAAAAGCACCTATGGGCCTGAGTTTAGGCCCCAGAGTCTTTACGTGGAAGGTGAGAACCAAATTCCAAAAGTTGTCCTCTGCCCTCCACGAGTGCACCTTTTTTAAATTTTTTTTTTCCTCTCGTCTCTTGAAAATAAATAAAGGGGATGGGGGAGATAGCTAAGTGGTTTTAAAGCCTTTGTCTTACAAGCAAAGGGACCTGAGTTTGGATTCCCAGATCCCATATAAAGTACTGGGTATGTGTGGTGGTCCAAGTATAAATCTAACCCTGGAAGGCAGAGCCTGGGACTCCCCAGAGCAAGCTGACTAACCAGACTAACCCCAGTGATGTGCTCTGGGTTTAATGAGAGACCCAGGCTCACAAAAATAAGGTGGAAGGGGGCTGGAGAGGTGGCTCAGGGGTTAAGCCTCCGCCTTGCAGGCGGAAGGTCCTGAGTTCGGATCCCAGATCCCACGTATAGACGCCAGGCGGAAGCGGGGGCGGCCTGCGCTTCAGGTCCTGGTAGGGCGGAGCCTGTGAATCCCGGGGCAGAAGGAGTGGAGGCGTCCATGATGGTTCACAAATCGTCTATGGTTCTACACATACACAGACACACACACACAGACACACACACGCACGCACACATACACACGCACATGCGCACAGTTGAATAAATAATAATAATAAATAAAAAAAAATAAGGTGGAAGAACAATCCAGAATGATTCCTGATATCACCCTTGGGCCTCCACAGACACACGTATTCAAGTATACAGTGTGTACACATTCAAACAAACATGTACACCCACCCACATACACACACATATGTAACCCATACATGAAAGATAAATAAAACGTATTGTTATAGTCAGAAAGACAGAGATTAGACTGCAGGAAGGTCTCCCCAAAGCTTGGAGGTCGGTGCAAGTGTGGGTGGGCTTTGGATAGCTGGACTTAACGTCTGTGACCTCTCTTCTCAGGTGCCCCTGCCTCAAATCATTCCTCAACCAATTTTTGCCGGAACAGTTCTTCTGCCTGGGCTGTGGGAAGCTTGAAGACAAAGAGGGCCCGGAGCGCTTTGTGCCCTGCAGTACCCCAGGCTGCCGAGGTGACCCCTGCAGAGTGTACCTCTCCTGGCAGGACTCGCCATATTTGCATATGACAATCAACCATGGCCCTTCCTTTCCACAGTTCTCCTGCCCCTCACCTCTATACCCCTTCATGACTATGCATGTCCTCATTTACATAGTGCCCTCTGGTAGCTCATTGTGCCATCCTCTCCTTGACTATGAGCACAGGAGCCCTTGCTGCAGTTCCCTAGTGTGTGCCCTTGAGAGGGATGGCGCCTTCCAGGGAGACAGGCCAGAGAGCCGCCAGAGCACAGGGACTGTGGTGAACTTAAGTGTCTCTTTTCTCCT
Organism: Typhlomys cinereus; assembly: GCA_023101885.1. Classification (NCBI taxonomy): domain Eukaryota; kingdom Metazoa; phylum Chordata; class Mammalia; order Rodentia; family Platacanthomyidae; genus Typhlomys; species Typhlomys cinereus. The sequence goes on along the minus strand of JALPQD010000594.1, from coordinate 335,837 downwards.
GGCCTCTAGGTCTCTACTGCCATGCCTGCTTTCAGCTCCTGAACAACATCTGTTCTGTATGTGCATCTCCCCTCTCCTATCAGGGGAGTCTAGACCTGGAACTGTGAGTCTTTCAGTGGTGGGATTGGAGCCTGGGGGGACTGTGGGAATGATGCCCTTCCCCCAGGATGTCTGTAGACCACTGAGACGGGAGGCTTCTGCAGGGATTCTAGTGACGAAGAGGGGCCTCGGCTATGGCAGGCTGCGGCTCAAAGAAGGGCCTTGGAGCAGGAACCCAAGCTCCCGCAACAGTTCCAGGATGAGCTGGGAAGGAGCTCCTCAGAAGACAGCAGCTCCGAGGCCGAGGCCGAGGGCAGGTGAGCAGGCGAGGGCAGGTGAGCAGGCGAGGGCAGGTGAGCAGGCGAGGGCAGGTGAGCAGGCGAGGGCAGGTGAGCAGGCGAGGGCAGGTGAGCAGGCGAGGGCAGGTGAGCAGGCGAGGGCAGGTGAGCAGGTGGAGCTGGAATCTGGGAACTGAGAGCAGTTCGTCGCATGGACACAGATGGTCTGCGTGCCTGAATCATCTTCAGGGATGGAAACCCAGAGGGCAGAGAGGAGGGAGAAGAGTGGAAGTTTGCTGAATGCCAGCATTGCTCCCTGCAGAGATGGTGTGTGTGTGTGTGTGTGTGTGTGTGTGTGTGTGTGTGTGTGTAGGTGTAGTGTCACCCAGACAGCAACTCTGTGCACAGTACCAGATACAGGAAAGACACTGCATTGGGATGGGACTGGATTAATGAACACTTCACAGAAAAGAAGAAAAATGATCTGGGGTTTGGGTCAACCTAGTGGTTTGTGAAGCTAAGTGGAAGAAAGTATGCCAGGAGGGAGCTTGTGAGTTTGGAGAATGTGAAGCATTCAAGAGGGTAAATAAAGCCCAAGGGTGTGGTGCGTGTGTATGTGCGTGTGTCTGTCTGGGTGGGACCTCAGGGAGGGTTGGAGATGAGGTAGGGAGAGATAGACAAGGGTCTCATTGGTCACTTGAAGATCTTACCTTGTTAAGTGATGCTTTTGCTTATCTTTTAAGACCTAAAGCTGAGCAAGATATGACACTGACCAGTAATCCCAGCCCAGCACTGGGGAATCTGAGGCAGGAGAGTAGAGAGTTCTAGGCCAACATGAATTACATAGTAAAATTCTGTCTCAAAAAAAAAAAAAATGAGCCATGGACTGGGTATGGCTCAGTGGACAAGGCTCTGGGTTATATCCCCAGCACCACGAATAAGGAGAGGGAGAAGGAAAAGGAAGAGGAGGAGGAAGAAGATGAGGAAGAGGGAGAAAAAAAGGGGAAGAGGAAGGGAGGCCGGGAGTAAACCGAGGTGATACTGCCGGGCTCCAGCACTCACCGGAAGGAGCAAGCCAGGAGCACCGGCAGCCTGAGGTCAGCCAGGTTGATGGGGTGGCCAGATCGGAAAGAAAACAGGGATGGGAGAAAGGAGAAGGAGAAAGGCAAAGGAGAAGGAGAGGGGAGGAAAAGAGAAGAGGAAACTACAGAAGGAAGGAAGGAAGGAGGAGGAGAAGAAAAGGAGGAGAAGGAGGGAGGGAGGGAGGGAGGAAGAAAAAGGAAGAAGAAAGGAAGGAAGGAAGGAGGAAGGAAGGAAGGAAGGAGGAAGGAAGGAGGAAGGAAGTGGAAGGAAGGAAGGAAGGAAGGAAGGAAAGAAAAAAGGAAGAAGGAAAGAAGAAAGGAGGAAGGAAGGAGGAATGAAGGAGGAAGGAAGGAAGGAAGGAAGGAAGGAAGGAAAGAAGGAAAGAAAAAAGGAAGAAGGAAAGAAGAAAGGAGGAAGGAAGGAAGGAAGGAGGAAGGAAGGAGGAAGGAACGAAGATAGGAAGGAAGGAGGAAGGAAGGAGGAAGGAAGGAAGGAAGGAAGGAAGGAAGGAAGGAAGGAAGGAAGGAAGGAAGGAAGGAAGGAAGGAAGGAAGGGCTAAGAAGACAGAGGAGAGGCTGGGCATCGAGGATGGACGTCTCCATCAGCAGCAATTATTGATGCCCGAGGTCAGAGGTGCTGTACTTGAGCCTGGGCAGCTGTTAGGGCAAGAGGACAAGCAGGCTCTGAGAACAGAGGACTGGTCCAGTATGAGACTGGGGCGGTCTCTGCAGGGTATCCAGCTGGAGCTGCTCAGAGAGCAGGTGTAAAGGTGTCCAGCAGGACGCGGGGTGGGTCTCTTTTGAGGCTGCTGGTGTATGGACTCTCAGAAAGGAGAGGCTAGATTATCTCCTTCCCTGCCAAGACAGGAGTCAGGGACCTGGAAACCTAAGCAGGGAGAGCAAGAAAGCCAGCACAGATGTTTCTGTATCCAAGCACTTTTAGGAAGTGACAGAACAAGAAAGCATGGAGGGCTGAGGAAGAGTTCAGTTGTAGAACATTTAGCATCCACAAGACCCTGTTCCACTCCCAGCACTGCAACAAAACCACACACCAACAAACAAAAAGTACGCTTCTACTGAGGCAGAGGAAGAGCCGATATCCCTCTGAACAGAGTTGAGCTTGTTCCAGCCCGATGGCCTCACTTTTCTCTGGGAAGTAGGAGGCAAGGGCACCTGCTGAGAGAGCAAAGGAGGTGGCTGGGAGTGGCAGAAAAAGTTCAAAGAGTGGGTGGGAGAAGCTGAAATACCTGCTGTGGGGAGTGTGCAAAGAGGCCGACTGGGGAAACCGAAGGATTTCCAGGTAGAGTTAAGGCCCAGGTGATGCAGAAAACCCCTAACTTGTCATGACTGCTCCCACATTCCCACGTGCTCTCCCAGGAGGATTTGTTTGTTTTTGTGATAGAGCACACTGTAGCCCAGGCTGGTCTGGGACTCACCCTATAGCCCAGGCTGGCTGGGAACTTCCAGCAATCCTCCCTCTTACCTCAGTCTTCTGAGAGTGAGCATTGGGTCACATGGCTTTCTCTGCCAAATGTGGTAGCCCAGGACTTGGAGGGAAGACTTCTGGGCAGGCCACGGGAAGGAGCAGATGAGGGAGCATGAGGGTCCCTCAGTGTCACGGGTGGGCATGGCAGGTGTCTTTGAGGCCTTTCGACACCACATCAGTGATACACTGCTGTGACAGCTTAGCAAAAACTTACTTAGGGCCAGCTGGGTTTGAGAAAGATAAGCTATATCCACTTGGGAGGACTACAAAGAAAAGTGTCCAGTTGGCACATTCCAGGGCAAACGGGGTGATGGGCAGGGTGTTTCAGGGGAAGTAAAGCTCCTATTGCAGAAAAGTTAAAAGCTAGATGAACAGGACAGCTGAGGTTGGAGCAGGGGTGAGCTCTGCCCTTCATGAGCTACATACCTTGGGCAAGTTGTTGCCCACCTGTCCCTCAGTACTGATCTAAAATCAGAAGGGATCTAGAGTGTGGACTGGCCAGCTGCAGACATGGCTCAGGGGTTAGGATTCTACCTCCCAAGCAGAAGGTCCTGAGTTCGGATCTTAGGTCCCATGTAAAAAAATGTCTCACAGGAACGGAAGTGGCTTGCACTTCCAAACCTAGGGGCCTGGGAAATCCTAGAGTGAAGCAAAAAGGAGGGAGAAGTGATTCAGGATGATTTCTGAAGTCACCTTGGTCCTCTCCAGGGACAAACAGTGCCCTCTGGCACACACACACACACACACACACACACACATACACACATATGCTCCACCTGCCAAAAAAAGAAAAAAAAGTGACCTGGCATGCCCTGAGACTACTAGCCAAGGCAGCTGGGAGGTAAGAATAGCTAGAATTGAACAGATGGGTCAGAGGTGAGGGGCATCGTGCACCTGTGAAAATAGGATGGTGAGAGGAGTGCCCCTCTTCTCCTCCCAGTACCCTGGACACCGTGAACAAGACACCTCAAAAGAAGCATCACCCAGAAGCCCATCAATCCCTTGACCCCTAAGATCCATCTCTGAAGTCCTGTCTTCCAAGTGGTCCCCTCCCCAGCCTCACCCTCAGGTGTGTCTCACACCTCCTTCTCCTCCTAATCCCTCCCATACACCCCCAAAAATAAAGGAACCAAAAGTGGACACAAGTGTGAATCTTAAATAATTATTATTTCTTCCTGTCGCTTACACCCGAGATGGGGGCAGGGGTAGAGGAAGGGAACAGGAGAGGGGGGATGACTCCCCCTAAGGCACTGACTGGGAAAGCCACAAATACAGAGAACGTAGGCCACATTGTCCCCACTCTCTGGGACTAAGCCCCAGGTTTCTCCAGCCCTGGGCTCTCCCATCACCTGAAATGCTAAGATGAGGCCCAGGTCACCCGACCTCCCTCCTACTAATATATTACATCATCTTTTAAATAGATACAGGGACTGGTCCCGCTACCCTTCCCTGTGACCCCTCCCCACTTATTGGGGGTACCTGGGCAGCTGTGCAAATGGGCATGTGGGGATGCATGGGCGGGAGAGGGTGAGCACCGGGCCCCTAAACCTGCCCCTTTTAAAGAGGGGGAGGGGCCGCCAGGCCAGGGAGAGGAAATAGTGCAAGGCAGAGCCCAGGCCGCAACGGGGGTCCAGCACCCAGCGAGGATGGAGCAGGGGGATGTTTCTCCCCACCCCCAGCAGTATTGGGTAATTAAAAATCTGAAATTGGATTTCAATAAGACCAAGAGAAGAGGCTATGTACAGAACGGGGGGCGGATTCAATCCTAACAGAGAGTGACAGGCAAAGACCCAAGAAGGATCCCTTTTCCCCAGATTCGCAGTCCACTTTCCCAGTGGCAAGCGAGTCGCCTGGCCAGTGCATTGGCAGAGGGTGCGGCCGGTCACGGGCCGGGAGGGCCGGGGCTGCGGAGTCGGCTCGTGCAAGCAGTCGCCGGAGGGCGCTCGCCCGCACGGGGCACGGCCACCAGATGGCGCTGGCCCGCCCGCTTCCCGCCAGGCTCCCAACCCCTCACCCCGTCCCACACCCTGCGCCCGCCAGCCCGGGGGCGGCGTGAGTCAGGGGCAGCAGCAGTGGAGGCGGCGGCTCTGCGCGCACCTGGGCGGGGAGGTGGGGAGGAGAAGAGGGTAAGGACGCCCGGCCCGCCCTGCCCTCTGGCCTCGGGGAGGGAGCGCCGGGAACAAGACATTCCCTGCCCCGGGACCGGGAGGGGAGAGGGCGGGCAGGGAAGGAGCACTCCCCTGGCTGGGCGGAGCCCCTCCCGCTGCCCCCAGGGCCGGGCGAGCCAATCAGGCCACCCCGCCCCCTTCTTCTGCAGGACCCCGTGACTCAGCGCCGCCGGGGCAGGGGGGGGGGAATGGGATGGCTCCGTCCTTACAGGCCCAGTCCCCCCAGTCTTTCAAGCTTCCACCTTGCTCCCCTCCACCTACCCTTCCTTTGTCACCCCCGTTTACATAATTCACTGCTGGGAAAAGAGAACAGAAACCAGGAAGGAGGGGTCTCAAAAGGGAGGGGCAGTCCATCCCCTGACACAGACGAAACCCAGGAGGCATGGGAGTGGGGCAAGGTTTTGGTCCCGAGACCCAGCCTCCTGGAAACCCGCATAGCCGAAGTGGGACCACTCCAATCAAAAATACATTCTGTTCCCCAGGAGCAGCTAGGGACGGGGAACCCCCTCTTTATAACAGAGCTGTAATATATACATACCATGTATACCTCCCTGGGTGCTCACCCCAATCTAGAGAGCTTGTGCCCAAAACCTCAGCTTAGCGTTAGAATGAAGGCTTTGGGGGGAAGGGCCGACTCTGACGCCAGCAGGGCTCAGCACCCCCGACCCCAGCTCTGCGTCTCCCGCGTGCTCCATCGCTTGGCATGGATGCCCCGCCTGTGCTCTGCAGCCGGCCATCTGTCCCTCTCTAAGAGGACTCCATGGCACCTTCGGCCTGCGGTGGGGTGGGTGTCCCCTCCTCTTCTTCCTCATCAGGGGGCCCGGGGGTGGAAACTGGGGGCCCCGTGGGGGCTGATTGCTCCCAGAATCGAGCCAGAGAGAGGCGGAAGGTGTCCAAGTGGCCATTAGAGAGGTCAAGGCCAGCAGGGGATGGGGTGGTGATGGAAGGCGGTGGATAGTGGGGTGGCGCATCATCCTTCCGGCGCCTTCGGGTGCGCACCTCCAGGCAGTTCTGGCCTTTGAGGTGGCGTTGCAGGTGGTCCTCCTTGGCGAAAGCCTTGTGGCACAGGTGGCACTCATAGGGCCGGTCCCCGGTGTGCAGGTGCATGTGGTTCTTGAGGTCGTAGCTGTGCAGGAAGCGGGCCGAGCAGTGCGGGCATGAGTAGGGGCGCTCTCCCGTGTGCTTCCGCATGTGGATCTTCAGCTTGTCGTTCCTGGTATAGACGGGGTGAAGGAGGTAAACACTCAGGGTTCAGCATGGGACCTCTGGTTCACCATCCCATTCTGGGATCTCACCCCTAACTGCTGTTTCCCCCTTGCTGCACTGTCATACCCTTTTCTGTCTGGCCTCTAGCTTGGTGAGCGCTGCACCGACCACTCCTCTGCCTCTAGTACAGCCTCCCTGGGTACCAGCTTCTTCATGAATAACCCCTTAGCTTCTTGGCCCTCGTGTTTCTCTCCTGGTGTCAGAGCACACAACCAAGCCAGGATCCTCCGGAGCCACCTGCTTCTCCTCAGATCCTAGCCTGTGCTGGGTCCCCAACCCACTCGGTGCCTACCTAGTAAAGCTTACCTAGTAAAGCTTACCTAGTAAAGCGGACGCCGCAGACCTCACAGGCGAAGGGCTTCTCACCCGTATGGGTCCTCATGTGGCGTGGCAGTTTGCCAGCCCCATGGATTATCTTGTGACAGACTGGGCACTCCTGGGGCATCTGGGAACGGCGTTTACGCACTAGCTTGTCTTGGCTGTCCAGGCCTGGTGCCAGGGCATCCTGGTGCAGGGAGCTAAGGTAGGCCATCAGGTCAGGATCGATGGCATCTTCATCTGAGCCCAGCTCCTCCGGGGACAGCGGAGGCTCACTGCCCTGCACCAGCCCATAGGCTGGGGGGTAGACCATCTCCTCGTCTTCTTCCTCACCCTCATAGACATCATAGCTCCGGGGCCCCTCAGGAGGTGAGGCAGTCCCTGTGGGAGGGCTGTAGTTGTCCCCCAGCCCGCTGGCCCCGCTGCTTCCCACTCTACTCACCCCCTCTTCTTCCTCATAGGGCAAGGGATGGGTGGGTACTGTGGGCCCCTCAGGGACCATGTGGTTTGCCCGGGCTCCCTTGGTTTGCAAGAAAGCTTTTCGGGGTTTGCGGCTGCGTCGGGCAACAGGCCGAGGTGGAGGTGGAGGTGGTGGTGGTTGTAGGAGGGGCACCTGTGGCGGGCTGTCTTCACCGTTGGGAACTCCTGAGGCTGAGGCTGAGGCTGAGGCTGAGGCTGAGGCGGTGGCGGTGGCAAAAGCTTCCAGGTACTGTCGGGCGCGCTCACAGTCATCCTCATCTGGGCTGGGAGCCTCAAGTCCATTGCCCTGTAGAATCTCCATGCAAGCAGCGATGACACATGGAATCTCCAGTAGCCTGGCGGCTTGCAGTACAGCAGGCATGTTAGCGCTGCTGATGGTCAATGTGGCCGTGTAGGCAAATTCGAGCAGGGCACCCAGGGCCTCTGGCCCGACAAAGTCCAGCTCACACACCCCAGAGCCCGCTCCTCCGAGGGCTGTCCCTCCAGCCCCCATGACGGCCCCGCCTCCACCCTCGGTGAACAGCTTCTTGAAGTAGTGGCTACAGGCAGCCAGGACAGCCCGGTGGGTGCGGTACTCAAGACCCTGCGTCCTGATGGTGAGATCACATAGGTGGCCCAGCTGGCGCTGCTCGTTGAGGCAACTCAGGAGCTCACTACTGTGGTCAGGGAATGGAATTCCAATCAGGTCATCCTCGGGGCTCCCCATCTTCTCCTGCAGGTTAAGCAGAGGGAGGAGATTAAGAGCACTGGGGTACCAGCATAGGCTGACACTAATTGAAGGAGGGCCGCATGCCAGACAGCCCCTCAGTCTTCCACAACGTCTGTTTCACAGACGTGGCAACTGACTTTCAGGCAGATGAAGCCATTTTCCAGGTGAGCGGGATTCACACGGAGGCAGGTAGACCAAGACCCCACCTTCCCAATCCCTGTGCTATTCTACTCTGCCTCTGTGGAGCCCTACCTTTGTTTTTTTTTTTTTTTTTTTGTTCTAGAGATCTTTCGGCTTCACCTCCCCCCTACTTCCCCATCCGTTCAGAAGAAGCACTGGACTAGCAAGGCAGATGTTGGGGTCCTGATTTAGGCTCCAGAAAGAACAGGCTAAAGGACCTTGGTGGCTCTGGTTGGCCTCAAAAACGGGTAACGGTCTGTGATGGAACCGCCTCATAGCGGCGGGAGAGGCCAAGGAGAGAATTCAGATTGACATTGAACCAGGCTCTGCTGGACAGATATAGTTGGATCTGTCACAGGTGTAGCATACTGTGCAAACACTGCAAACCAGAAGAAGCACTTCCAAGCACCATCCTCCTCTTCCCCTCTCCGCTATCTTCCCCCAAACACGAAAAATTCATCTATCCTTTTAGATTCCTCACAGGCGAAATGGGGATTAACAGCTCCCAGCATCCTTTCCCATCTCCTCCCTCCCCCATGGGGCCAAGGAGCAATTGGGGTGTCACTGGTGCAGGTACTTCCTGCCCTTACACAGATAAGCATCACCCCCACGCTTGCCCTCACTGCCAATAGGCCAAGTTCCAGTCCCACCTCTCCCCTTCCCTCTCAGCTACACCATGTCTCCCTCCCATTCCAGGAGAGCCCACTTCTCCTGAAGGCCGTGGGTCCACCTCAGTGCTTCTCTCTCCAGGGACCAGCCTGCCACCCATGGGGTAGAGGTGAGCGACTGTGGCATGAGCAGCCTAGAAGTAAGGAGACTAACTCCATGTCTTGGCTTCCTACCATCTATGCATTACTTTGAGCAAGTAATTTCTCTCATCACTTTTCTCAGTCCTACAAGGAGGAGTTGAAAGGGAAGCTGCAAAGGCTCAGCTTCCCTTCCAACATTTTGCCCTGACATCTTGTAAACCCACAGCTACCCCGATAGTGTTGGGCCTGAAAGAGCTGGGCTCTGAAATCAGCCAGGCTTGAGTTTGAATTCTTAGCTCCATGATCTTGAGCAAGTGATTTTTATCTCTGAGCCTCTTTCCTCATCTGTAATACTGGATAATTCCAGCTGACCCCAGGGGTTGTGGTGAGGGGTAAATAAGGCCAGGTGTGGCATAGTACCTAATGCACAGTAGGGGCTCAGGCAGTGGTCTGGCTTAGGCCTGGCCTCAGGCACATTCCGCTGCACAGATGGCCTCTCCCAGGTCTGCCTCCCTCTCTCATGTACCCTGAGGGAGCGAGGTTACTAAGGAGCTACCTGACCTTGGACAAGTCACTTCCTTTCGAGGAGGAGGCCTGTTCATCATCTGGAATATTAAAGACTAGTCCATAGTCCAGATGGTCCTTAGGGCAAGCCCTGCCGACATTTTGCTAGTGTCCTCTCTGATCAGCCCTGGCTACCAATGGGGAAAGGGTTTTTTTTTGGGGGGGTGTCAAGGCCACAAATTTTTTCTTTAGGACACAAGAACTGCATTGTCTCACTCCGCCTCCCTGCTTGCCACCCTGCAGGGAAGGCCTGAGTGAGCGGCATCCACGAGTCTGTCTTGCCTTGGGAGCCATACCTGGGAATTCTTAGACAGCCCATCTGCTCCTACCTGCTTCTCGTCCTGGAGGACCAAGCAATCTGGTAGTTCTCCCTGCTCCCAGTACTTTATAAATGGTCCATGGGGCCCCAAGACTTAGCGACAAACAACAAATAGGTAGGCAGCAAGAGTGACAATAAAAGCAGTGGCTACCACTTAAATAGCAGTGGGCACCCTCTTGGGTCCAAGTGCATCATATTCTTCCAAGGGGCATGGGTGGGGCTATCCTTGCTGCCTATTGGCTGGGAGCTGGGCACATGGCTCACCCCACCCCTCTCCCTCCTTTCCTACCCACCCCACCCATTCCTGTTGCTAAACCCCTCCTCCTTTCTCCCACCCTAAGGCCAGTCTCTGTGGCAACTTGATGTGGCAGGGGCACTGATTGGTTGACCTTGCTGTCAGGTCACAGGCTCAGGGTGGTTCACCACCAACTCACACAGAGCTTGGGGCAAGGGTGGGTGTTTAACCCTTAGGCCCAAATCCAATGCCCATGGCCACAAGGTAGCAAGGAAAAGGGGAGGGACAGAAGGCACAGAGAAGAGAAGATGTTCATGTGACTCTGCAGTTTCTGGGAAATCCCCCAGCCCTGGCATCCATGCCAACAGAGGTGCCACCTGGAACTATGATAATGCCAACCAGGCCAAGGGGGCACTCCTAGTCCCATCGTCTGAAAGGGATTGGTGGGGTGGAGGCCTTCCCTTTCTACCAGGGTGGGGCACTGGTGCCAAGGTGCCCACCCCATCTTGGGCACCTTTCCCGCATCTGCATCCCAGAGGGCTCAGTCCCCTGACGCCCCATGCAGACGGCCCATCCCCACCCAGCCTGGCATGCCCCCTCTTGCTAAGACCTTGTGGGCATGGGTGTGTGTGGTGGTTGTGGGGGGGCAGTTGTGCCAGGGAACCAAGTAAGGTCTGTTTGCCTGGTAGAGGGAAGAACTGGGGGCCCCACCCCATCGCTCCCCTCTTTCCCGCCACCCCCTAGGCTCCCCTCATTGTCAGGCCTGCTAGACCGGCCAAGCCGGTGGGCAGCTCTCTTGAAACTGGGCCCCGTGTCAAGCTTGCCCCATCTTTGGTGGTGATGGTGGTAGGGACTTAATGGTGACAAGGGTGGGAGGGGTACAAAATTTGGACAGCCTATCACTTCCCCTCAATTCTCAGGGGCATCTGCCAGAGAGTGTCTACCACCACCACGGAACTAAAAGGCAAAAGGTGCCCTTTGGAAAGACAAAGGCAACTCGAAGTTTCTCCAGGCTTGACCTCAGGCAGTGTCCAGGGAAGTGCTGGGGGACACCAGGGACAACTCTGCTGGCGTGAGCCAACTGAAGGGCAGGCATAGGAGGCTCTGAATGGGGCAGCTGAGTGAAGCTGACCCCCCCCTCTCCCCACCCTGGGGATTAGGGGACTGAGGCTTAGTGTGGGGGGCAGCAGGCGGAACCAGGATTAGTGGCGGAGAAAATAGATATGGGCTGAGACGCAGATACATAGAGCCCACCCCCCCCTGCTCCAAGGCCCCTTCCAGCTTCGCACCTCTGCCAGGAGCCAAGGAGGGCCTGACCAAGCTTTTGCTGGAACAGCTTGGTTGAGAGAGGTAAAGACCAGCTTACAACACCTTCCGGTAATGGATGATGGAGAGACCAGTGTTCCTGGCGGCATGACTGGCCAATCCTCCTCCTCCTTTCTCCGTTCTGTCCCCAACCCCCCACCCCAACTCCAGCCTCAGGTTCTCTTCCTGTTTTTTGGGAGTTAAGTTTGCACGAAGCTAGGGCTTTGGCCTGTGGCTGGACCAGGCAGGTAGGGAAAATAGACAGCCAGTCCCAAGTCCTCGGGGACCCAGGAATCCTTATTCCCTGACTTCCCCCATCCTTTCTGAAGGCCTCTGCAACTCACAGGTCACCTGGGCCATCGCCCGGTTAGGGAGGCAAGGTAAAGGGGTTGAACCAAATGCCACTGGAGAATTAGAAGGGCTTCAATCAAAAAGTGCAGAGGACCAGGTCCTGGCGAGGGGATGCCAGCCACACTCATGGAATCCTCCCTGCTAGCCCCTCCAAGCTTCTGCATGCCTTCCCCATCCCCCATGTGACGCTTCCCCCCTCCTAACCTCACCACCCCCAGCACTCACACTTCCTGGGGGCCGAGGCGGGGAAGAGAGACCGCAAGCCACGAAGGGGGAAGGAGGCAAGGGGAGCTGGCTGCTTCCCGGTGCTGTGGGGGTTAAACTCTCCCTGAAAGCCTCCCCACCCATCATGGTTCAAGGAGCTACTAAGTGAGGAGATTTTAATATTTCTCCACATTTTCTTTCTGTGACACCAGTTCCAGCCCACAACCTTTGAGCCCCACCAAGGGAACGCACTGGACGGAGATAAAAGATGGCGGAGAAAGGAGAGGGGCATCTCTTTCCCAGCTTCGCCCCTTTACCTTTGGGAATTCCTGCCCGTCAGTCCCCACTTACTCTGCCTTAGTGTTTCTCTGGGAATTCTCCTTCCTCTTTCTGTTCCCTTCCTACCTTCTACGGCCCTTGTCTTCTTTCCACAAGATTCACCCTTTACTTCCCTTCCCTCGGCCTTCGTAGCCCTCACCTCTTTCCCACACCTGTCCTGGGCCTGCCGTCTCTTATCCTCACCTCTCCTTTCTTTCCCCCTCTCCATCACTCCTCTCACTGAAACCTCTTCTGAGCTCAACATCTGCCATGTACCCTTGCATTCCTCTCTTCTCCTAAGACCTGTGTGGGGAGAGAAGGCAGAGGAATAAAATCAAGGCCTGGGACTTGCCCTGCAAAGCTTGCTCTTGCCAAGAGAGACAGCTGAGTTTAGGGGGCATCCACGACTGCCTTCGGGATGAAGCAGAGAGCCAAAAAATTTGGGAGCCAGTTGGGGAGCAAAGGAGGAGGAGGTAAGGTGTGTAGTGAGAGCGGATGTGGGGTGAGGGGGGACAACCGGTGCCTCTGCCCGTCAAAGTTTCCAACCCTGGAACTGCTGGACTTTCCCCAGTGATGCCCACCCTGAGCCAAGCAACTGTCCGCTTGGACGGTCCTGGGTCATTAGGGTTCCCAGCAGGGTCCGACTGGGCAGTGCCAGCCCCCTGTAGGGCCTGAAGAGACGATACAAGGTGCCAGGGTCTACCGTGTGCCCCCCTCCCCCCAGTCATTTCTCTGGCTGGGTAACCGAGCTGGCTGGTAACCCCACACCTGCCAAGCCGCCAGCAGAAACCTGAGCCCCCCAGCCCCAGAAGACACCCCATCCCGGTCCCCGGAGCCCGGCTCTCTGCCAGCCTGTCCAACCTCCTGGCCTGCCCAGCAAGCGCTGCTCCTGCAGGCCCCTTCTGCCTCTCTCGGTCCTCTTGGGTCCCTTAGATTCTGAAGCCTCCCCACATACCAGCACCTCGGCTCCTCCATTCCCTAAAGCCTCCTGCGAAATCTGGGCACCCTCTTCCTAGCCTGTTTTTCAGTCTTCCTCTGACCCTTGGCCAATTCTAGGCCTTGGAGCCTCCCCTGGGGCCTGACCTCCTGAGCCAGAGCAGAGCCTACTCACCTGAACGCTGAGGGGCCTTGCCGGCGACTCCTCCTGGCCCCTGGGGGCAGCACGTTGGGAGGGGTGGGGGAGGGCTGGCTGGGGGTAGGTAGGGTGGCTGTTCCCCAGCTCCAGCTCCCTCCTTCAAAGGGGCCGCCCACGACCTGGCCCAGCCCCTCCCCCCTACAGTCTTAACCCTCTGGGTGCTGTCCCCCTCCCCCCAGCTTGGAGGGAGGGGTTACAGGAGAGATGGCAGCGTGGGAGATGGCCCAGAGTCTCTGCTTGCAGTGCCCAAAGCCCCAGCTGTCCCCACCCCCGCTTGTCCTTACTCAGTCCTAAAGGGGGAAAAAGGTGAGGGGTAGGAAAGGTAGGAGCTGGGACAGTCCAGGAGGACAGAGGTGAGGAGCAGCAGTGGGAGAGGCTGCTGGAGGTGGGACTAGAAGGAAGCAGGGAGGGGAGGGGACAGGAGGTAGTAGTGGCCAGAGAGGGGAGGAGGGGAACCCTGGACAGTCAGTGCCAGGAGTGACAGGTGCCCAGGTTCCAGCCCCTCAGGGTATTTGGAATTAGGGGACCACAAGAAGGCTCTCCAGACCCCAGTAAGCCCCTGGTTTCTCCTGGGAGCTGTCCGGAATACTCCCCACCCTGTACCAGGCTGGGGCCCTGAGGGGCTGGGCAAGGCAGCACCCCGCCCTCCCCATAGCCTCACCCCAAACCCACTCACATACCACAGTTCCTGGCCAGGGCACCAGCCCTGCCAACCAGGCCAGGGGGCAGCACTCATGCCAGACCCTGGTGGCCAGGGGGATAGAACTGGCTGAGGGGAGTAGACAGATGGGGGAGTTGTAGGCACCGAAAGAGGAAGGAGCTGGGAGTGGGCATCTGCTGGGAAGCGCCTAGCCCCACCCCTTGCGCAAGCCACTGCCACCCTGGCCGGTTGGGTGGGACCCGCCTGGGCCTGAGGGGCAACTCAGGAGGGCTCTGAGCCGAGATGGGTGAGCTAAGAAATTTCACTTAACTCCTAGGGTCCCTTATTCCTGGAATGAAGGGAACCCTAGTGCATTCAAGACAGGCAGTCATTCCTTGGAATGAGTCCTGCTAGACTCAGGGGCATCACAGAAATGCCCCCTAAGGTACCCCCTCCCTGCTACCCCCAACAGCTGCTGGCTAAATGCCGCTGGCCTGCTGCTTCTCACCAGCTCCCGGCCTGGTTGGCAGCTACCCACCAGGATGCTGGCAGTCCTGCCCTCCTCTCTCCTGCCCCCCCCCAGCACCCTATGCCAACTGTGGGCCTGGGATGGGGGAGGGTCACCTCTGTGCCAAGCAGATGGGTCCATGTCCCTTCGGTCCTACATATAAGGACCAAGACCCTGTTCTTGAGCTACTTCCCTAAGCGGCAACACATCTGTCAGGATCTATTCAAAGAGAGCCTAGGAGGCCGTGCAGAGCCCGAGCAGTCACCGAAGGCTCCACACCCAGGTGGGGGTTAGTGTCTCTCCTGCCACCAGTTGTAACCTCCCATCATTCCTCCTGCAAATGCTTGGGCACTAAAGTCCTGTACTTCCTAAGAGCCTAATTCCTAAGAGCCTTGTGAGAGAGTGGGGTGGGGCTGCTCCCTGCCCTTTGATCCCCATAAAGGGAGGGAACCAGCCTGGAGGGCAGGGGGCAGAGAAGGAGTTCATGGGGCCCCTCATTTCCCCTGCCAGGGGCATCAGGGCAGGGTGTGGGCATCTCTCGGGTGCGGCCCTAAGGCGAGGATGGGCAGGGGAGATGGATGTCAATCATAGGTATGTAGTGTCACGATGGAATGTAATATTGAGAACAAAGTGAGGGGGATGCAGAGGGTCCCCATGTTGCATCCCATCTCAGTACCTGACTTTTACCCTTATCCAGAATTACTCCCAGAGTCAGTCAAATTGAGAGCTCAAGAACTACAACTCCCAGTGTGCCACAGTCGCTTTTAGTGTACCTTGGGAGCTGTAGTTCTACTGAGAAGCTCTGAGTTCTCTTTCCAAGAGCTTGGCTGATGGGGCAAGAAGGACACAGAACTTGGTCACAGATCTCTAAGTGGGATTACATTAAGAAGAGGTAAGAGGCTAGGAAGTCCATTGTGGGAAGTAGAGGACGAGGACCCCTTTGCTCCAGGCAAAGGGGGAGGAAAGGAGGAAGGAAGGAGGAGAGGATGTCTGTTGAAAGGGGCATATATGGGTGGGGAGGAGCTGGGGGGGTGGTGGAAACAGGAAGGAAACTGAAGCCAGAGACATGAGGTCGAAAGCAAGGGCTTGGGGGAGCCCCACTTTGAGGCCTGGCAGGGACTGGGAAGACATTTCCCCTGCCATTTTGGTGACCTGGAGAGGCACAAGAGGAATTAGTGATGTCAAGTGGTAGCAAATTGGCATAGGGCTCAATGGTTCCATTTGTCTTTCGTTAGCTCTCTTTTGACAGGGGGTACTCTCAACTCCTGGATCTGGTGCAGATGTTTTCTGGCTAGGAAGCTCTGAAGGTTCTAGGCAAGACAGAGGAAGGGTTTGGGGCAGGAGGGCAAGGTCTGATGGTAAGCACAGCAGATGAGCAAAGCAGGAGAGGAGAGAGACGGTGGCAGTTCGGAAGCTTCAAGGAAGAGAAGGACAGGGAGGCTTGTGCTACCCACCATCCACTGCTCTCAGACCATGGCACAGAAGAGAAAAGCTTTCTTTGGCCTCACTGAGAAATCTGCTAAAGTAGTTTTAACTCTGGAATAGGTGGCATTTGAAGAATAGAATAGGGGTGGCATCTTGAGGAGCCAGATGGCAGCTGGGTGTCTTTTCCTAGTGAAGATGGAGGTTAGAGGCGGGCAGAGAACTTGCTTTGAGGACATGTTTTCTGGACTTCCCAAGGCTCTATGACAGATGCAGACAAGCCAGCTGAGACTACTGCCAAGATCTGAGTCTGGCTGGCTGGGTGGGTGAGGGTCTTTCTTGCACCCCAAATGCTTCATGGTGGAAAGGAGTTACTCTCTATCATTTCCCCAATCCCCCAGGCCCGCCTTGGCACCTGGCCACTTATGTGTTGGCAGGACTGGATGGGGGGGGGCATCAAGGCAACTTCAAACTGTCCGGGCAAAACGTCAAGTTTACTCACGAGTTTACTCAGCAGAAGGAGGGGGAAGAGGCCAGAGCGGGCACACCCCATGCCAGGGTCCTATCCATCTGCCTGTCCCCACCTTCCTCCTCCACCCTCCTTTTCAGCCCTAGGCCAAAACAGACACAGGCCCCAAGGCCTAGTGGCAGGGCTGTCTTAAACTCTCAAGAAGGTCAGAGAGCCAAGCTGGCTGGAGGCAGGAAGCCCTCAAGCAGTCCCAGAGGCTTCTATCAGAGGGCAGTGCCCTGCTTGGAGCCCATTCACGCCCCATCTTGGGGCCTTGGCTTGAGGCCAAGAGAACTGGGTCTCTGAGCCATCAAGAAGGGGCAGTACCAAATCAAGCCTTTTCCATCTGAACTATGTTCTGGGCAGTGTGACTCCTAACCCTAAATGCAAGTCGTAGACTAGGCCTCGAGACCAATATGATGCCATCTATGCAGCCATAGGATCTCTTAGCCTTGGCCTGTAATGGGGGGCCAGCACCTTATTTGACCTACTTCCCTTTCCTCCCCACCTGCTTTCATTCTTTGCTTCTCTCCCCAAGCCTTCACTGTCCCCACCCCAGAGGTGCTCCGCCCCCCCATGCCCGCTGGGTCCCCTCCCCCACCCTTCCCCAGGGTGCCAAGTGCAAGCACACAAAGGGCCCGATGGTGCATTGTTAGCCCAGCCCCCGCTGCCCGCCGCGCCCTCCTGGGGCAGGCAGTAGGCCAAGGAGGAGCTGGGGGCCCTGGGTGCCAGGGGGCACCATGGGGAAAGGAGAAGAGGACAGCACCTGTCTTCCAGACACAGGGGTCATATGGCTGGGGCTGCAGTGGTGAGAAGGGCCCCATTAGTGCAGGACTATCTCCTTGACACCTGAGCCTAGTGGGCACTGCCTTCTTTCTTCCCTAGAGCCCCTTTCTGGTGGTATTAACTGTTTCCTGACCCCTGCACCAAGGCTGGGGGTTGTGGTACCCATGGGAGGGCACAGTGTCTGGGGGTGCCAGCAGGCAGCATCGTGCCTACAGCAACCATGTAACAGAGTCACGCTGGGGGAGCTGGGGTCCCGGGGGCCAGGGACAGGAGGCACTGGCAGAGATTTCTCCTTGTTTCATCAGCTGCTCCAGGGGGAGCCCCCTGCCCTTCTCCCCAGTTACCACTAAGGAGGAACACTAACTACCACCCTAACCTAGTCACAAATACGTCCTTCTCCAACCCAGCACAACACTTCTTATGCCCAGTATCTCCTCCCAATCTAATGTCCACTCCATGCCAGCTCTACCAACAGTGCCAGGAGGGTACAGGGGTGACCAAACCAGTTGGTTGGTGTGGGACAGCAGAAGGCAACCCCATAATCCTCCAGGCCCCAATCCCCCCTCCCCCCCAACACACACACTCCCTTAGGGAACAGAGAGTTCCCATCCTGGTTTAACTCCTCACTGCCCAATATTGACTCCCCCCACCCTAGTAAACGGTCTCCCTCCTCCAGGAATAAGTTGGGGGAAGGGGGAATAACTGCGCTGACTCATTCCCACTCTCAGCTGCAGCTAGGGGTCTCTAAGGCATTCGGGCGGGGGTCAATTCAAGAACGCCCTCCACCTGGCCCGGAAGCCAGGACAGCTTGCCGGTCTCCCCCTCTCCCCAGCACCCACTTCCGGTGTCCCAAACTAGGTCAGCAGCGCTCGTTTCCTGTGGGTCAGCTAGCACCGGCGCCTCTGCCCCTCCCCTGCTCCGGACCCAGGCTCCCCGCCCCCCCCCCGCCCCCCAGGGCGCCCCGAGGTCTCACCACGACTCAGCCGCCCTTTGATACATGGGGGTTGTGCGGGGCGGGGGGCAGGGGACCCGCCCTCTCTCCAAACACTAGCAGGGCCGGGGCGCCTGGGCAGGCACGTGTCCGGGCACAACCCGCTGCCCACGCTGCCCCCCCACTCCCGCCCCCCCTCGCTCTGGCCAGGACACGTCGCTCTCTTACTTGGGTGGGGTGGGAGGAGGGGAGAAAAGGCTGGAGGTTGAAAGCAGCGCCCCCCACCCCTCTGAATGGTAACCCTCTGTGGGCGGCGCACACTGGGTTCTACAACATAGCGACCCTCGCTCTGAATAGGGCAGGTGCGCCGGCGCCGTGGGGAGCCAGCCGGGTGGGTAGGTGGGAGAATTCTTCTAATCGCCCACCCTCGCGCTGAGATTCTGAGAGCAAAAGCTGAGTTTGGCAAGGTGGCGGTGGGACCTGCACCTTAGAGGAAAGGAGTGTGATCGCGAGGGGTCCTTCTGGGTGGTTTTGAGGTTGCCGCCGGGTCCCACCACCTCAAGAAGACAGCGCGGCTCGACCCGCGCTAGAAACCGAATCGTCCAGCCGGTAACTTTCCCCCAAGCTGGAGCGTCTCCTGTGCCCTCCACCCCCCAAGCAAATGGCCCGGGTCCAATCTGCCGCGCCAGGGGGCGCGGGGTGTGTGTGTGGGGGGACGACGCGATGTCCTAGTTAGAGCTGGTCAGCGTTTCCATTCCCACAAATCGCTCGGGTCTGGGGTCTCCCCACTAAAGTTACGAAGACGACTTGGGGAACATTCAGCGCCGCTCATCCCCTGTCTCCATCCCGTAGCCGAGTCCGTCTGCTATCTGACGAACTACAGAGAAAAGTTTCTGGGGACCCTTCGCTCACGATTGGGGGGCGGCCCTAGCTCTCGTCTACCTTTCCTCTCGGCTAAACCCCATTCCAAAGTCCCGGGAAAGCGCCAGCGAATAGGACTGGTGGGAATCTGGTTTTGCGTGCGTGTATTGGGGAGCGGGGGGGATCGGGTCTCGCTTACAGGACGGACGAAGGACACTGCAGTAGTCTCGAGTGCAGTGCACCCCGAGACAAGAGATGAAAGTGGGGCTCACTCACCTCTCGCCCGTCGGGTCCGCCGGCTGGAACTGCTGAGGCACAGAGTGTGGGAAGAAGCGCGTCCCCCGCCAGGCCCGGGGGCTTGGGGCCCAGCTCCGGTCCTGGTCAGAAGGCCGCGGTCAGTCGCTCGCCTCTCGCTGCTGGGGGGCTCCTCCTCCGCCGCCCTCTGCCTCCTCCTGCCGCCCGCCCCCCCTTGGCCACTGAGCGCCGTACATTCACCTGGCTCCCACCCGCCCCCCCCTCAGGGCCCGCCTCACCTGTCCTGCTGTCTCACCTGTCCTCCCGCTTGCTTTCCCCCCCATCCCTCCCCTCCCTCCCCCCGCCCCCAGCACCCCCCAAACTCCCCCCCCAACCCTTAGCAACACCCTCTGTCACTTCCTGGTTTTTCATCCGCCCCCCCAGGCTCCCCCCTCCCTCCGCCCAATAAGGACATAAACTTCAACCTCTGCGTCCAGCCAGTCCCAGCGTGGAGCAAACGGGTCCCTCCCTCCTATTTTGCCCTCTTCCTCTGAGCTCCGACTTGGCTCCCGGAGCCTTTCCCACCCTCCTCCTTTCCCTTCTTCTCCCCTTCTATCTTCCTTCACCTGCCGCGATCCCTCTCCCTTTCTGCTTTCCACCCTAATCTCTTCCAGTCCACCTTAACTGGAGCTCCGCCTCCGACCCCCGTCCAGCCCTCGGCGGCTGCCCCGCCTCGCCCCCCTTGCACTCCACCGCCCTGACCGCCCATTGGCCTGAACATCCGCCCATCCCAAGCGGGTCCCGCCCAGGGTTCGCCCAAGGAGGGGGCGGAGCCTGGGGGCGGGCCTGAAACCTGACGGGGAGGGGGCAGGGGACAGTGTCCGCAGCGGCCGGGGGATGGAGCCGGCCCCTCTGGGGCGCGCTGTATTCCTAGAGGGGCTTCTGCGGAGTGCGCACCTCAGGAGGGACGGGGGTGAGAGGTGGCCGACAGGCTGGGTAGGGAGAGGCTTCCGAGGGAGTGGAGTCCCCGAGAGGCTTCGAGCAGGTCAAAAGCTCAGGAGAAGGGGTGCGGGAGGCCAGTAGGCCTTCAGCTCTGACCCTCGGGCCTCATCCTCACAAGGAACGGGGGAGTCGAGACTCGGACACCCTACGTCCCTCCCCAAGCGTGACGGCGCCCGGCGGGGAGGGAGCAGAGCAGCGCCGGGGGCAAGGAGCCGCGGCGCTCCAGCCGGTGCCCGCTGCTGCCTTGGCACTGTCAGAGGGGCGGGGCCGAGTCCCCGAGGGGACGGGGGAGGCGCCCCCCTCCCGCTCCGGCGGCTCCCAGCCTCGGTCCCTCCCGTTTCCCCAGTGGAGAAACTGAGTCCGAGCGAGGGAAGGAACGCCACGCTGCGGCTTCCTAGCGGCCGCGGTGGCGCTAGCGTCTGGTTAGGGCGTCCGTAGACGGGGGCGCCGGGGACGGACGGGCACACGCATTTCAGCTCCCCGCCGACCCAGAAAGGTAGACTGTGGGGCACGTTCCCTCGGGGCTCGCCGAGCCACGCACCCCCAAGGGCCCCTCCCAGCCTAGTCGATCGGAATCAAATCCGGCTCCCTTGGGCCCGGCTCGGCTCCGCAGCAGCCGGCCGGGCCGAACCGGGTCCGACTCGCTCTCCCGTCCCTACCCCCTCGGCAGGGGGCCTCCCTGCCTTTCCAGCAGGTGGCTCCGTGGGACACCAGCTCAACCTGTTGGACCACAATGGGCGGCGCCAGGGGGGCCCTGGCCCTCACCCGGGCTGACCCGGGATCCCCGCACAGGGGGAGGGGCGGAGTCGGGGCCTTCCCTCCCCCTTTCTCCCTCTTCCCCGGTCGTGACTCAGCCTCGGGGCCGCTGCACTGCGCCCCTGCCAGGGGCGGAAAGTGTGAGGCGCCCCGGAGGGCCCAGGCCAATCCAAACAGCCCCCCACCCCAGACATTATCTCACTGGAGAATCAGGGGGGCTGTAGGGACGAGGGGGTTAGTAGTGGTCATGGGGCACTCCAGCTCATAATCGTTCTCCAGATTTTCCTGGCGTCCCTGGCTCCCTTGGGTCCCAAGACCGGTCACTGCTCCGGGTTTTCTTTTCGACCTCGCGGGGCAGATTCTGGTCCTGAGGGTCCGGCGTGAGTTAGGTTTGGACTGGAGTTTTTCCTTCCTTGTGCTGTCGGGGTCACGCAGAGCAGGGACAAGGCAGCCAATTTTAGATGCCTAAGTGAAGTAGAAATGAAATGGAGAGGGAGCCGCTTTTACGAGGAGGGTGCAAGGCCTAGGAGAAGTGTGTGCGTGTGTGTGTGCGTGTGTGTGTGTGTGTGCGCGCGCGCGCGCGCGTGCGTGCGTGTGGACAGGAAAGTGGTCCAGAGCCTCCGCAGGCTGTAACGGGGGCTGGTGCGCCTCATCATCAATCCTAAGGGGTTGCAACCCGAGTGGTTCTGCTCAACCCCTCCCCCACTGTTGGGGTCGCGTCTGGCATCCCACTGGCCACATCCTGGATCTTTCTGCGACTACATTACCACTCGGTGCCAGCAGTCCTATCCAGTAGCCCTTTTCCTTGATCCCCTTTTTCTTGTGGTGGGACGGATTCCTTTTACGTTCCAGGGAGGAGGGGTGGATTCCGACCCGAAATTTCTGCCTACTTCCAAATCTGAGCCCTAACCTACTTAACGGCTGAAATGACGCTGAAAAACAATGGGGCCCCACCGTTTTCCTTGAAACCTTGGCATGCCCCCCACACACACACTCGGATTGTTACTGGGGGTTAAGGAACAAATATTAACGGGCCTCCCGGATCAGCACACTCAGACTTAAATCTTGAAGGAACTGTCTAGATCTTAGACCTCAATATTTGGAGAAATTAGTGTTGGATGGATAAACACACCGAGAGTGAGGTATTTGCCCAGAGGAAGATAAAAGTTCCATATGGGAGAACCGGCGTTGGGGACAGTGACTCTTGAGTGACGGCCAGGTGTCCTAGGTGTGGGGACTGCTTGGACTGTGCACAAGGGGTAGCTGCTAAAGCAGTTGCTTTGTGGAGCCCTAGAGAAAGAGAGTAGCTGGCGGCCCGAGAGGCGAAGCTCTGCCTAGGCGGGGTCTTGAAGTGAGTCTGGCGGCCTGTTTCGGAATGTGGGGGAGCTGAAGACTGCGCGTCAGCCTGCGCCAGGCGCCCACCTCTTCCCCGCTACCCCTCTTCCTCTGTCTGCCTCCGCTTCCCTCGAAAAACCCGCCGCCCAGGAAACCACTGGGGGCGCTTAGACCGCAGCCCCCTCCCGCCTGCCGCCCCCTAGAACCCCCAGCGCGACCGCCCAACCCACCTGAAGGGGCCGTGGCTGCCAGGGGTACCCCCCTCCCGCCGACTCCCCCCACACCTGCGGCAACACTATTTATAACCGCGCGCCTATTCTGGGCCTCTCGGCTGGAGCCGGCTGCAGCGCAGCGCTAATCGCCGCCGGGATCTCTGCGCCCCCCAGGGCCAGGGGAGGTAAATTTAGCTTCAGGAAGCTCTGGGGAACATTTTCCAAAACTCCACGTCCCAAAGAAAGCAAAACAGAACCCCTCTGAGCTCAGTCTCCTTCCTACCGACCGCCAGGTGGCGCAGGTCTTCTGATTCCTTAAAACCCATACTGCTAGGGGTTTAGGTCTCGGCTTGGAAGGCGGAGCAGGTAAAGGACTAAAATTTTGGTTGTGGATGACAGTGACATTCAAATGGATAAGCTCTGGAGTCTAGAGAACCATTGACAAAAGGGGCGGGACTTCTGTGTCTGGATGGGGAAGTAGCTTATGTAAATGAAATGCAAATAAGAGTCTTGTCCCTTGGGGGTCTGAACTCTGGTGCTTCTCAATGACTGCCACGCCTCTGCTTTCCTAGTGTTTGTGTTGCTAGGGAAAGGCGTATCTTATTGTCAGACCATTTTATTGTCAGACTCTTCGAGGCAACCTTCCGTCTCCCAGGGGCAATGTGTAGGGAATCTGTTGAAAGCTTCTCTTGCTGTGGTGCGTGGCTGTCACCTTCTAGCTTTTTGTTCCATTCCTACCTCACCTAATCCTACCTCTTGTGGCTGCTAGCCTAGGTCCCTGGGGAGTGTAGGGGTAAGACCTCTCCTTGCCTTGATATCTTGCTTCTCTGCATGAGTTCTGGAGATAGTAGTTGGTATATCCAAAACCTTTTTGGTGGAAACCACTGGAGAAAATTGCTACCTTTTCCCTTCTGGATGACTGGGGAACTGTGGACCAGGAACGTTCTCCCTATCTTGGATAATTAGTTGAAAAGCACATAGATTGGACCCCCTGGCGATTCAAGAAGCCAAAAACACAGGGACGGGTCTCCACAGTTGTTTGCTTGGTACTGCCTCCCAGGACAATTCAGTCACTTCTCATTGACACCAGCTCAGAAGAAGGAGGCAGGTTAATGAGAAGTCCCGAAATGTATTTGTTTTTTTCAAGGCAGGTCTTACTATATTATCCAGTCTAGTCTCCAACTCCCTCCCACTTCAATCTCCAGAAGAGTTGGGATTTAGATATGTGACACAAGCTTGGTTAGTCCTGAATTTGAGATCTGAAAATCTGGGTTCACTGCATTGACTGACTGTTCTACTGCAGTGTGGTCCTTCTGACCTTCACCTCTCTGGGCCTGTTTCCTTCACACCAACTCTCTCTCTGTGTGTGTGTGTGTGTGTGTGTGTGTGTGTGTGTGGTGTATACATGTGTTTGTATGTGTTTCGTTGGTTGATTTCATAAGACAGACTCTCCCTGCAAATCCCCCTGCCTCAACTAAATTATAGGTATGAGCCATCACACCCATTGTACCTACTTTTGAATTGTATTTTTTTTCCCTGTAATGTTTTGTTTCTTTGAGACAGGTCCACTCTGTAGCCCACATGGTCTTGAACTCACTGTGGAGCACAGGCTGGACTCAAACAGAAGCAGTTCTCCTGCCCCAGCCCCCAAGTGCTGGATTATCACCATGCACCACCCCACCTGGCTTGACACAGACTTGTGTAAGGGTTCTCAGATAGCATGTGAGCTTTTGTTATTCTTCATGTCCTTCTACTATGAAGGCTTTCTTTCCAGTTGATAATCTGCTTGGGCCTCTGGCCATCTATTCTTTCCCCTTCCAGCTCCCCATTACCCAGCACAGCCCACAGTTTTGGACTCTGCCTTCCTCCACCCACCACTTCCCCAGTAGTCTCTGGCAGACATCCTCTTCTCTGGCAAAGGTCCTTGTGCCCAACCTCAGACTCTAGGATCCATCCCTAGGCACGCCCCAGATGGGAGTAGGCCTAAAAAAGGAAAAGAAGGCAGCAAGCCAGGGCTGAGCTAGAGAAGGAGCACTGTGGTGCCTCATGCCTAAAAATCCCAGCAGTTGGAAGGACACTGATGTGCCAGGGGTAAGAAAGAATCTGGAGGGCCTGCGAGAGGTGAGATGATCCAATGGGTAGAAATGCTTGCCACTAAACCTGATGATTTTTGTTTGATCCTCAGAATCCACATGGTAGAAGAAAACCATTTTTTACATTGTCCTCTGACCTCCATATACATGCTGTCACTCTCGAGTGTACACACACACACACACACACACATGCATACACATGCACACACATACGAACACCTCCGAGTAATGTTAATAATATTTTTGTAAAATAACAATCTGGGGGCTGGAGAGGTGGCTCAGGGGTTAAGCCTCCGCCTTGCAGGCGGAAGGTCCTGAGTTTGGATCCCAGATCCCACGTATAGACAGACACCAGGTGGAAGCGGGGGTGGGGGGGTGGGGGGGAACCTGCGCTTCTGGTCCTTGTAGGGCGGAGCCTGTGAATCCCAGGACAGAAGGAGGTGGAGGCGTCCATGGTGGTTCGTAAGTTCGTCCGTGGTTCTACACATACACAGACACACACAGACACACATACGCATGGGCACATACACATGCACATGTGCACAGTTGAATAAATAATAATAAAAAAAATTAAAATAACAATCTGGAGTTCTAGTACTATAGAGTTCTAGGCTGCCACAACCAAAGATGGGCATCAGGCATTTCTTGTTATTGCCATGTCTGCTGCTTTCTCTGCAGTATATTAAATTAAAATGTTTTGTTAAAAAGCAATGGGTGCACATCTGTAATTTCAACACTGGGGGAATCCCAAACATGACAAGAAAGAAAGCTGGTGACTGGGGAGATGACTTGGTGAGCAAGCATAAGGACACGTTAAAAATAAAAAATGAGCAAGGGGTCATCGAGATAGCTCAGCAAGTAAGTCACCTGCTCACAAACCTGGCAACCTGAGTTCAATTCCCCAAAGCCCACGTGTGGAAGGAGACAACTGACTCTGCAACTTGCACTCTGACCTCCATCTATGTGTCATGGCATGCACGTGCATGCCTTGACCCTTCCCTCCCCTCTCAATAAATAAAATGTTTTTTGAAAATGTTCAGAATTCTAGTCCAGAAAGATGGCTCAGGGGTTAAGCCTCTGCCTCAAAAGCAGAGTTGGGATGCCAGATACCACTTAAAAATGCCAGGAGGAAATGGTGGTGCCTGATAGACTCCAGAGCAAAGAGAAGATAGAGCAATCCAGGGGGATTCTCAGTTTCATCCCTGGGCCTCCACAGGCACACACAGTGCTCTCTGATATGCACAAACACACATACAGTAAATTAATAAATATATAAATAAATTGATAAGCAAACATCTTTTTTAAAAAAAGAAAAAGTTAAGAACTCATGCAAAAACTAGGCACAGTGGTATGCAGCCATAACCCCAGGTCAGGGAAAGGGGATTGGAGACAGTTTGACCCCTCCTATGTAGTCAGTTGGTGAGCCTCAGGGGAACAGGCCCTGTCCCAAAAAGAAGATGAAAGCACTGGAGAGAGTGTTCCAGCAGTTGAGAGTACTTGCTGTACAAACATGAAGACCTGGGCTTGAAGGCTCGTACTGATGTAATAAGCTAGATGTGGTCTCTAGTGCTGTGGGGGTTGAAGACAGGAGGATCACCGGGGTTTGCTGACTGCAGCCTAGTGCAGGTTCAGGGAGAGACCGTCTCAAAGGAGGAAGAGTGTGGTAAGGGATACCTAACACCCTTCTCTGGCCTGTTGTACACACGCAGTATATATACCACACTTATATCATACATGTACTAAATGCTATGGTACTCTGTACAAATGAAGAGATTTAAAAAACAAGATGCAGAGCACTGTGTCCGCATGTAGACCAGTCACGAAGAATAACCCATATGGAGATTCCCAAGCCAGTGTGATGGCTCATGCTTGCAATCTCAGCTCTCAGAAAGCTGAGGTAGGGGGATAACCTATCCCAATCACCAAATCGAACCAAATAAAACAAAACAAAAAATAAAGCACATAGAAAATCAACCCACTTACTACCCTGTTAACTATTCTAGGTCCATCCTGAGTTACTGTCTGGCCTGTATTCTCTGCTCATTGCCTCCTATTGGGTCTCTCTCATAGTCTACCTTAAGTACGTTCTCAATACAGTGGCAGTGAAACTTTTACATAAATTTTTAAAAAGTCACCTCACAGTCAACAATCTGCAGTCCTTTCTCATTTCACTCAGCATAGAGCTCAAGTTCTGCCTGAGGTCCTTCATGACTTGCTACACTTTTACTCCTAGCTCAACCCTTTCTTTTTAATCCATCACCTGATTATGTCTATATACTTAAAAGTCGGGGCTGGAGAGGTGGTTCAGGGGTTAAGCCTCTGCCTTGCAGGCGGAAGGTCCTGAGTTCGGATCCTAGACCCCACGTATAGACGCGGAGCGGAAATGGGGGTGACCTGCTTTTCTGGTCCTGGTAGGGCGGAGCCTGTGAATCCCGGGGCACAGTAAACAAGGAGGAGGTGGAGGCGTCCATGGTGGTTCCCCAATTCGCCTGTGGTTCTACACACACACACACACACACACACACACACACATACATACATACACATACAATTGAATAAATACTAAAAAAAAAAGTATATTTATATACTTAAAAGTCTATAGTTTGTAGAGGCTTTCTGCCTAGAATATAAGCTCCAGGAGTAAGGAAATCTCTTCACCTTTATATCCTAAGCACCTAGACTGGCATGTAGTACACTTAGATGAGTAATATCTGTTGGATGGATCAATATATAGTCAATGATCTCCAGAATGCTTCCCAAGAAGTCAGTAACGATGGTTATCTAGAGACCTGGGGGCTGGGGTTAGATGTAGAATACTTTTTACTACGAGAATTTTTGTTGTGCTGCTGTTTTTCTCTTTTTGTTTGTTTGTTTTGAATCAAAGTCTTTACGGCCCCTCCTGCCTCAGCCTTCCAAGTGCTGAGATTATAGGTGTGAGCCCCTAAACCCAGGATTCTTAGAATTCTTTACTCAAGGGTGGGTGAGATTAAGCTCCTGTGTGCCTATTTGTAAACCTGGTAATCTCCAGGAACTCAATTCCTGGAAGCTCACTTGGTGGGCTGAAAATTGTTTATTCCAAACTCTATCAAGGGAATAGCAATTTCCTGCAGGATGAAAATCACTACTGTTTTGAGCTTAGGGGTACAAGGCTTTTAAGGGTTGGAGAAGTATGGGGGGGAGGGGGAAGGATCTGTTTGACCAGTTCATTCTCTTGCTCTTACCAGTTTCCTCAGGATGACCAGTGTTTGTCCAGTTTGTCTCTTTATCAGATTCTGCTAACATTTGGTGGAGCAATTTAAATTTCTCTGGCTTATACTCTTGTGGTTTCTGATCCATTAAAATCAGACTCTTAATGGATAAAAAGGGAAAATGGGCAAGATTAGGAGAAATTGAAAGATGGGAAGTTGAACTGGAAGGTGGGGAGATGGAGAGATGGGGTGACAGTCTCTCTAAACAGCTTCTTGTCGGTGAGGAACATCATGAAGGTTGTTGAAAGATTCAAGATGAGGTGAGGATTAGTTGTTTGAACATTCTAGACATGTCTCTTATTAGATCCTGGGCACAGCAGAGGAGGCAGGAAAGTGTGTGTGTGTGTGTGTGTGTGTGTGTGTGTGTGTGTATAGGTGATTTGAATGACAATGACTTTTAAGTGGGAGCTCCAGGTTGTGTGGAAAGAGGGAAAGAGGAGGCAGAGAGAAGAGCTGCTAATGAACTGCTTTTAGCCTGAAGTCCAATGTGACTGCTCATTTCAACACAGCCTGCACTCCCACTTTAGTCCACAAGGAATAAGGACATCTGATTGGCGTTTAGGCAGGTCTCAGGCCTAATGTAACATCCTCAGAGGGAGTAGGGCAGTCAGGAATGACCATGGAAAGGGAGGAGTGCCCACATAGACCATTCCTGGTCAGGGAGCCAAATGTTAGGAAAGATGAGAGGAAAGAGAAAGAGCATAAATTCAGGCCGCATTCACTAAGACTGAATTTTATTCTGAACTCCACTGAGGGAGTAGCAATTTCCTCACAGGATGGAAATCACTGCTCTGTCCTGTGACTTGTGTTAGTCATAACTGCCATTTTGCAAAACCTTCACCTGAGTCACGTGGTCATCTCGTAAAAAGGTACTGCTTTACCTCCTGGGCAAAATCTTAACACTGGAGAAAATGACCCCCACCCAAGGTGTCTCTCTTCTGCTCCCCAAGCTCTTGGGTCCCCATCTGTCCCCTCCTTTCATCCTCCTCCTGCCATGCAGCCCCACCTCCTCTGACCTTTATCTATCTTTTCTGTTCTAATGCTCTCTCACCTTAAGGTTAAGCTATGGCTCCCTTTGCCACCAGGCCCCAAACTAAATAAACTCTTTTTTGCACTTGTCTTTGCATGTGCTTATGTTGTGTGTTTCTACTAGAGGGCGCTTGAATGTATGTGCCTATGAAGGCCCAAGGGTGACTTCGGGAATCATCCTGGATTGTTCTACCTCATTTCTTTTGCTCTGAAGTTTCCCAGGCTCTGCCTTCCAGGGCCAGAATTAGAGGTTACCACTGCCATTTCTGCTCAGCATTTTTATGTGGAATCTGAGGATTTGCTTGTGAGGCAAAGGCTTTTTTTTTTTTTAATTTTTTTTTATTCAATTGTTCGTGTGTGCGTATGTATGTGTGCGCGCGCGTGTGCGTGTCTGTGTGTGTGTAGAACCACGGATGAATTCAGGAACCACCGTAGACGCCTCCACTTCCTCCGCCCAGGGATTCACAGGCTCCGCCCTACCAGGACCAGAAGCGCAGGCCGCCCCAGCTTCCACCTGGCATCTATATGTGGGATCTGGGATCCGAACTCAGGACCTTCTGCCTGCAAGGCAGAGGTTTAACCCCTGAGCCACCTCTCCAGCCCGAGGCAAAGGCTTTAACACCTAAGTCATCACTCCTGCCCACAAAGTCTCTCTCTCTGTCTCTCTGTTTGTTTCTCTTTATTCCTGGACCTCTATGTGGCACCCATGTGGTTAAGAGTCACTCTCCATTCCCTCCCCTCCTCAATCTAACAACTCCTGCTGCATTATGACATGAACACATAAGCTCTCTCTGGTTTCTCTCTCTCTCTCAAATAATATTTTTTAAAAATGTCTTCACTCAAGGTGTGTATTAACCACCCTACAGCTGTGCGAGGATTACAGAGCCTGTATGTTTGGTAAGCACTCTGTTGCTGAGCTATTAACACATCCTACAAATGTTCACACTGTGGGGGTAGCTTAGTGGTGGAGTGTACATTTAATGTGTACAAGGTCGTGGGTTCAATCCTCAGACCTAATCCACCAAAAGAAAAACAAAAACAAAAACAAACAACAATGAAACAAACCCACACCAATCAACCAACAAACCAAATAAAAACTAGAGAAGGAATTAACTAAGGAAAAGGCTGAGTGAGGAAGAGCTGGTTTTAGGGAGCGAGAGAGAGGGCCCCACTTAGCACCACAATGTCAGTGCCCTTATAATGAGAAAGGAAAATGGGCAACAAGTGGGCCAGGGATGCTGAACACAAGAAAAGTTGAATAAATACTATGACTGGCTTTGAGGATGTGGGGGCTTTAGGGGGAGGAGTTGTCAGTAAGCATGCCCAAGGTAGCTAACACATTCTAGACTACCGGGTGTGCAGGGAAAGCCTGTGTTAGTGGCTGCCAAGGGAAGCGAGGTTTCAATCGGCTCACTCAGGCTGTTCGTGTCCCCACAGAGGTGTACTGCCATGGACCCAAGGGACCTGTGTGGCTAAACAGGTGCCAGGTACTTTTTGTTCTCTTGTAGTTTTGCATGTGAATTTGAATTTGGAGTTCTTATAGCTCATAGGGCCTCTGTCCTCCATGAGCTAGGGACAACTCCTTAAAGGCAGAGAGCCTAGACTAAATCTCTTATTTGGGAGAGGGCTGAGCCAGCCCTTGGGATCCCCATCCTGTTACCCTGGGCTTCACAGAGTAAGGCCCCAATCAACGCTAGATCTCTCCCTACACCCCTGTCCTTCCTGTGTCCTACCCATCCTTATCTACTCCACATTGCGGAGTCTGTAAGTTTGGTTTTCAGTCTCAATTCTACCAAAACAAATTCCTTCCCTCCTTGTTCGGTAGTTCAGTAAACCAAAGCCCTTTCCCTGATAACTTGTTCTCAATCCCTTTAGACACATAGATCTTTTGACCTCTAGGACTGTTTATTGTGTACACAGTTCAGTGATTATCAGAGATTTTAAGGGTAGCCTATTCCTGGTACTATAAGTACATGGTAAAATCAACCATCTGGGTTGGCGGGCTCACTGTGCCAAGCTTGAGTAAATGCCAGTTTCTTCTGTCATGTTATTCTGAGCCAGCAGGCCATGCTCATGCCTACCAGGAGTCTACCGGAGACATGGGCTGGGAATGGAGAACTTTACAAGATGGAAGCTCAGACAGGATCCACACTTCACTCGGCTGCCCATCCTTGGTTGAATCTAGTTAGCTCCAGGAGTCTCAGCAGGCTACAGAAGAGAAGGGGGAGTTGAGAGGTAGGCTTTGCCACGGAAGCTGCAGCCACACCTCCTGTATGTCTGCCTTACCCTGCCCACCTGAGTGATGCCAGCCATGGTGCCAAGGGTGAGAGGAGGAAGTATCCTGCCACCATTAACCCAGTAGTTCCTTGATACACCAGCAACAGAGGAGGATATAGGCGATACCCTTCAGGGTTCGCCACAGGCCCTCCCATCCTGTACCCATCTTGATGACAGGCACCCAGAATCCAGCTTTTCGAAGGGTAACTTCCAGGGAGAAGGGCAGAGTCTCGGTTAGGGGCTGAATCCGGGGCTGCATGTGGATAGTTGCTCAGAGGAAGGGTGTGGAAGCTGCCTTTAGGGCCTTTTATCCCCATCCCCACCCTCCAAGGCCCTGTGACTACAAAGGCCCCAGGGTCTAGCAAAGGAAGCTTCTGGGCCTGGAGCAGGCTGAGTCAGCCCTGTGGACAGGAGTGGGGGTGGGTTAGAAGGCGGAGCCTGGCCACTGCATCTTCCACAGCCAGGCCAGCTCAGCTTCCCTTCCTCCTGGCTCACACAGTGCTCTGCCTGGTTGCCTGCTTCCTAGTGGTTGGCACACCTCTTGCTCCTGCCTTCTGGTAGGTTCTGGCTCAAGCTAACAGTGAGAATCATCCATGACAGCTCCTTTCCAGCTTGTTTTACCCTTCACTGGGCCGAGTGAGCTTGGCCAGCTCAGAGCTGGTGGCCTTGGCCCACTTCTGCTGCTCCCCTTTCTCCCCTGCCCCAGAGCAGGAAGACAGAGCCAGAGCCTCCGGCATTGTGGCATGAAAGGCACAATTTATTGACATGTTATCCTCCAGCCCCCCACCGTGGTGTTGAGATCACATGCGGGAGTTCCGCTCCTCATCTTCATTCTCCAGTAGGTATGCTGGCCGGTAGGTGGGGTGCCCTCTTGGGCTTAAGCACTTCAGGGCAGGGTTCTGCATTGTGTTCTCCCTACTCCCCAGTGATGTATATCTGGACAGGGACACAGAAAGCAAGTGCTTGGTGGCTGAGCTCTCCCTATCCCAACACCCTCTCCCTTTTCCCCACGCCAACAACCTTACCCTCGATCATACAGGATACAGTATGGGACAAACAGCTGACGCAGAAAGTCCCAGATGTTTCTGTAAGTCCAGTCCTGGAAAACAAGAGTCAGAACATTCACCAATGTTTCCCTCTCCCACACCCACCTCTGCCCTCCTGGGAAGGGACTTATCCAAGGTTCTTTTGCTCCCATGGCCTTGAGGCAGGCTTGCTACCTGGCTCTCTGATATACTTTGCTGTGTGGGAGGATAAGTAATGAGAAAAAGAAGACCACTCCACCCTCTGCCTTTCTCCATTCCCCAGCCACTTTTCACTTTGGTCTGAGCTTTAGGACAGGGAGGGACCATGTGTCTAAGCCAGTGCTACCAGACAGAACTTTTCTGATACAATGGGAATGTTCTAGCTTGATACATGTTTAATATGGCAGCCATTGGCAATGTGGCTAGTACAACTGAAGAATAGCTTTTTCTTTTCTTTTTTTGTGACAGCTCTGACTGTTCTCAAACTTGCCATCACGTTGCACCATCTTTCTACCTGTTGAGATTACAGGTGAGCACCACTGTGCTTGGCTCAAACACCTGACTTTATTACTTCTTTTCGACAGGGTTTCACGTATCCCAGGCTGACTATGGACTCACTATGTAGTTGAGGATGACCTTGAACTTCTCTGTCTTCTGGGTGCTGGGGATACAGTCATGTGCCACCACGCTCAGGTTCTATGTGGTACTAGAGAGTGACACCAGGGCTTTGTGCATGCTGGGCAAGTTCTCTACCAATTGAACTCCATCCCCAGTCTAGTAATTTGTATTTATAATTTAATTATGAACAAATGGCTACTATCACATCGAGTAGCACAGGTCCAAGCCACTGTTTTGTCCACAGTAAAAAGCACAATGACTGTCATTGAATTACAGTTTAATAATATTGGTCAAAAGGATGAGTGAACACACAGACACACATACGCACGCACATGCGCACAGTTGAATAAATAATAAAAAAAAATTAAAAAAAAAAAAAAAAAAGGATGAGTGAACAAATAGCACTGCCTCCCTTGGGAAGTGGGGCATTTTTGTCCCAGCCTCAGGCTCTAGCTTCCTTCCTGTGGCAAGGGCAAGATGACCAAGGAGCACAGGAGACCCAGAGTGATAGATCCTCATTTCATTACCAGCAGTGGGTTGATGCGCATGAACGAAGGCCAGGAAGGGTCAGTGGGAATGAAAGGGCAGAGGCTACACGAGTAGGGGTCAGTCCGGCGGGTACCCATCAGGACGGCCTCCAGCTGGGGGTGCTGTTCCCGAAGCTCACCCAGTGCCTGCTTCATGTCACCCTCAGCCTCTAACACCTGCAGATTATACCTTGGGAAGGAATAGGTCAGAATAGGTTCTGCCAATTCTGCCAACCCCTCTGGGAGCCCAAACCTCCAGGTCCCTAATACCTCTTGATGGTGTCCTGTAGAAACTGCTCCAGCTCTGGGAAGGGAGAGATGCTACGGATATACAGGATCTGGAGGGGTTTTGGAACATCAGGAAATTTCCTGGGGAGGGGGAAGAATCCATAGGTTTGCCAGTATGGACAGGGTCCATTGATACTCTTCCTTTCTCTGACCTCTCTCTCCCTTGTTTTGTTCGGGAAGGGAAGAGACAAGGTCTTGCTGTGTAGTTCAGGCTATCCTGGAATTCATTATGTAGTGGCTAGTCTCAAACTTGAATCCTCTTGATCTCAGCTTCCTGGGGCTGGGGTTGCAGTGCGTGTCACTACAACCAGCTCATTCTGCTCTCTAAGCATCACTTTGGTTATTGATCTCACTATGTTGTTCAGGCTGGCCTCCAACTCAGCTGAGCTAGTTTATGATTATTCTGTGTATGTGTATGTCTGTGAGTCAGAGGGCACGTGTGTGTCTGTAGAAGCCCAAGGATAACTTAGGGAATCACCTGGATGGTTCTACCTACTCTTTGCTTTGTTCTGGAGTTTCCCAGGCTCCACCTTCCCAGAAGTACAGGCCACCACCATTTCCCCTTGGTAGTTTTATGTGTGATCTGGGATCTGAACTCAGGACCTTCTGTTTGTAAGGCAGAGACTTAACTCCTGAGCCATTTCTCCAGCCCCTTAGATAATCCTCTTGAACCAGCCTCCTGAATGCTGGCACTGCCACCATGCCAGTTGATGTGACATTTCTAGTAGATGTCACTTTCCTGGCAGGACTGTGACTTTTCTGTGGTAGGAAATGGTTGCCTACACATCCAGACACTAGTCGGATGCTCAAGAACAGAACTGAGAAATTACGTGGCTATCTCCTCCCCAATCCCAACTGTCATCCACCCTTACCCACCTTCTGGAAGGGGGAGCTGAAGAATGGGTAGATGTTTCTGGGGTCTTACCTCCCATGGGCAGGCTCACCTCTGCACGGCTGCATGAAAGAGGTGCAGGAGGGCGGTGCAGTCCTTGCCTCCATTGAAACCCACACAGAGCTGGGTGAGATGGTACCGAGTCAGGGCGGTCTCGATGGTTTGCAGGGCACTTGCTACCTTTTCCCCCAGATAAGACCCTGCCATGTGGGCAGGGAAGAAAGCATCAACAGGCGTACATAGCTGTCAAAGCGCCCATGTTGCCCTTGCTTAAAATCCTGCAGTATCTTCCCAGTGATCCTAGGGTTGCTCCACATTCTTTGTCTTGCCCACTGTGTTCTGCAGTGTTTGCTCTCTGCCACTCAGTCCCACTTCACCTGACCTGGGTTTCTGCCTTTCCTCTGGGGCAGGAGCTGTGGGTGCTCTGGTTTCTACAGCTCCACAATGCTTCCTTTCAGCCTTCTTTCCTACCCTGCTCATGCCCACTTCCTTATCTGACTGAAGCCTTGTGGCTCAGCTTTTGTCACTTGCCTAGAGAAGACTAACCCCAGATCCAGGCTCATCTCTGCTGTGGAATCCTCCTTATATCCATGTCTCATGTGTATTAACTGTTTCATGTCTAAGCTGTGTGTGTATGCATGTGTGCATGCACGCATGCATGTGTGAGTGAGTACCTGGGTATTTGTGCATACAGAGGCCAGAGGAGAATGTTGGGTGTTCTGCTTTTATCATTCTCCACATTTTCCTTGATAAGGTCTCTCACTGAACCCAGAGCTCTGTTTTTCTGCTAGGCTAGCTGGCCAGCAAGCACCAGAGAACCTTCTGTCTTTGCCTTCCATCAGCTTTGGGGTTACAGGCATGCATGGCCACAAAGGCTTTTTTTTTTTTTTTTTTAAATTTTAAACATGAGTCTAAGGATTCAAACTCAGGTCTTCACGCTTGTGCAGCTATCTCTCTAGCCCTCAATTCTTTTCATTAATCACTGCTCCTAAGAACAGGGCATATCCCATATCTGTGCTGACAAGCTATGTGACACCTAGTACTGTACTGGTGAAAGGAGTACTCAATCAATAGTACAAGGAGAACAAGTGAGTCAATGGTAGTCATCTCCTGTCCTCCCTGGAATCTGTGGGAAGCCCTCTGCAGGATTTGTATGACTAAACCTAAAGTGGCACTAGCAATCTGGTCCCTCCCCAAGGAGACCCCTACCTGACTGGGCGAGTTGGTACACAGCCTCACTAGCGTGCTCCACAGCATTGGGCAGGTAGGGGACCACTGATCCCTGGGGTAGACGGGAAGTCAAGTAGGCCAGACATTCTTCCAAGGGCTCCTCTTCTTCGGAGTCTAGAGTCAGTTTTACTTGATAGTAGTTGCTACCCCAGTCAGGGTAGGAACCCAGGCCCAACCTACGCCCAAAGTGGGCCTGGGCCTCAGATAGGATGGGGGCAATAGAGGCCTCAGCAGCCGCCACATATAGTTCCCTCGAGTGGAATTGCACGCCTGTGTTTTTGAACAGTCCCTTCAGCCCCTCTAGCACTCGCTGCAGCAGTTCCGGAATGCCTGGGAAGAGGTAGACATTTCGGACAGAGACCAGGGGAAATCGGAAGGGATGGCCTGTGTGAGGGTCTGTGCCATAATGCAGGTGGGCAGAAGAGGGCACCAGTGACAGCTTCTCCCACCCCTCCCCTCCTAGGGCTTTGATGGCTGCTTGCAGCTCAGGGTGTGGCTTGAGTTCCTCCCCAAAGGCCTGTGCCACTGCCTCAAAAGTCACGTCGTCGTGTGTGGGGCCAATGCCCCCTGCAGTGAGGACGTGGGTGAAGCGGCTGGAGAAAGAGGCGATCTCAGCTGCAATGGTGGCTACCTCGTCAGGTACAACAGAGACTCGGCAAACCTGGACCCCCAGGGAGCGCAGTGTCCGGCAGAGAAAGTAAGTGTTGGTGTCCTGAGTGTGTCCCTAGAGTTGGAGGAAGAATGAGACTGTTAATGAGGTGGAATGAAGGGCAGGCAGCTATACCCATCTCATGATGGGGCACTCTATTCTTTGGAGGACATCTCTACGCTCCTGAGGAGCCTTGAAAGGACACAGGAATGGGAAAAGCCATTTGAATGGGGGACAGATGAAGTAGTTCTCTTCAGGTATGGTTTGCTGCACACTGATGTATTTATATAAATTTTATATATCATATAAATTATATAAATTCAGTGATCATTTCTGCACTTTCACCCTGATCTCACCTACATTTATAAATTCAATTATTCTGTGTGGATTGTCTACTTCTTCACCAACTCCAACGGGTTCAGACCCCTTCAAGTGCCTACTAGGTGGCTTAATCCCATCCCATCCCACCCCACCCCATCCCATCCCATCATCACTGATCAGCGGCCAGACTATCTGCAAGCAGTGAGGCCTTCTGTTTCATCAACTCTGAAAATTTTCCCCGTCTGCTCTTTTCTCTGTTCCCACTTCTGCTAAGCAGGTCCTGACACCTTTCACCTGGACAATGGTGACAGCCTCTTGGCCAGCTCCCAGCCTCCAGTTACTGTGCTTCGCCTTGCGTGCCTTCTGAGTGACCTTTCTAATGCATTACAGGGGTGATTGCACCACTCTTGGACTAAAAAACATTTGTTGTTTCCAACTGTATAGAGAATAAAGTTCAAATTCTCTTGAAAGCATTTAAGGCCAGCTGACTGTGTTGTGTACCCTGTCCATTTTCCTAGCCTCACCCCCCTCTATACTTTTCTGTAGAGGGGTTAGCAGTTAATAGTTTGCGTTCTGGAATAAGAGAGAATCAGACTAGAATCCCATCTCTACCACTTCCTAGGCTTGTAACCTTGGGCAAGTTTGTTTCTTTGAGGCTGGGTTTCATAATCTATGGAAAGTTATTAAAAACCTCGGGGGCCAGTGAGATGGTTCAGAAGGTAAATCACCTGCTCACAAGCCTGTGGGCCTGAGTTCCATCCCTGGAGCTTGCGTAGTAGAAAGGAGAGAACCAACTTTCAAAAGTTGTCCTCTGACCTCTACTCACATACCACATTGTGCTCTCCCTCTCTCTCTCATAAATAAATAAATAAATATAAAAAACCTTACGGATTTGTAAAATCACACGATTTAATACCATGGTGTTCTAATAAACATTCTAAAAACAGTGTTCAATATTATAGCTGCAAAACAGGTATCTGTCACATCTTCTAGTAATACCCCAGATCATTCAAGAATAGATTCCTCCCTTCAAGTACTTCCCTTCTAGCTCACTTACACACTCTGCAAGAGCCCTGAATTATTTCCAAATAGCTTGGATATAACTCTTAAATTCATAGTACATGCATTTATACCTCCTCTATGGTGATCTTCACTGTTACGCAGCTCTACTGCACCTACCACACCCCTAAGCAAGTTGTGCAGATTTGTTGTGTTTCAACAGAAAGACTCATTGGAAGGAACGTCACTTTTCTTCCAATACGTGGGAACTCACTCCAGGACCCTACTTCGGCAAGAGACTTTCTTCTAAAGGAGGGAGCCCTTGATGACAAGAGAACGCCGCACCCTCCCTCTTTTCAGTCCCTTGCACACCTTGAGGATCTCATCTCCGACAATGATGATGCCCGCCGTCACGCTGCGCCCCGGGGGGAGGTCAGAGGTCTTAGATGCCATGGCCCTGCCTCCTCTGCTCCTTTGCAAGGCTCTCCAGTAGCCACACAGTCCCCGAAAAGGGGCCGTAAGCATTGAGGGGCCGCCAGGTCTACTGAGCACTGGGAGTCATAGTCTAAGCACGGGAGCCGGGGTGAAGGAACCTGGAGGAGCCAGAAAGGACAAGAGAAGAGGGACTGTACGTTTCTCAGTGGAGGGAGGCTGAGCCATTTCTAGCAACATAAAAATCTCTTTCACCCCTTCCTCTTAAATCAAGGTGTTTCAAATTCCAGGCAACTTGGCCCTAGTCTCCTTAAAACAAGCGTCTAGATTTTATTCTGCTTAAGGGTCTTACTCTCCCAAGACTTATCACTTTAAACGTCTCCTGTCTGCCGGGCAAGTCTCCACCAGTTTGCTCTATCTTGGGTATTTGCACCTTTAAATGACTCTTCTCTTCGGGACACCTGTCTCTTTAAACGTTTATTTTATCCTGGGCCTTGGCCCCTTTAAATGCGTTCCCCCTCTCTCCACACTGGCCGGAACCCAGTCTCCTCCACCATTTTTATCCCGGAATCTTTTCTTTCCATCAAGCTTCCACCACCGACCTCTTCCAGCATCTCACCTGTCTATTTTGCAGCTTCACGAGGTCTGTTCACGCTTCCTTTTCTTCATGTCCTGGGACAGCTTCCGTAGTTAAAGTCCCGCCTCAATTACACTTCATGCTGATTGGTTGCTTTGGCTGTCGCTTAAGACTCTTCCTAATGCCCCTTATTGGCCTAGCCAATTGTCAAAGACGCACTTTACCTAGCAGTCGAAAATAAAGCTACGTTGTTACTGGCAACACCAAGTGCTCATCCTCTATCCGGAAATGTGGGGGCGGGACTTTTATCTGTGGAGGGCGGGACTTGGGGCGCATAAGGCACTTACTAGGAGATACTCTGACTGTGGGGTGCCGCTTTCTGCCCGGAAGTAAATGAAAACCTGATTCTAATCTGTATTCAAGTTATTGTGTGATTATGCTTTTCACATTAGTCTTGAGTGATTCTGGGCTGAGTCAAGGCTGGCACTGACGTCAGAGTAGATTTTCGTCTTGAACTTGAGGTTCCTTCCTCTGGGCTGGAGTTTCTGGGGTTACAGATTCGCAGTGACGCCTGGCTGTTATTGAGGTGAACTTTGTGTATGACTTGCATTTCAGCCTCTTGTATGACTTCAGCCTCTTCCCCCCCCCCAAAAAAATTAAAATTCTTTACTTCATTCCAGACGAAGTTTAGACCATCTTGATTATTGGTTAGGTAGGGAGAGATGTTCAGGGGTACCCTGTGCCTACTTTTGTATATATGATATACTGCAATGCTTCTCCCACTTTTCGGTGCAGGGGTGAAGTGTTTCTAAAATTAATTTGTATATTCATCATCTGGGATTTTTAAATAGGCAAGTTTGGGAGAGAGCAGAGATCCACATTTACCTCTACAGGTCTCCAGTGATACATGTGTGTGATGTTTAATGAGGGTTTAACCCTAGTTATCTGGAGGAGCACAGAGTCCCATATCTCATATTTCACTCCACAAAAGCTCTAAAGATAAATGTACCTGTTTTACATGTGGACAGCAGGCTGGGAAACAAGTCAAATAATAAGCCCTGAGTTAAAACAAGAAAACCTATACCTCGGGCTGGAGAGGTGGCTCAGGGGTTAAGTCTCCGCTTTGCAGGCGGAAGGTCCTGAGTTCGGATCCCAGATCCCACATATAGACGCCAGGCGGAAGCGGGGGCGGCCTGCGTTTCTGGTCCTGGTAGGGCGGAGCCTGTGAATCCCGGGGCAGAAGGAGGTGGAGGCGTCCATGGTGGTTCGCGAATTCGTCCGTGGTTCTACACATACACAGACACACACACAGACATACACACACGTGCACACATATACACGCACATGCGCACAGTTGAATAAATAATAATAATAATAAAAAAAATTTAAAAAAAAAAGGCATATGCTTAAAAAAAAAAAAAAAAAAAAAAAGAAAACCTATACCTCTTCTAAAAAACCCACTTGCCCAATGTAGTATCTTTAATAAAATTTCAGCTTCCTCTAGAAGCTTCCACCCTGTCCCAACCTTTTGAGTCTGCAAGCCCTTAAGTGCACATTAAAAGCCCATGGGGAGCTTGTTACACACTGCTGACACAGCCCTGAGAACTGCATGGAATCACATGGTATGCCCAAGGATTGCTGCTTGTAATGTTTCCAGATGATGTTGATGCCTTTTGGTCCAAGACTGACAGACATAGCAATAAACAGATGGAGACAGGAAAACTATTTTTTAAAGTATGCTGTTTAGTGAAACAATTTATACAGCTAGGGGCACCTGATTTCTCAAAGCTTAATTACCTGCTAGATATCCCTACACCTGTCCACCCTCCAAAATTGACTCCAGGAATGACTCAGGTGGGTGTCTGGTCTTGAAAACTGTTCCCATATTATTGCTCAATCACATATTGGTCACAGTTGACAGGCACAGGTGTCACCCATGAGCAGTTGTCTCTGGCTGAACCTCCCCCTTTAATGCCGTGTGCTCTTCAAATAAAGACTGTTAAAGGCAGTACCTCTTCTGTGAAAAACAGTTCATTTACTTTGATAAGATATGGTTGTCCCAACTCAACCTCTATTGCAAGCTAGTATTTAGTCTGAGACACGTTTTGGTGGGGCTGGGGAGATGGCTCACTGGGTAAGAGCACTTGCTCTACAGGCTCAGATCTCTAGCACCCACATTAAAAGTTGGGCAGGACTGCGAATACTTGTAGCCCCAGTACTGGGGGACAGAGATGGGTTACCAGCCAACATAGCCCAACAGTGAGCCTCTGGTTCAGTGAGAGCAGAGTGACAAGAGACTGACTCCCCCCATCTGTTCTGGCCTCTGCATATGCACGTGTACACCCACACTCATGAGCAAGCACCACACACATAATAAAAAAAAAAATATTAGTAGCTGTGTCGCAGTAAACCTGTTTACAACAGATTACAATTTAGTTTCTGGACTTTCCAGAATACATCATTGTAAAGAGCTGAATTTTCATTCTCAAACTGAAGGGGCTCTGATTAGGCGGATGATATTTAATATGATGGTCACCTGGGACACTTAATCACAGAATTAAGAGTATAAAAACTTCCTCTTTAATCAAGGCTTGCAACATGGAACAGATTTGTCAAATAAAATGGAAAGTTTCCAATACATTGAAACGTAAATCCTTAAAGTCACCATAAATAGAACACCCAGAAGGAAAAAAACAAAACAGCAAATTTACACAATCCCTGTTAACAGCCATGATCTGTCTCTCAGATGCTTCCTCCGTCTTGCACGTGTAGTCTTGCTGGATACAAGCACAGTGTGGCTTCTGGGGTCACACTCAGCTAAAGCCCATAGAGCATTCATCTGACAGGGCTGTGGTGCTGGCGGCTCTACTCAAGAAGCAAAGTTGTCACCAGCACGTTCAAACAGTGTATTGAACATCCTTTAAATATCAAAATGAGAAACAAGAGAGCAACACAATCATGCTATCAGAAATGTTAGGAAGTAAGGACAGCTGTGTAAAGTTTGAGGCTGAAAAGTGGTTCACCAGCTTCATTTCTTTGGCTTCTTGGGGAGTGGCCGCCGGAACAGTAAGATGTGAGGTTCTGAAAGAATGAGTGACATCTAAGAGATGAGTTCACATTATTTGATGCACATACTACAAGTGTACTCTACCAACACCACTCGGCTATACCCACTCAGATCTTTATAACTAAATTAAGAGGTAAGCATATGGCTTTAGAAGCCGTCCCAGAAGTCTGGCCTTTCTGCCAAGTACAGAGCTGCTAATATCAGTTGTCTTCTGTTTGTACAGCCCTGGGGTGTCTTTTATTAGTTTTGCCTGGCAGCTGGGTGTCTGGCGTCTTATCGAGAAATATAATGTCCTTTGATTATTTGGAACACGTCAAGTAATTTGCTTTCTGAAGGAAAACAAAACAGAGGGACCATAACCAGGGCAATGAGGTCTTAAGAGAGTACCCTGTACTCCCGATTGGAAGATGAGGTTTCTCAGTAATAGGTTGTCTCTGGTCTTAGACATTTAATATTCTGTTATTTGTTTACATAGCCAGTGGGGAAAGAACCCAGTAAATCATTCCTTCCCCATCTGCTTTGGCTAATGCCATTTTATTTCTTCAGTTCTTTAGCAGTCTTTCTTGGTGCTTTTATCCATTGCACTGACCTGGTTCATGGATCATGTAATGGACCCATCCCTGACTCTGCTGAACGCCAAGATTTCTCCATTCGGATTCAGACATCAGATGGGTTTTAGGGACCAGCTTGGCTATGTCCTTGGGTAACATGACATGCCTGTAACAGAAACACAGGGAGGTGGAAAATCTCTGTCAATACTGAGTACAGCATGCCAGACAAAGTGCCT
This sequence comes from Typhlomys cinereus, assembly GCA_023101885.1. Lineage (NCBI taxonomy): Eukaryota > Metazoa > Chordata > Mammalia > Rodentia > Platacanthomyidae > Typhlomys > Typhlomys cinereus. Next base: position 293,397 of record JALPQD010000594.1, on the reverse strand, counting down.
CTATATAAAGACAAGAAGCAGGAGAAGAAAAAGTGCTGGGTGTTCCAGTTCATGGCTGTAAATCCAGCATTCAAGGACTAAAGTAGGAAGATTACCCGCCTTAACAGGCGTCCAGTGTGGGCTACAGAGTGAGATCCTATCTTAAAACAAATCTAGAACCAACAAACCCAGCAAAACAAAAAATATTCCAAACACTAAAAAGAAAAACTGGTTTCTGGGTTTGTGAGAGAGCTCAGTGGGTAAGGTGCTAAGCCTGACAACCTGAGTCCAATTCCTGCAACTCACATGGCAGAAGAAAACTTACTCCAAGTTGTCCTCTATCCCCACGACAGTGTCACAGCACACATGCATGAGTGTGAAAACCCTAAGGACTTTCTCCCATGCCAACTAAAGCACTAAGGGGGGGGGGGAGACGGGACAGGGAGAGGAAGGGAGAAAGAGGGAGACACAAGGAGGGGAGGAGGGGGAGAGAGGCTGGTTTCTGGTATAGGAATTTAAACTATCTTACTATATGTGGGAAGGAGGCATCTAGAAACAAAAATGCCAAAAGAACAATTTCAATGACTTGACACCTGGAATCCAGGCACTGTTGATGGTTATTTTCTCTGACTTTACAGGCCTTCTGGTCTCTGGCTGATTGCTCCTTCAGGGACTGGCAAGAAAGAAGTTATTTTCCGGAAAGATCTATGATGGAGTGTGTGTGGCACAATCATAAAGGATGACATGTATATATCTATCCTGAATCTCATTTTTCTACTTTTTTTCCAAATGTATGTATGGGGTGCATGAATATTTTTGTGTTCGTAGGCAACCCTGTGTTCGGTCGGGTTCATGCACATGAGTGCATTTGCATGTGTGTGTCTACAGAGGCCCAAGGGTGACACAGGGAATAATCTTCGATAGCTCTTCTACCTTATTGTTGTGGGCCTGGGTCTCTAATTAAACCCAGAGCACATCATTAGACCTAGTGTGACTAGCCAGGTGCTCTAAGGAGTCCCAGGCTCAGCTTTCCAGGACTAGAATTAAAGTGGGCTGCCACACCTGCCTGTCATTTTTATGTATCATTTGAGATCTGAACTCAGAGGTCTCTTTGCTTACAAGGCAAAGGCCTTAATCACTGACTCATATCCCCAATACCATTTTTCTACTCTTAAGGAATGTGCCATGACACTTGGAAAATTCCATGCTTTTCTAACCAAAGGTCAGTGGCAAAACAAGTTCTTTTAAATCAGATCCTTTCCAGATAGACTTTACCCAGCTCAATGAAAATGTACTAAACTCACTTTCTGTACTAGTGAAAAGAGATTTTTCCCCCCAGAAATAATTCTAGTGTAAATGTTTGAAAATAGCTAACATCGTAAATACTCCTACTAACAGAAAAGGTTTGGATTTCAATACACAGACCATTAAAGCTCTTTAAATCAAAATGCCATATAAGCAAAGAGTTACATCTTCTGAGAGATGATGAAGGTGGTGACTTCTCCCCGGCTAGGCAAATGTCAAAAGTATATATATATATAGATAGATAGATAGATAGGGTGTGCATGCGTGTGCGTGTTTAAAAGACACAAAGGGGAAAACATCACAGAGTTAAAAAAGTTAGCTGGGTAAAAGAAAGGTGTGATGTTTTCCCATCTAAATACTACCAGTCTGACCTGCTCAGCTTCTGCGATCAGGGTGGTTTGTCAACTGGTGTAGGGGGGTTTTCTTGACATAAAGGTTACATAATTGCCAAGAAATACCAAATTCTTCACAGGGCCCAAAGCCCGGAACTAGGCTGGGTGAAGGAAGACACAGAAAAACAAGTTTCCATTTTACATTCTCTGGTTGAGACAAGATACAAACTTAGTTGTCTTAAAGTACTACAATTAATGCAGATTAGTGTATTGACAAATCTTCCTAGAATCCTTGCATTCTGGAGAGAGGCAGGGATGAAGGGACAATAGTTATAATCAAAATACCTTGTATATATGTGTGAGACTGTCAAGAATAAAATTGTACTGAAAAAAGGAAAAAATATTGCTAGATATAAGTCTACGGAAATTAACATAAGGGAAACACACACACACACAAATCCCAACCCCCCCCCCATTTTCCAGTCTAAAATGATCATGGACTTGGAACTATCAAATCCAAATGCCAGCACTCAGAGCAAGAGCTTCCTCCTCATCCTCTCTGGAGATGACCTGGATCTTGGACTATAAACCACTTCAATTGAGAGGTGCTCTCTCTCCTTCCGAGTTTCCAAGCCTCAGCTCAGGAACTTCCCTCTGGAAGTTTTTCCCAATCTTTCCTTCCTGTCAAAAGTCCCGCCTGCTCACACCCTGCATATAGCTCTAGGGTACAACATGGGTCCTGTTCTTTGCTGGAGTCTGTCTTACTTTGCACGGTTTTCTTTGTTGGAGTCTCTGTCTTTCTTTGCACGGTTTTCTTTGCTGGAGCCTCTGTCTTACTTTGCACGGTTTTCTCAGAGAGGGCTCCAAGCACGTAGGCCAGGCAGATCTGGAGCTTGCAGCAATCCTCCAGCCTCTGTCTCTAAAGTGTCGAGGTGACAGGTGGGAGCCACCGCCCCAAGCTTCCCCGACACCCTAGCAGAACACCTGAAACTTGTAAGCACTCAATAATCGTTCCAGTATTCGAAGGAGTCACAAGTTCCTGTTCGGTCTACTGTCCTTCGGGTCCTGGAAGTCCTTTTTATTCTGAAGCAAGCCTCACAACTACGCCCCCCCCAACTAATAAGCAGCACTCGCTCTATGTCGTACATGTTTGCATAAAGCAAATTTAGCCTGCCAGCTAAAATTGCGAGCCCGACCCGGAAACCCCCAAAGGTGAAACCAGCCAGCACTGTTCCCCAAGTTTTTAATCTTAAAGAGGCCTCCTCGCACATCCCATTTCACCCTCCTCCCAGCCAGCCCACCTTTCGCACATGCGCTTTCTACAAACCTCGGCCCAGCCTGCGCGCATGCGTCGGCTCTAGGCGCGACCCTCCCCCCACCGTCCGTCTGGGTCGCCCACTCGCGCGCGCCCTTTCGTCAAGGCTCCCGACTTCGCGGCGGGCCCCGCGCCAGCACTCACCGGTACTCGAACTCCTCGTCGTCGTATTTGTCCGAATAGTAAATCTGCTTGTGCGACATGACCGCTCCGCTTGCGGGCTCTCAGCCCGCGCCGCCAACCTCCACACAACTCCCGGCAGCACGCGCTCCCCTCCCTCTTTGGCCTCGCTTTCAAACACACCGCCCGCTCGTCCCATTGGCCGCTTCGGATTAAGGCGGGACAACTCCATTCCGAAGCCTCCCATTGGCTTGCACTGCTACTCCTCCAGTCCTCATTGGCCTGAAGTGCTTCGGCGCCTCCAGAACGGGCCGGGGTCAAAAGTAAGCTTCTTATTGGCTCCCGAGCCTCCTGACCGCCCGCCCGCGCTCTCATTGGCTCGCTCCGAAAAGTGGGCCGGGCGAAGGAGGGACGGTGAGGCAGAGGGTCAGGGGTTAGAGTGAGGCCGGAAGTGGGTGTAATAAAGTTTCTCGGGGGAGGCCCAGGCCGGGGAGAAAGTTGGGGCAGCGACTTGAGCGGGCAGCGGCGTGATCCGGAACCAGATCGTCCCGCGGTGCGGTGTGGAGACTCCATGAGGCCCTGGTGAGTCCTGGGGTTTTCTCTCTTTTGGCGTCGCGCTCCTCCACCCCGGAACCCCTCTCCGGGGACCCTACTTCCGGTCCTCACTTACAAGTCCCACCCCTAAGACCCCCTCCCCGGAAGTCCCACCTCCCAACTTCAGGGGGCTCCCCGAACCCCTACTTTTATTGTTGCGACCACACCCAGTCGTCCAGCTTCCCCGAAGCTCCCACCCCCAGCCGCTTCCAAAGCCGCACCTCCGGGATCGTTGGTTCCCGAGACGCCGCCCGCTCGCGATGCTCCGCGAAGTCCTACTTTTAAGCCTAGTTTTAGAAGTGCAAAAACCTCCACTTCAGAGGGAACGATTAAACTTAACGTTGAAGTTACGCCTCCCTGGGGTTCCGCCCCCTTTGGGGCTCCCGCCCCTTCCGCAGTCCACGTCTGAGGGTTGTGCAGGCTGACCCGGGCTGTGCTCGTGGGCACCGCTCCCCTTGGCAGGTCCATGCCGCAGAACCCTCGTCCCCAGTCCCAGATGTTCCCACTTGCTTGGGTTTTCCTGTCCAGTCTCTTCGAGAAACTGCGCTCTCTTGCTCCATCAGCTGGGAGGTTGAAGTTGCTAAATGTGACTGTAAGGGGTGATTTAGGCAGCGGTTTTCTCCTGCCGTAAGTTTCTGGATCACTTGGAAGGAGCTGAGCTTGGAGTTCGACACGAGAGTGGAAGAGAGTCTTGCATGGTCGACTCCCGGAGTTTTCCTTTCTGGGACCCCACCCGAGAGAAAGTTGTCGTTGGTGCCTTCTTTTGTCTGAATAGGAGGACTGTGATTTGGTTGGTGGCCTAACAGGAGCGAAAGTTTTTCTACCATCAAAAAACTGGTTTGGAGTTACAAATACAGATTAAGGTCCTTTTCCTGGTTTATTTAAAAGGCCCCCTTAATTTTTTTCCTCCCCCTAACCGGAGAGCTTTTGTGTAGGCTTTCATTCCGGCCCGGCTTTCTCTGCTGGAAACATTCCTGAGGTTTTTCCCACTTCCTGCTACTTCCTGCCCTGTCTCCTCCCTGCTTGGCTGTGAAGTTACATATATCCCCTCAACATCACCTGGATTTGGTCTGGAAGGCAGTCTATCTTTCTGTACAAATTTAAAGGCTCATACTTGCTTTTCTTCCAAATGTCCACACCTATTGATCATTCCTTTCCTCTAGATATTCAAGTTCCCAAGCAGTGTTTTCTCGGAAGATGAGGACATCTGGGGGGTGTGTGTGTGTGTGTGTGTGTGGCAGTGGCAGAATTCTTCCCATACTCTGTGTCTGAGAGCTGAGGCTTTAGCAAATACAGGGACAGAATTTCTTTTCAGGAAGGTGAGGATGAAGGAGTTAAGCATGGGATCGGGCACATCTTAAGTGCTAGTATTATTAATTACAGTAGCTGTGTAGATTGTTTTTAGCCTTCAAAATAAACTTAAGGGCAATTTGGAGATGAACCTGGGGGGGTTGTATCTTTTCCTTTTATATATTATCATTCTTCAAGCAGAACTATGAGAGAAAGCTGTGGGTGAAGGGAAGATTTGAAACTATTATGTACTTCCAGCCTTATCCCAACTTCTGGGCATCCCTTTTCTTCTATCCTTACCCACACAAATTTGTGTGTGACTTCTCTGTCCCTCTGGAGCTTTATAGCCCCCAGTTCTCTTGGAGAACTGTTTTCATTCTCTTACCTCTCTAGCCACATTCCCCACCGGTGTGAAGGAATGGTTGGGCGGGATGCTTAGATCCCTATTCCCTCAAAGCAAAGTAAGAGTGCCTGGTAGATCAAGTGCCCAGCTTAGACTCAGTGCCCAGCTCTTCTTTTTGCCTTGTTAACTAGGCCTGTGGCAAAGGACAAAACAGCACTTAGCAGGAAGCACTGCTTCTTGGTGGGCACCTTGTATGGAAACAAGGCTTGATCAACAACATGTCCTCTTGCTCCAGCTTTTGCCTGGCAGCTCTTTGGCTTGCCACCTAGGTTGGACTTTATTCCCAACACTCCACAGTGTTGCCTTTCCTCTTGGCCTTGTTCTGCATCCTCTGGGACTACTTCCTTCCCTTCTGCATTTCCCTCCTCTGGTCCACAGCTGTGTGGGAGAGGATACTAATGGGCCAGGCTCCCTGGGGCCACCACCCCACAGTATATGGTAGTGGCAGAGGTGGCCTCAGCCGGAGCGTCAGGGTATTAGAGTGTTCAAGCAGGGCTGGAAAGGAAATGCCGAGCTTTAGGTTCCCTTCCCTTTTTCCTCCATGATGTAGGAAACCTTCCACTTTGGGGCTCCAGCTGTTTGTTTTAGGATCATTCCTCCTGGCCTCCCCTGGCTTCCTGCTCTCCCCGGCTATATCCGGCTTGCACTGATTCAGACTTTGTCTTGTCTCCTTTCCTTCTCCATGCTTCCCTGTCATCCACTTTCCTTCACGGATTACTAGTTTGTGTAGAGAAAAGAGCATGATTACCTCCCCCCTTCCAGGTGGGGGTGGGGATAGGAATGGCTGGAGTGAGGGCTCAGCCCCTCTGAGGCTGTGAGTCAGCACTGTCCTTGGGATTGGCCTGTTTCCTTAGTTCCCCGCCCCTGGGGAGGAGCCAGGCAGCTCTGGGTCCAGCCTGTTCTCCCCAACCGTGAGAAGAGTCTCCACGTTGGGCTGTGCTGAGATGGGGCCAGAAACTGACTAGGTCTGAGTGGGGAAGCAGAAGCTATTTGTCCTTCGTCTTCTTAGGACTCATCTGACCACTGGGCCGCAGAGGTCAGACCAGGCTAAGGACCTGGGGATGCCCCCTGCCTGGCCCCCTTGCCTGAATTGGCAGGGGGGCCGGGCCGGGCAGCAGTCCCCCCCTCACCCCAGCCATGGATTTCCTGCCTCCCAAGCCCAAGTACAACCCACTTCGGAATGAGTCTCTCTCATCGCTGGAGGAGGGGGCTTCGGGGTCCACACCCCCAGAGGAGCTGCCTTCCCCATCAGCCTCGTCCCAGGGGCCCATTCTGCCTCCTCTGTCTGGGGATGATAGTCCCACTACCCTGTGCTCCTTCTTCCCCCGGATGAGCAATCTGAAGCTGGCCAATCCGTCTGGGGGACGCCAGGGACCCAAGGGGGAGCCAGGAAAGACCGCCGAAGATGGGGAGGGGATTGCAGGGGCAGCGGTGCCGGACTCAGGCCTCCTGCCCCTCCTCCAGGACATGAACAAGCTGAGTGGAGGCGGCGGGCGCAGGACTCGGGTAGAAGGGGGCCAGCTGGGGGGCGAGGAGTGGACCCGCCACGGGAGCTTTGTCAATAAGCCCACGCGGGGCTGGCTGCATCCCAACGACAAGGTCATGGGACCTGGGGTTTCCTACTTGGTTCGGGTGAGTGAACATCCTCCCTTCCACTCCCTCCCAGACCTCCTGTGGTTCCTCTGCTCACTCCAGCTTTGCTGGGACTTCTCTTCGGGCTCTACAACCTCTCTGTGTCATTGTCCTTAGTTCTGAAACCTGCCTCACCCCTTCTGTCGATTCCATGCCTCTTCCATTCCAACCTGGAAAAATTTCTGCCTAGGGCCCCCTTCTTTCTTTGACACCCCTCACCCCCAGCTTAGCATAATGCCCTCCACATCAGAGGCACTTAGTCCTGGAATGAATGACTTCTTGATTCGCCCAGCAAGACTCCTCCCCTTTTCCAGAGCTATCACTCCATCCCAAAGCCTGCCACTCCTCTTCAGAGCCTCTCCCTAGTGCATGAGGTCCTAGATGTCCTTTGCTCCTCCTTCCCGATGTCCTATACCTTGTGGGGTGGTGCCCTACAGCCCTGGGAAGATTGCCTCACCTTTACTTCCTCCAGGGGCCAGGCACAGGGGAAAAAGCCCTAGGGCTCTCTGGGGAGGGGAGGGGAAAAGCAGCTGATGATTGTCCCTCCCCTCCCCAGTATATGGGCTGTGTGGAGGTCCTGCAGTCAATGCGAGCCCTCGACTTCAATACCCGGACTCAGGTCACCAGGTTAGTGAAGAGTGGGGTGGATTGTGGGTGTCCTGGGAGTAGTGAGGTCACGGGAAGGGGGAAGGAGGAAAGCAGAGCATTTGCTGGTGGTGAGGATGGCTTCTCTTTGAGTGGCAAAGAAGATTCAAAGAAAGTTATGGAAACAAGTCCAAGTCTGAAAGAAAGGGGGCAACTGTGGTCTGGAGCTCTGCCTGACCTGTCCAGCCTTGGGGAGCTCTGCCTGACCTGTCCAGCCTTGGGGAGCTCTGCCTGACCTGTACAGCCTTGGGGGTTGTGGAAAGGTAGCAGATGCAGCTGTTAGGTGGAGCTGGGGTGGAACATTAGGGGTAGGTAGAAGGTTGCTGCTGCCTTTGGGAAGAGAATGGAACATTTGGTAGCTGGGAAGAGGTGGGGCTCTCCATCCATTGAAGGCCTAACCCAATCAGCTAGGACGCAGCCTCTCAGTGTCATCAAATATTAAAGGCCCTTAATTCAATCTACCATGACAAAGAGCCTGGAGTGCCCAGGAGTCTGGCTTGGCTTTCCCCTCCCCCAGTTCTGTGGCTACTCTAGTCGTGGAGGCCAGCTATGGTTATGAGTACCCCCATTTACCCTAGGGAGGCCATCAGTCTGGTGTGTGAGGCTGTGCCTGGTGCCAAGGGAGCAACAAGGAGGAGAAAGGTATGTGGAGTTGTGGGGCTAGGCCATGCAGAGGGGCAGGAGGAAAGCAGTAGTGTTTTCCTGGTGTTGGGAACCCTCAGCTTCTGAGAATCTGGGTCCTTTCTTCCTTAGCCCTGTGGCCGCCCGCTCAGCTCTATTCTGGGGAGGAGTAACCTGAAATTCGCTGGAGTGCCAATCACTCTTACAGTCTCCACCAGCAGCCTCAACCTCATGGCGGCAGACTGCAAACAGGTGGGTGGGGCTGTGCAAGGAGATTAGAAACTGATGGCAGAGCTAAGGGTTGGGATCTCAGGTGAGTAGGGGAGGAGGAAATGAGGGGAAAAAAAGTTAAGAGAATGAGACTAGGGCTCCAGGACTCTGGTCTTAAGGGCTGGGGCACACATTGGGTCCTGAAACTGCCTTGACACATGCCCTCCCTTCTCCATCCTCTTCCTGCATCTTCAGATCATTGCCAACCACCACATGCAATCTATCTCATTCGCCTCCGGTGGGGATCCGGTGAGTCTGGGGCAAGGGGAGGTGCCTAAGGAGTGGGGGGCGGATAGGGAGTAAAGGACTAGAGGTGGAGGAAATACTGGCTAAGGAAGTAAGAATGCTGGAATTGTGAGACTAGCTGAAAAGGGTGGTCTCGGGAGTCAAAAGTAAGGTAGCATCATGATATTTAACTGGCCTCTTGTTCTCTAGGACACAGCTGAGTATGTCGCCTATGTTGCCAAAGATCCTGTGAATCAGAGAGGTGAGGCATGTTGGGGAGCAGTGGGTGGGGTCAGCTGTTTGTGAGGCAGGTGAGCAAAACTGGGGTCCTTCCTGATCTTATCAGCTGTGCTGATGGGGGCTCCTGATAAAGAAGATGGGGGCTTTTGCTCACATCTCTCAGCATCCTACCTCACAGCTCACTGGCAGCCTTTCCTGTGCCCCCAGCCTGCCACATCTTGGAGTGTCCCGAAGGGCTTGCCCAGGATGTCATCAGCACCATTGGTCAGGCCTTTGAGTTGCGCTTCAAACAATACCTCAGGAACCCACCAAAGCTGGTTACCCCCCATGACAGGTGAGCTGGCAGGAAGAGTGTGGGGTAGCTCTTGAATCTTAGGCTGGGATTGGAAAGTAGGTTTGCTCTTAACACCCTGGAGCTCAAAGAGGTTCAGGGAAGGAAATGACCCCTGTACCTCTGCTGTCCACTGCCTGCTCTTTCATGTTTCTAGTGGCCCAATGGAAAAGTCTTTTGTGGAACCTTCTGCAGAAGGGTCAGTTCTCCCTTTAGTTTGCTGATAGTGAGGCTATTTCCAGCACCTCCCATAGGCATCTCTCTGCCTAGATGGGCTCTTAATTCTCAGCTTCCTTGTTTATGGCCTATTTTTATGTCTTCCAACTTCTCCATCTTTGTTCTGTATTTTCCTGTCTGGGACTGGGAAGACATCTCTCTCTTGCTTTTTCTCTGTCTCTCTTTTCCTAAGATCTTCCTCACCTCAGGCCTCAAGAGAAGTCTGGATCTAGCAGGGACTTTGTATTTTTGGGCAAGTTAACTCACTCTAGAGATTCCTTTGCTCCATTATATTTCCATCACCCGTGGAATCAAGGGCATGAGCCTTCTAATCAAATCCAACTCAAATTTTCACTATCTTCCCTCATAGTTTTGGGGCTTTGTACAAAATTTTTCACCCCTCATTTTGATTTTCTTCATTTGTAAAACACTGGAAAGAACTCACCAATCTCACAGGGTTGTCAGTGTGATGAAATGGTTGTACATAACAATGTCCAGCTACAGACCTGCTCCATAGTAAATTCCTAGCACGTGACCACTGTTGTGTTCCCTCCTGAGTTTCTTGGTCACCACACCTTTACACTTACCTCGTCAACTCCATCCTGCCCTTCTCAGGATGGCTGGCTTTGATGGCTCAGCTTGGGATGAAGAGGAAGAAGAGCCGCCTGACCATCAGTACTATAATGACTTCCCGGGAAAGGAACCTCCTCTTGGTGGGGTGGTAGACATGAGACTTCGGGAAGGAGCTGCTCCAGCAACTGTTCGCCCCATTCCAACCAATGCCCAGATGCCCAGCCACCTGGGAGCTACACTGGTAAGTGGCCTAGATGAAGGTGCCTGGGCTCAGGGTGGAGCGCCTGGCTAAGGCCTTGAGCTCACCTGATTTCTCTTCCTACAGCCAATAGGGCAGCCTACTGCAGAAAACCCTGAAGTCCGTAAACAGATGTTGCCTCCACCGTGCTGCCCAGGTAGGAAGGGTTTGCCGAAAGGGGCAGAGCTGAGTGCAGAGGCAGAGTCTGGGTTGCTGTACATGTCTTGTCTCAGCAGGCAGAGAGCTCTTCGATGATCCTTCCTACGTTAACATTCAGAACCTAGACAAGGCCCGGCAAGCAGGGGGCGGGGCTGGGCCCCCCAATCCTTCCATCAATGGCAGTGCACCCCGGGACCTCTTTGACATGAGTGAGTACACCTTTTTTGTAGCTCTGCCTTCTTAGTTGGTGGGTTCTCTCTCTCTCTGCCTCTGTCTGGGGTGGGGTCTGGGGCATGTGTTTTGGACCAGCCAGTTCTCTTAACTCTTCCTACACCCCCAGAGCCCTTTGAAGATGCCCTTCGAGTGCCTCCACCTTCACAGTCCATGTCAATGGCCGAACAACTCCAAAGGGAGCCTTGGTTCCATGGGAAGCTAAGCCGCCGGGAAGCCGAGGCGCTGTTACAGCTGAATGGTGACTTTCTGGTGCGGGAGAGCACGACCACGCCTGGCCAGTATGTGCTCACTGGCCTGCAGAGTGGGCAGCCCAAGCACCTGCTTCTTGTGGACCCCGAGGGTGTGGTAAGTGGCAGTTGTAGTTGTAGATAGGGGTATCAGAAATGAAGGAATCTTTTCTCTTCTTCTTTGCTTTCTGACTTTTCCATGCTAAGAACTCTCTGAAGCTTTCTATTCTAAGTGCCCCTCCTGGTATCCCCCTGTAGCAGTGACTTAAAACTCCTTCTTTTCTATCGAGTCTTTAGCTGTGTTCTTTACAGTATTAGATAGTCCTGAAATCCTAGACCTTACGTCTACTAAATCTAGAAGGTGCTCTTCTGGTCTGTGCCCCCCCCCCTTTTTTTGGCTTGTGTATGTGCGTGTTTGTATGTATCAGAGGGCACTGTGTGTGCTCATGTAGGCTCAAGGGTGACTTCAGGAATCATCCTGGATTGTTCTACCTTCTTTTTACTTTATTTTGGTGATAATACCCAATATTAGATGGTTAGGGGGCCAGAAACCCCAAGTTTTCTCCTGCATGAGGAGCCAAAGGCCCTCCTCAGCTCCCTAGTCCCCACACTCTGTTCTTTCTTTTTACCTGCACTGTCCCACAGTTTCTTGCAACCTTGGTTTCTTTTTCTACAGTACTGTTAGCCTTCTTTTATTATTATTATTATTAATTTATTATATTTAGTGTGTGTGTATGTGTGTGTATCAGAGGGCACTGTGAGTCCCTGTGGAGGACCAAGGGTGACTTCAGGAATCATTCTGGATTGTTTCTACTACCTCCTTTTTGCGTCACTCTGAAATTTCCCAGGCTCTGCCCACCAGGCTGGGAAGTGCAGGCTGCTCTGTTTCTGCTTCCCACCTGACCTTTTTAGGTGGAACCTGGGATCTGAACTCAGGACCTTCTGCTTGTGAGACAAAGTCTTAATCCCTGAGCCATCTCTCCAGCCCTCTTAGCCTTCTTTCCACACTTTTGTTACTGTTTTTCTGCGTGTTGTCCTTTGAGACACATGAGCTCCCTTCGTTCAGGTCACAAGTTTCATTCTCCCTCAGCTCCTTTTCCCCAGATCCCCAGGCCTCTCCTACACTGTGGCCTCTTTGTAGAGAAGAATTCTAGGTAAAGAATTCTTTACCTTAATTGACCATCTTACCTTCTCAGGTTCGGACAAAGGATCACCGCTTTGAGAGCGTCAATCACCTCATCAGCTACCACATGGACAATCACTTGCCTATCATCTCTGCAGGCAGCGAACTGTGTCTCCAGCAACCTGTGGAGCGGAAACTGTGATCCTTCCAACCTCTTTGCTAGAGAATGCCCTCCAACCCCCTCTATCCTTTGCCCTAACTCTCAGGACTTCTGTTCTGTGGGTTTGGCTTTGGGTGGGAGCTAGAAATAACATGGACACTAGGTTTAGTGTCCATGGAAAGGATTTGAGTCAGGAGCCTGGGGTAGTATCCTGTCTCTCTCCAAACCTCACCAAAGTATTAATGTACAGAGTGGCTCCTTGACTGGGCCTTCCTGTGCCAACCTGATTCCCGTTCCCCACGAAGGTGGATGCCATAATGGAAAATGTCCTGTGGTGATAGGTCCAGAATAGCACTTGCCCTTCTGGGGAAGGGAAATGAATCATACCTCTAGTCTACCCCTGACTTCAGGGTACCCCAGATCTCTCCAAACACTTCCTTACTCCTTGCACCTCCCATGTTAAAACTTTGTGCCTTTGACCATCTCCTAGGTCTGCAGATACTTTATGCAAAGAATTCTCAGGCCCCTGGTTTGAGGATGGGGTGCTGACACCTTGGCTTCTGGGACCCTCCCCTCTCAGCATCCCCTCCACTTCTGGGTGGGGGACACTAGTGATTGATATCTCTTTACTTAGTGGACATGCAGCAGGGAGACTGCTCAAGCGCCCCCTTTCCTTGTTCAGTGCCTCTTGCCTGGGACCCTTTCTCCCAGGGGGTCTGCGTATACATTTCTTAAACCTGCCCCTCTCTTGTTGCATGTGTGGATTCTACAGCCAAAGTGTAGCCCTTCCTGCAGCCCTCCCTACCCAGTCTCCCCTTTCTGGGCTGTGGAGGCTTTGAGACTAAGCAGTTAAGACAATCTTCAGATACCATCTGTGATTTGAAACTGCACTCATTTTTCTTTAAGATGTGTGCGTTTTAGGGCTGTAGATTTACTTTCCTTGTTTTCCATGGCTTACTTTTGAGCACAAAAATGATAATCACATTATATGTCACTGAATTTTCCAAGCCTTATACACCTGTTGGCATTTTTTCTCACTTTGGCGTGGAGATAACTAGGACCAACAGGATTATTGTTTTATATATATATATATATAAAGTGAATTGAAGAAATCAATTTCATCCTAGGATTAGGAAACTTGGACCTCTTAGGACGAGGCAGGGCCAAATAGTGTTGAGAGGTCTGGGCTAGGGAGGTTACAGCAGGTGTGGAGTAGCTTCTGTTGGCAGCCGACTGATGTACCCACGACAGACAAACGCCTGCCAGCTTTCAAGCTTTTGTGGATAAGGGGAAGGCGACAGTTTTTCAAAATTCGGCTGCCACCTTCCTCCACATGCCTCACTTATACCAAAGGGAAAGTAGTCGATTAAAATCCGTATTTCTTCTACCTCGGTCTCTGTTTGCAAAGCAGTGTGTGTGTGTGCGCGCGCGCGCGCGTGTCTCTGTCTATGTGCGTGTCTCTTTCCTGGTCTCGCGATCAGCCTGGATCGGACCCACGGCGGTGGGATGCGATCCTCAGCAGTGAGCAGGGGCGGGGTCCGGGCGGTGCCCAGGCCAGCCAGCTTCGCAGGCGCCTCCCCCCCCCCCCCGCTCCGCGCGCTCCCGGCGGCCCCCGCCGGATGGTACGTCCCGGCGCAGGCGGAGGACGGCGCCGCGGCTCCCGGCGCAGGCGCGGGCAGCTGGAGCGGCGGGAAGGCGCAATCCGCTGAAGCGGCATGGGAAACCCCAAGCTTCCCGGGGCTCCAGCTGGATAGCTTCGGTCGACCCTCCCTCTGCATCCCCTCCCCGCCGCGCCCGGTGGTGGCGGCCCACTGCAGTTCCGGTTCCGGTGGCCCTGGGCGGGCAGCGAGTCTGGAGCTTGGGCGCAGTTCGGGTTCGGCGCCTCCTCCTCGCCGCATACTAGGCGGGCTGCAGCTCGGGGGGCCTGGGGCACCCCTGACTCTCCTTCCGGGCAATGGTGCGGTCTGAGGGCACCTCCATCCCCCGCCGCCGCTGATTCGGGCCCCCCACTCCATGGCCGCCTCGGCGCCGCCCCCACCGGACAAGCTGGAGGGAGGTGGCGGCCCCGCACCGCCCCCTGCACCGCCCAGCACCGGGAGAAAGCAGGGCAAGGCCGGTGAGAGCGCAAAGAGGGGCGGGGGCTGGGGAAGCCCAGGGCGGGAGCCTCGGAAGGGAGTGCTGGAGGTGCGGGCTGGGCTGGGCTGGGGCTGGGGGGGTCCATGGACCAAGGGCCTGAAGGAGGCTCAGGTGAGGATGAGTGGTGGTGGCCGGTAGGTTTCTCAGATGCACCTCAGGTTTTGGAGGCACATTGAGTTAGGGTGGCCCGGGCTCTGGTGATGTTAAGAGATGGGGTGTCTGATTTCAAAGACGGTGTAGCTGAGAGGATAGTCATAGATTCGCATATGTTATTCCTTCTGAGTATTTGTTAATAGGCAAGGGTGCATGAAAGTTGAGTAGTTCCTAGAGAGTGATTGACAGGAGGATGTAGAAACCTCAGGAAAAATTTGCTTTTTGCTGATCTTCCAGGTCTTCAAATGAAGAGCCCAGAAAAGAAGCGAAGGAAGTCAAATACTCAGGTGAATGGGGGGGAGGGTCTGTTGGAGCCATCTACCCTCTGCCCTTTTGTATTGGAAAGAAAAGGCTGTAGTGTTCTGTTCTGGATCTTTTAATCTTGTAACAAATGCACAAATGCAGGAGAGAATAACATTTCCCCTCCTTTTTCCTGCACTACCCCTCATGATGTTAATACCAGTTACTAAACTTCCTCTATTTCCTCTCCTTTTCCTCTTTCCTTTCTTTGTCCCTCCTATCTCCTTTCTCTTCTCTTCCCTCCCCCTTTTTTGTCTATTTTTTTTCCTCTCCCTCTTATTCCCATCCCCCTTGTTTCGTTAGGTAGGATTTTTTATATCGTACACTGACCTAGAATGTCTTATACTGCTTCCACCTCCCGAGGTGCAAGGGATCCAGTGGATGGTGCTACTAGGCAAACATCCTATCAGTAAACTATAGCCCCCCACACCTTGATCCCTCAGTTTTGCTGTCTCAGCTTCCCAAGTGCTGGCATTACAGGAACATGACATTTCCACCTCAACACCTAGCCTTTTCTAAGTGCCATAATGGTGCTAAAGTGTTTTAAGACTTATTCCTGCTTTACAGGTGAAAAATAACAAAACTTATAAAGATTAAATACTGACCTAAGGATTAGCACAGAGTGCTTGCCTATTATTTTTAAAGCTCTTGAATTCGATTCCCAGCTCAACAGAAGCCGGGCATTGTGATACATGCCTGTTCCAGCACTCAGAAGCAGGAGGATGAGAAGTTCAAAGGCATCCTAAGCTACATAGTTTATAACTAACTCTGGTGGCTGGAGAGATGATAGCTCAGAGGTTACTACTTTGCTTGGAAAACAGAAGGTCCTGAGTTCAGGTCCCACATAAAAACCACCAGGCAGAAGCTTTGGCTGGCTGCATTTTAAGTGGAACTTGGGAAATCCCAGAGGAGAAGCAAAAAGGAGGTAGAAGTAACCAGGATCTGATTCTTGAGGTTACCCAGAGGGACACAGAGTGCCCTCTGATACACACACACTAAAAAAAAAAAAAAAAAAAAATTTTTTAAACCAACCTGGGCTGCCTGAAACCCTCTCTCAAAAAAAAAAGTGGGGCTGGAGAGGTGACTCAGGGGTTAAGCCTCTGCCTTGCAGGCGCAAGGTCCTGAGTTCAGATCCTAGACCCCACATATAGACTCCAAGTGGAAAGCAGGGGGGGGGGGGCCGTTTCTAGTCCTGATAGGGCGGAGCCTGTGAATCCTGGGGCAGAGTAAACGAGGAGGTGGAGGCGTCCATGGTGGTTCTCAAATTCATCCGTGGTTCTACACACACACACACACACACACACACACACACACACACACAATTGAATAAATTTTTTAAAAAAAGTGTGTTTTATCTGGGCAGCTAGATGACTAGCAGGTAACCACACCACTTACCACACCAGCCTGGCAACCAGAGTGTGATCTCTAGAATCCACATAGAAGTGGAAGGAGAACTGACAGCTATGTGAGCACCACGGACCCTGCGTGTCCACACTTACACATCATTCAAACAGGAAAAAAAAAAAAACCAAAACCTGCTCTAGAGTCAGAGTTGGGTTTAGTGTGACTTTCCCGTATGTTTGATTTTTGAAGCAGGGTTTTATTGTAGTTAGTCTGGCTTTGCCCGTTTTTACCATGCCCAACTCTGCCTATTTTTCAAAACAGCATTGTTTCATTGTGGACTCTGCCCTCCATCCTCTACTTCTTTTTAAGGCCCATCTCAATTTTGGATCTTATCTGGTCAGGATCAGCCTCCAAAGATGGGCCAAGTTTGTGGCTTCCAGTGTAGTTCTCCCGTCACCACCTGTTTTGTTTTCCAACAGGGCCCTGCTTACTCACACCTGACGGAATTTGCCCCACCTCCGACTCCCATGGTGGATCACCTGGTTGCATCTAACCCTTTTGAGGATGACTTCGGAGCCCCTAAAGTGGGGGGTGCAGCCCCTCCATTCCTTGGTAGTCCTGTCCCCTTTGGAGGCTTCCGTGTACAGGGAGGCATGGCAGGCCAGGTACCCCCAGGCTATGGCACTGGGGGTGGAGGAGGTCCCCAGCCACTTCGTCGACAGCCCCCACCTTTCCCCCCCAATCCTATGGGTCCAGCTTTCAATATGCCTCCTCAGGGCCCTGGCTATCCACCCCCAGGCAACATGAACTTTCCCAGCCAACCCTTCAACCAGTCTCTGGGACAAAACTTTAGTCCTCCTGGTGGACAGATGATGCCAGGCCCAGTGGGGGGATTTAGCCCTATGATCTCACCCACCATGGGACAGCCTCCCCGAGGGGAGCTGGGCCCTCCTCTCCCTCAGCGCTTCACCCAGCCAGGGGCTCCTTTTGGTCCTTCTCTTCAGAGACCTGGCCAGGGACTCCCCAGCCTGCCTCCCAACACAAGTCCTTTCCCTGGTCCAGACCCTGGCTTTCCTGGTCCTGGGGGAGAAGATGGGGGAAAGCCCTTGAATCCTCCTGCCCCTACTGCTTTTCCCCAGGAGCCCCACTCGGGCTCCCCAGCTGCTGCGGTGAATGGGAATCAACCTAGTTTCCCCCCCAGCAGCAGTGGACGAGGTGGGGGTACTCCAGATGCCAACAGCCTGGCACCCCCTGGCAAGGCAGGCGGGGGCTCAGGGCCTCAGCCTCCCCCAGGCCTGGTGTATCCATGTGGTGCCTGTCGGAGCGAGGTGAACGACGACCAGGATGCCATTCTGTGTGAGGCCTCCTGCCAGAAGTGGTTTCACCGTGAGTGTACAGGCATGACTGAGAGTGCCTATGGGCTGCTGACCACCGAGGCTTCTGCTGTGTGGGCCTGTGATCTCTGCCTCAAGACCAAGGAGATCCAGTCTGTCTACATCCGTGAGGGCATGGGGCAGCTAGTGGCTGCCAACGACGGGTGACCTGGCAGGGGCTTGTACGAGTGCCCATCTCCCTCCCTGCTGTTCCGGGCCGTTTGTGTAGCTCTTGGTTTTCGTTTCCACTGGCTCCCCACTCCCACAGAGCAGAAACACGATGGCTCCTGAGGGCAGAAAAGGAACTGAGGCCGGGAGGCAGAAGAGCTGGGTGCTCCCTCCTCTGGGAACTTAATGCTTTGAGAGCTCTGGAGGTCCAGGAAACTTACCCTGCTGAACAGCCATTCTGTTGCTCTCGGGAGACGTAAGTGGGGGCTGCCAGAGAAGGGGCTGCGGAGGTTCCAGAGGCCAAGCTGGGCGCTGTACAGACAGACGCCTGAGCACTGTGCTTGAAATCCCTGTCTTGCCCCACAGCTCCAGCTTTAGCTTTTGAAGTCAGATATTCAAAGTGTCTTCATATCCCTGCAACAGTCCTTTCACAGGTTCTAGAAACGAATAGGGGAATCTTCCCCCTTTTTCTGTCCTTCTCTTTGTTCCCCCTCTTCGGTTTGAAGTAGGCGAGTACCTGGCCAGCTGGATTGTTCCTCTGGGGCTTCAAGGTTAAATCAGAGATGCTGAGAAAGCATCTTCCTCATACCAAAGTCACGGGTCCTTTCTCGGCTTCTCTTGTGCTTTTTATGACCATATTTTTGCCAAAAATTGGGATATGTGGTCTGACGGGCCAGAACATGTGAAGTTGGGGCTGTCTGCAAAGTCTGGTCTGGTGTGGCCGTTGCTCTTCCCACCCATCTGTTCCACGGTGGTGCTGCTGATTCTAGTGCACCCCCCCCTGCATTTCTGGTTTGATTGAAGGAAAGTTTAGAAAGGCCCAGAACCCTTATACCTCATTTCCTCCTGATAAAGGAGTCACGTGAGGCCCTGTCACAACTGTGGAATGGTGTACAGGGCCGGGGAGACAGATCTTCAAAGCTATGGTAGGGACAGGAGATGGGGAGGTTTTCTTTCTTGATCTTTACTGGCTATCCTGTGTTATCAACTTAGGCCTAGTGGTCTAACAGTCAGTTCCCTTCCCCCCAGCCAAAACTCTGAACTGAGCTTGGTCTGTTTTTGTATCGTAGCCTGCCAGTAACGGAGCCGCAGTCTGACGAGGCATTCTCCCTCCACCCCTCCGCTCTTTCCTGGTGGCACGGGTGTGGGTTCCTCTATGGGGAAGGCAGACCTGGGTTTGGTCCTTTCACGAGGTCCAAGAGCCCAGCACTGGATGTAGTAGCACAAGCTGCCCTCCGTGGTCCTCTGCCCCCACTGTTGTTGCCCACACAGAGGACACCAATGAGGTGGAGCCAGCAGGCTGTAAGTGAGGAAGAACAGGAACCTTGCCCTTTGCTGTGTTCCTGCACACAAAACAGCATGGGCAGCAGCACCTCACCGCACACCTTCTTGTTGTTCTCCCCCTGTTTGTGTTGTCTGCCCCCTCATCCTTCCCCACGACTTTTTGGAAGAAGTGGGTTGGCAGAGATGTCACAGCATCTTTTGTACCATTGGACTAATAAAATGACTTGAAAACCCAAATAAGGCCTCCTTTGTTAACCTGCAAAAAAAGGTCGGGGTGAAGTGCTGTTGCTGCTAGAAGGCAGCTTAAAGAGTGAGGTGAGTCTACTGGTCAGTTGCCCCACTTTTGGGCGGCTGAATCAACAAGGTAGGTCTGGGTTTCCCAGCCCTACCTCTTGTCCCCGCGTGATAACTGGTTCCCTTTGGGAGCATACCCCAGCCAGGCTTCAGGCCACGTTTGAATCCAGGGCCTGCGACACATCTGTGAACCAGCGCTCAAGGTCTTCAGTTGAAGGCCTGAGTTCTGGACTTTTAATTGGGTCTAGGACTCAGTAACAGCCCTGAAGGTGAGGACGGCCTCACCGGACGTTTCATTGTGGATTTCGATCCCCTGTCCCCTTCCTGCCTCCCTTTTTTGCGGTGTTAGGAATCAGAGCGTCTTACATGTGCCCGGCTAGTGTTACATTACTGAGCTATATCCCCAAACTCTATACTTCATTTTGGATGCTTTTCCTGCTCTTGCTTTTTTTTTTTTTTTTTTTTAGTAAAATTGTTTTTTAATTCCTTTGGTGTTTTGAGACAAGGTCCTCATGGTGCAGGCTGGCCTTCAACTCGAGATGCTCCTGCCTCGGCTCATATCTCTTCCCCTCCCCTGGGTCGACAGCACCCCCTGCTTTGTCTTTAAACTTGCGTGGCGCCCTCAGTCTGCCCTGGCGCGAGGGCTATTTCTAAACCCCTAACTCGTCGCTCGCTCCCCTTCCCCCATCCTACAGCTGTTTCTGTCTGTCCTAGGCCACCTGACACCTGGTCCTTGTCACATCACACGCCGCCCTCTGCCTTTCAGTTTAGGGTCTTCCTCAAGAAACCTTAGCCCTCAAGGGGAGGGAGAGAGGCGAGGTCACCCAAAAGTCAGTTTGCGGGGCCCACATTCGCCTACTAGGTGGTAAACCCAGGCGGAGGGAGGTGCGTAGATGCTGCTTGCGGGCCCCTGGCGCTCAAATCCAGCTTTTATTGGTCAAAAGTTTCCGCCCCCTTGGGGAAGTTGACTTTTCACTGGCCAATCACCGGCCACGTGACTCCCCCTCTGTCTTGGGCCGGAGACCCAGAGAGGCTGCAACAAGTTACGCTGGAGACTAACAGAGCTGGGTCAGGTAATGCCCTCGCCCGGAGGGGCCCGCAGACCCCTGTATCCCTAGATCAAGGAAAGGAGGGTCGGATTCTAGAAAGAATGGAAGCCACTGGCATCCACACAACTCCTTTTCAAAAGATCTAAGGCTGGCCGGGATGGGGGCGGCGAAAATTTCCGAAACGGGAACTCAGGCAAGCTCTTGCGGCCCCGGGTGCTTTCCTTTAGAGGTCGGGGAGCCACTGTTGGAGGAGCTGGGGGCCGACGTCCTAGCCTTGTGCAGAGTGGGCGAGCTCCCCCTTTAGCTGTTTTTTAGAAATAGCAGAAATGTGTGACAATCCTTACAAGATGTTTTTGTGGAATTCTGCCTAAATGAAAAGGAAGGGGCGAGTAGAGAGGGAGTGGGTTTCCTTCCCGGAGATGGATGAGAAGAAAAACCTTGGAAAACACCGCCGGGGAGAGTTAGGCAGCAGAACTTCCTAATAAGGTAGTGAGGTGCCGCTCAGGGAAAACGGGTATTTTTTGAAATTTTGGGTGAACGCAGCAAGGGACAGGTTATCAGGGTTTGGGACCCTGAGTGTAGGGGTTCCCCGATGTCTCCTATTCGGTTTTCAAAAGGTTTGTCTTGTTGACCCAAATACCATAGTTGCTGGTTTCCATGGAGACAGTGGGTCTGACATCACCCTAGTTGCCATGGTGCCTGATTCTGGAGGACCCGAGCGGGCTGTAAACAGCCAGGGATAAACAGGGACTTCAGCCCAAGCTGCTCCACTTCCTTCCTGCCGCCACCTGTTAACAGACACACATGCTGGGATGGGGAGATGACAGGGCAGAGGAGGGCCTACAGGCAGAAAACTACACATGTGGGTGTCTGTGGACCTGTGGGCGGTGGGATGGAAAGAGGGGGTGTCCTTTTGGACTTGCTATGGGTGAAAGGAAATATTAGCAGGGACTAAGACCAGAAAATAAAAGAGGGACCAATGTCAACAGCAATAGGGTTGACTTTTATTTCAAGACTGGGAAAGGCATGCCCTCCAGCTCCTTTAGCCAGAGCGACCATGAGTCAGAGGGGACAGAGCATCAAGAGGGGGTTTTGGCCCAAGTTTTTATAGCTTAGAATTGGAGAAAGGGGAGAGGATTTTTGTTAGAAATAGGATGAGGGAAGGGCGTGTCTTTTGCAGCCATGGTTTATCGCAACCTCGGGACATGGTAGAACTTGGGGGTAGGTTAGTTAAGTATCGACTCTTTGGATTGTGCATTACTCTTTGCAGCATTTTTGGTGTTGGGTAGCAGATTTACTGAAGTCACCAAGTCAGTTTTACTGCTTTCAACGGAAAAGCCATTGCAGTCATTCTCCTGTCTCTGTGCGGGATGAATGGTAGTGTCAATGTCTGGGAGACATGAGTTTTGGGCAAAACGCCATTAAGTGTCCATCACTCATCCTGTGTTCTGACTGTGACTGATCAGAGCCACAGAAATCTGTTAGGTAACCACACGGTACTGAAACCCAAATGGAGGAGACAGGGACAGTGTGTCTGGTTTCAAAGGTGTATCTGCCAATCCCCCACATCCTAACCCCCTTCACTTCCCCTTCCCAGTGTTTCAGGACAGGCCTCTAACACATTCTGTCCTCCCACCTATGGGGAAGCTGCCACTTCTGTTCTGTGAAGGATCCCTGTCTCCTATCTCACTGCAGTCCGAGGGCACAGCCTTGCTTTGTGTGTGTTATCAGGAGATGGACCGGAGTTCCTATTTTCCTCTTACATTTTGCACACTTCATAAGTTCTTTTTCCCAGTCACTTTCAAGTTTCCCAAGACCAAACTCTATAGAATTTAAGATGGAGAGAAACATGGAGAACGAACAAAGGGACATCCAGGTGAACTTACCTTTGTAGAACTACTGGGCCCAGCTGTGCTTGAGAACCATTTGTGTGGTTTTCAGAAAGCCTGGTGCCTGACCTGACCCCACACCCCTTAGTTGGAGTCTTAACGTCCATCTGTCCCACAGATAGATGGACGGAGGCCTGGTGGCATGTGGCTGTGGGGGAGGGGTACAGGACTGAAGGACATTAGCAGCCCTCTCTCTTGGTCCTGGGTTGCGTCATTTTCCTCTCTCTTAGTAAACAGTCATCCTTTTTGGGCTTTCTCTTCCCTGACTGAAATGTTGGTGTGTGTGTGAGAAGCAGAGGAGTTGGACTTGCCAGCTCCAGGGTTTGACCTTTCAAGGTCAACACAGTTTCCCAGGGATCCTGGAAGAAGCAGCTTCTTTGTGTCTGTTGGCAGTTGCTGATTTGCAAGGTAAATCCTGCCAGAAAAGTTGAGGGTTTAGAAGCAGAAAGGACTGAAGCTCGCCTGGGTTCTGGAGGCTGCTGCCCAGCCCTGTTACTCAGATAAGGTTGCTTCCCCAGTGCTGCCTCTCCCGAAGGGCTCCCATCTTTACGAAAGCTTTTCTCTGCAGGTGGCTACTCCAGCAGCCCTGGGAACTCAGCAACCATGGCCTCCTGCCCAGACTCGGATAACAGCTGGGTGCTTGCCGGCTCTGAGGTAGGAGAGTGGGCCTAGTAACTGCATGGAGGGGTTCCTGCAAGGCTGGGCTGCTTGCTTTTTCCTCATTCTTGATCCTGTAGGTCGTGGGCAGGGGAGAGGTGTGACCCTGAACTCTAAAGGAACCAGAAGGGTATGCTGGGAGAAGCAGGACAGGGACTCTGTGCAGACCAGCAAGAGCAGGGGCACGAGGTGACACTTGGTGAGCCTTAGAATGAGGTAGAGACAAGGCAGAGCCCACATGAGCCAGAGCCTGGAAGCCCCAGGAAGAGACTTGAAGGGTAAAGTATCAGGTGTCACCCTGAGAGGCCGGCAGTGCAGGGCTGCTGAGTTGTAAATGGCTGTCCAGTCATTGCCTTGGGCAGAGAACAAAACCTTCTGTGTGTGTGTGTGTGTGTGTGTGTGTGTGTGTGTGTGTGTCTGTCTTTCAGGAACCCAGAAAACTCCTGACACTCTAAGGGTGAAGGGCTGGTAAAATACCAACTAGTGGCAGTGTGTTAAAGGGATCTCAGTGAGTTCTCAGTCCTGGTGATTAGAACCATTAGAAAGAACGAGGCACAGTGGCACAAGTCTATAATCCCACTTCTTGGGAAGTGGTGGCAGGAGGATAAAGAGTTCAAGGTCATTGTTGGTAACATAGTGAGTTTGAGACACCCTGGGATACATGAGATATTATCTCAAAAAAATGTATTAGTTAAACCACTAAATAGGGCCTGAGGAGATGGCTTGGTGGTTAAAAGTGCTTGTCATGCAACCAAAAGGTCTTGAGTTCGGATGCCCAGTTCTCATGTAAAATGTGACATAGACGTGGTGGTCCACATGTAATTCCAGCCTGGAAGAGGGGGATTGGGACTCCACAGAGCAAGCTGGCCGGCCTGACCAACCCTATCAGCAAGGTCTGGGGTTGATTAAAAACTCTATCCTGGGCTGGAGAGGTGGCTCAGGGGTTAAGCCTCTGCCTTCCAGGCGGAAGGTCCCGACCCCATAAGACGCTAGGCAGAAGGGGGGGGGGCTGCGTTTCTGGTCCTGGTAAGGTGGAGCCTGTGAATCCTGGGGCACAGTAAACAAGGAGGAGGTGGAGGCGGTCCATGGTGGTTTCCAAATTCGCTCTTGGCTCTACACACACACATACACACACATACACACACATACACACACACACACCCCGCACAATTGAAAAAAAAAACTCTATCCCCCCAAAATAAGGTGGGGGCTGGAGAGATGGCTCAGGCATTAAGATCTGCCTCGAAAGCAGAAGGTCCTGAGTTCAGATCACAGGTCCCACATAATAAAAACACCCCCCCCCCAAAAAAAACACAAAAAACCCTAGGCTGAAATGGCAACGTTTTGCATTTCCAGCCCTAGTGGTAAAGCTTAGGAAATCCCAGGATGATTCCTGAAGTCGTCCTTGGTCCTCCACAGACACACACACACACACATACCCCTTGCATTTTTATGTGGGATCTGGGATCTGAACTTAGGACCTTCTGCTTGTGAGACATACTCAATCCCTTAGCCATCTCTCCAGCCCAGATCACAAATTTTTAAGCATGTTGAGTTTGAGGTGTCACTCAGCTGGGAGTGAGAAGTCATCCTCAACAATGACACTGGAGCAGAACGCTAGGACCAGAGCTTGCTGGCAGCTAGTAGAACAGACCCTTTGTTCTCATCCCTGGCCCTTAGTGGAGCCTTTGCACAGAAGTGAGGACCTGCGCCACCTTTCTATTTCTACTTCTATTTCTATTTCACCTTTCTATCCTCCTCTGTACAACTAGAGTTGCAGTCATTGCCTTGCAAGGGTGACCACAAGAAAAATGTGATTCAAAAGTGGCAAAGGAACACACTGAGGTGAAGAAGTATTTTGGGGGACTGGAGAGATGGCTCAGGGATTAAGCCTCTGCCTTGAAAGCAAAAGGACCTGAGTCTGGATCTCAGATTCCATGTAAAACATCAGGTAGAAATGGCAGCAGCCTGTACTTCTGGCCCTGGAAGGTGGAGCCTGGGAAACTCCAGAGCAAATCAAAGAGGAAGTAGCACAATCCATGGCAATTCCCAAAGTCACCTTGAGTCTCCACAGGCGTATACAGTGCTCTCCGATGCACATAGTCACACACATGCAAAAAGAAAAAATATATATATATTCTTTTAAAAAATTTTTTTATTATTATTTATTCAATTGTGCGTGTATGCGTGTGTGTGTAGAACCACGAGCGAATTCGGGAACCACCATGGACCGCCTCCACCTCCTCCTTGTTTACTCTGCCCTGAGATTCACAGGCTCCGCCCTACCAGGAACAGAAATGCAGGCCGCCTCTGCTTCCACCCCGCGTCTATATGTGGGGTCTAGGATCCGAACTCAGGACCTTTCGCCTGGAAGGCAGAGGCTTAACCCCTGAGCCACCTCTCCAGCCCCAAAAAGAAATATTCTTGGAGGAGCTGGGGAAATGACTCAATGGGTAAAGCACTCATGGAACAAGCATGAGGACCTGAGTTCAGATCCTGGAACTTGCATAGAGTCATATGTGGCAACTGGAGTATATAATTCCAGTGCTCCCAAAGAGACAGGAGCATCTCTAGACACTAGCTCGGTGTCTGCAGTTGTACCAAACAAGAGACCTGGTCTCAGGGTATGGGGGCTTCCTCTGATCTCTACATGTGTTTCATAGCATGTTAAAACAAAGAGAGAGAGAGTCTGCAGAGGGGCGACTAAGCCATGGTCAGAGCTGGGGGACCACCAGGCTTTGAGCCAGCCTATAGGATCAGGCTGGCTGTGTTTGGGGGTAACTGGGCCTCTGCCAGCGGCTGTGTGGAGATGGCTGTTTGGGAGCGTGTGGACCAATGGAAAAGGCAGAAAAGCTTGGAAGGTGCATGTGACTGAGCAGAGGGCGGCAGCTGCGGGGACAACAGTCTTGAGCATGTAATTGTGATTTGTGGTTTAGGTTGGGTTGTTTCTTTGTGGGGGAGGGCAGTCCTGATGAAGAGGGGATAGAGACCCCAGGCTCCCCTGGCCTCTCTCTCAGGGGACTTGCTGGGCTATTCCAGTAGTTCTGAGCCCTGCGTGGCTCATTTTACCAAAGCCTAATGTCTGGAGCAGCGAGGGAGGTTAGGGAATAGCTGAGCAGAGACCCACTTTCGATAGCTCGTGACTAAGTGGGTCATGGTTTTCAAGATGTGGGCTGGAGTAGCGTAATATGGCCCGCCCCAGGGAGCCATTGCAGCCCTTGCGATCCTGCCTTTGTCCTGATGTCCTTCTTGTGAAGTAGTCTTCCTCTTATCTCCCTCCTCTCAGAACCTGCCTGTGGAGACCCTGGGCCCAGAACCCAGGATGGACTCCGAATCTCAGGGTGACCCCCAGCCTCCTCGGGACCCCTCCAAAGCAGATGGTGAAAATGTAACTGGGCCCTTGGATGAAGAAGGTAATGGGGCCCTATGGAGAGTGGGTGCAAGCCACCGCCCATTTCTGAGTGGTTCCCTCTCCTTGGGAAAAGGATGCCTTTGGGTCTGTTTGCTTCTTTAATCTCGGCGCATGACACTCTGTCCTGGCTTCTTCTTGCCCCACGAAGCCTGACAGAGACCTGTGGGGAGACGGAGGGCTGCACGGGAAGTTCAGTTGAGGGCAGCGGGTTTTCCCGGGCTTTCTGTTCCACCACAGTGCCCCTCTTCCAGAAGGAAATCTCCCAGAATGAAAGTTCAGTTGTATCGGAGGAGACTGAGGCCAAGGTTAGGAGATGCCTAGGGGTGGGAGGCGAGGGGGGCCGTGGTGAGAGGGAAGCAGAAGAGGGCACTGCTCACAGCTGTGTCTGCCTCAGGGACCTCTGGGAAATGATGGTCAGGACATGGAGCCCCCTGGGGACACAGCAGTCCAGGAAGATTTGCAGAAGACTGCCAGTGGTGACGGGCCTGGGGCCACACACACAGGAGGTGGAAGACGAGCGCCCTCCACAGAATCTGCCCCCAAGTCCTAAAGCAGGTCAGAGCGCTTCTGCTTCTCTCCTGGTGTGATGGGAGGAGCGGCCCTCACCTCAAAGCCTCTGCTCAGCCCACAGGCTGGACCTAGAGCTCCCTCCCTTTCTTCCTTCCTGAGGACTCTGAGGCCCAGAGAAACTAAGTGACTAAGTGACGGCACATGCACAGCAGTTCTTCCCTCCCTTTCTGCTGCTTGAACCCAACCTGCATTCCCAGGGCCCTTTCTCCTTCCTGCTCTGGGGCCATGATGAGGGAAGGTGGGAGGTTCGGGGACCATGTCCGAAGCTGACCAGCCTGAGTCAGAGGTGCAAGTCCCACCTGGGAGGGCGGCAGAGAGGGGGTGTAATCACCCTGCTTCCCGAAGAGGAGGGGGAGGTCCCTTAGTCAGGGGATGAGTTGAGGACGAGAAGGAAGCGGGGATAGCTTGGCCTTGCATTGGAGAAGAGCCTTGAGCACAGAGAGGTCAGAAGGCGAGAGGGAGAGAACGTTCGGGAGCTCCAGTCCCGCCGAGGGGTAGGGCCAATCCAGGCCAGTTGTGGCATAGGTACTGCAGGGGGCACACTCCCTAGAACATTACTATTTGTTGAAGACTGATGGGGAATGAAGAGTCAGGGGGCAGTCACAAGGGTCAGACAAAAGTAACGCAGGCCTAAGTCAGGGATCTGGGCACCTGTGAAGAAAATGGGTTAGGGAGGTGATGAGGGGAGAATTATCCAGCTGTCTGGGGTGGGGTGGAGAGGGAAGTCTGGGGGTCACCTGATGGCAGCAGTGTACCTTTCCCTGACTTGGGAGACACCAGGGAGAACCATTTCAGAGGCTGGGATGTTTGGAACCCAGAGGGCCATGGCCATAGGACAGTCTGTCAAACAGAGAGGCCTGGAACTTTGGAAAGGTCACAGAGCAGAGGTCACTGTGGTGGGTGAGAGAGTTAGGACCCTGTGGAGAGTGAGAGAAGGAACTGGAGAGACCACAGACTAGTGAAGAGAATGGAGGCAGGTAGAGGAGTGGCCAGGGCGTTCTAAGGGTACCTTGTAGAAACTTGATGTGGGGTACACATTGGAGGAGGAAGGATTCTTTGAGATGGACAACTCCTGCGATTCCTCTACCTCCACACCGGACAGGGATAGTCCTCGGCGCTTGGACCTAAGTAGCCAGTGTTTTCATGTGTGTCCCCTCTCTGCCGTCTGGCCTGGGGCTTCCTGTGCCTTCCTCCCCTCCCCTCATTTCCTGGGCCCCTTCTTTAGTTACCTCACTGCCCTCCCCTCTCTTCTCCCCATAGTTTGGATCAGGGAGAACCGCTGCTGCTCCAGCAGCGACGATGATACTGATGCGGATGTAGAAGGTCTGCGGAGACGACGGGGCCGGGAGCCCAGTGCACCCCAGACCATAACCCCCGTGGATGTGGAGGACCAGGCCAGGGGCGAGGGTGTGGGCGGGGAGCTGGGCATCTCCCTCAACATGTGTTTCCTGGGAGCCCTGGTTCTGCTGGGCCTAGGAATCCTCCTCTTCTCTGGTGAGTGGTACTCCTTACTGGTGCCCCCAGCTTGCCTTGTGTCCTGCCCTCCTGCCCTGCTCTACGCATACCTTTCCCTGCTCTCCTGAGTGTCTCACCAGCCATTTCCATCCTCAGGGGCCCTGTTGGAGCCAGAGAATGGTGAGTGGGGAAGTGCTTGGTGTCTGTCAGTGTATGCGTGGGGAATAGATTTGCATCGGAAGTAGTATGTTCAGAGTTGCAAATCATTTCTCCGTTGTTGATCTTGCCAGCTGTTCAGGGTGAGACTTGATCCTGTAGTTTGCTGGGCCTCTGGCTATCTGGTGTATCCTGGCAGGAGGGGTGACTGGGAATGAGTGGATGAATTCTGTGGGTATTGACACCAGGTTTAGAACCCCGCTTTCCCTCAAAGGGCCTATGGAAGAAGCAGAGCTGCAGATCTTTCCAGACCCTGGGTCTGAGGCCGAGTTGGTGGATGCTGCGGAGAGCAGGCAGGTACTGTGTGGGTGTCTCCACAGGAGTGTGGACACCTGGTCAGGAGAAGCTGGGCTGCCTCAGCTCTGGGGCCATTGAAGCAGCTCAGGCCTCTGCTCTCAGGATGGCCTGCAGGAGCAGCTGCAGGCTTCGGTGCCCCTGGACAGCATCCCCAGTCTGCAGAGCATGGGCATTCTGCTGGACAAACTGGCCAAAGAGAACCAGGATATCCGGCTGCTGCAGGCCCAGCTGCAGGTGGGCCTCAGTGGGACGGAGGGATCTGGACACCCTCCCAGGAGAGAGTTTTCCCACCCACCCCTTGAGTCTCACCCTTTCCCAGCATATCCAGAGCATCTTCCTAATTCTCTGTTCACTTCTCTTACACTGAGAACGGTTCCAGGCAGGGTTGGCATATTTGTTTTACACAGCACATCACCTCTCAGTGGCTGCTTTGGTCTTCTTGGAGGTTGCATAGAGAAGGAGTCAAAGAACTTACCAAGGCTCAAGTCAAGTGCTAGGATCAATGAATGATATCTGTTCTGGGCTTGGCAGGTGGGATATGGGGAAAACCACTATTGGCTTTCCCTAGGTAGCTCTAGAAAATGCGTACAGGGGCACTGGTACTGAGAGCAGGATAGACTATGTCCCTCCTAGGACTGGTTCATATTGGCTGTGGGGAGAATAACTAAATCCTATGGGTGTCCAAGGGAGAACTGGCACTCAAACCCAGGGCTTGTATATGTTAGGCAAGCCTCTTGCTGACAGAGGTACGCCCCCAGCTCCTATACAATCTAACGGAATAAAATCGGGACAGAAGACATCAGGATCATTCTGATAAGGGCTTCCCTGGTTTCTTCCATTCCATTTTATATCCAGGCCCAGAAAGAAGAGCTTCAGAACCTGATGCATCAGCCAAAAGGGTTGGAGGAGGAGAACGCCCAGCTGCGGGGGGCCCTGCAGCAGGGCGAGGCTTCCCAGCGGGCTCTGGAGTCAGAGCTGCGGCAGCTGAGGGCCCGACTCCAGGGGCTGGAGGCCGACTGTGTCCGGGGCACAGATGGGGTGTGCCTCAACTGGGGCAAGGAAGCCAAGCCGCAGGGTGGCGGGAGTCAGGATCCAGAGCCCAGCTTCCTGGAGCAGCGGAAGCAGCTGGAGGCCGAGGCCCAGGCCCTGAGGCAGGAGCTGCAGAGGCAGCGGCAGCTTCTGGGGTCTGTGCAGCAGGACTTGCAAAGGGGCCTGCGGGATGTTGGCCAAGGGGCCCCTGCTCATGCCGGCCTGGCTGAACTTGGCCACAGGTTGGTGCAGACACTGCAGGGTCTACAGAATAGAGGCCAGGACTCTGGCATTCCTGCTAATGCCTCTGAGGCCTGGCACCAAAAGCCCCATTTCCAGAAACCCAAGGAATGGAGTGGAAAGGAGAAATGGCGTGACGGACAGAGGGACCAAAAGACCGAGCACTGGAAGCACAGGAAGGAGGAATCTGGCGGGGAAAGGAAGAAAAGCTGGGGGGATGAGGACAGGGAGCTGGCGGGGAGATGGAAGGAGGGCAAACCGAAGGTGGAGGAGTGGGGGAGAAGAAAGGATGGCAAGGAACCCCCCAGGAAAAGCGAGAGCCCCCACCCTGGAGAAAAGCAGAAACATTCTCGTGGAAGAGAGGGAGCTAAGGACAGCCTTGAGCCTCTGCCTTCCTGGGAGGAGTTGCGGAGGCGCAAGTACCGGCCCCCCCAGGGCTGCTCAGGTGTGGATGAGTGTGCCCGGCAGGAGGGTCTGGCCTTTTTTGGCATGGAGCTGGCCCCCGTGAGGCAACAGGAGCTAGCCTCTCTGCTGAGAACGTACTTGTCGAGGCTGCCCTGGGCTGGGCAGCTGAGCAGGGAGCTGCCCCTCTCACCTGCTTACTTCGGAGACAATGGTGTCTTCAGGCACGATCGTCTTCGCTTCCGGGATTTCGTGGATGCCCTGGAGGACAGCCTGGAAGAGGCCGCAGTGAGGCAGACGGGTGATGATGATGAGGTGGATGACTTTGAGGATTTTATCTTCAGCCACTTCTTTGGAGACAAAGCACTGAAAAAGAGGTGAGCAGCTTGCGGGATCACAGCAGGGAGCAGGTGAAGGGGTCGAAGGGCTAGGGAGGGTTTTACCTGAGGTCTTCTCTCCGTCCTCCACTCCTTCCCCCACCCCCAACTTTAAAGAAAGCATCCAGGTTTGCTTCCTGTCTTCCCCTGATGGCCACAGTAGTTTTGAGGGTTCCCCCTTTTGGGCTGGATGGGGGAAGCCCACTCTATATGGCCCTTCCTGTGCCTGGGAGGAACAGCCCCCACCCCCTCCAGTTTGGTGGTGGATTGCCTGAGTTCATTTTCTTTAAGAACAGGGCTCCTTTATAGGGTCCCCTTTTCCAGCACAATGGTATTGTCCGTGTCTCCCCACAGGTCGGGAAAGAAGGACAAGCACTCACAGAAACCCAGAGTTGTGGGGGTCAGAGAGGAGCATGGCCGTCACCCCCACCACTACCACCGTGGCTAGGTCCTCCGCCTGCAAAGGGGAATGACTTTGC
This sequence comes from Typhlomys cinereus, assembly GCA_023101885.1. Lineage (NCBI taxonomy): Eukaryota > Metazoa > Chordata > Mammalia > Rodentia > Platacanthomyidae > Typhlomys > Typhlomys cinereus. Next base: position 262,041 of record JALPQD010000594.1, on the reverse strand, counting down.
CCCACACCCAGCCCATGACCCCTGGAGCCATGCTTCCACTGTCCAGCCGGCTTTTCCTGGCTCTCTGATGTCCTTGAATGTCCTTCACAGCAGTGAGCAAAGCACCCAAGGCTGCACTGATGCCATTTTTGTTAGAAAAAGACCTTAGTTGGACCTATAGAGCTGCCTGTGCAAATGACACAAATGCTGGGGATCCTGAGCGTGGCCTGCCCTGGACCTTTGTGCGGGCGGGTGTGCTGGGGCTGGAGAGGAAACTGTGGGGGTAAACATTGTGGTCCTGAAGCCGAAGCGCTGCCCTCCTCTCCCTTGCAGCTGTCCGAGCTCCTGCTGACCATGTCCTAGTATGGGCCTGGGGTTGCTGCTGGGAGCCTTGCCCTGGGGCTGTATTAGATTTTCAAGCAGTTGCCCTAGGGGTGAAATCCCCTTCTCAACCTGCTTCCTGTGTGACTTGTACCTGTTGGTGTGATCTGTAGACTCAGCTTGGGGCTCTGTCATTTGGGGTATGCCCTAAGCACAGGGGACACCTCACAAGCAGTGCTCCAGTGGGTGGGTGCCACTCTAGACACTGCCCTCAGCTCGTCTTCCTGCACGACCTTTTCCCTTGCCTTCCTGCCCTCCCCAAGGAACTCGGGCTTGTTTGCCAATTGGATCACAGCCGCCAGACTGCACCCCTCGTAGATGGATGAGTGTGGGCTGTGGAGTCGCGGAGCCCCAGATTTGGCCCAGGCCAGGTGGCCTCGGGCGTGATAATCCCTCAGATACTCGGCGTTCTGGAAGGCTGAGCAAAAGCAAATAAAACAAGGAAAAGAGCGTCTGCTCTGGCTCTGGCAACTTGAGGTTATTGCTGTCTTTGGAGCTGGGTGTGGAAGAGCGCGGGGAGCTCCCCTGTTGTTGGCATGCGGGTCTGGGGAGGTCAGGGAGCCACTAGGTGGCAACCTGGCTCCACATTTCCCTCCTCCATGCCCCCCAACCCCCATACTCACCACCCCCATATCCCAGACCCTCAGACTGACGAGCTCCTTCAATAAGTGCCAGGATCTATTCCCCAGGTGGAGTGTGTGCGTATGCGTGTGTGTGTGGTGTGAATCAGGGCATTGCATGTGCCTGTGGAGATAAGGGCGACTGCAGAGTCATCCTGGATTGCTCTACCTTTCTGGTTTGCTCTGGAGTTTCCCAGGCTCCACCTTCCAGGGCTGGAAGTGCAGGCTGTTACCATTTCAGCCTACCATTTTTATTGGGACCTGAACTCTACTTGTGAGGCAGAGTCTTAACTCCTGAGCTATCTCTCCAGTCCTAACCCAGACTATTTCTTCTTCAGTAAGTTCTTCCTGAGATCTAACTTCAGGACACTGGGTTGACCACCTCTGGATCTCCCAGAGTGCATTTACTGCTCAGGCCAGGTCAGAGGGGTGTCGGCAGCTAAGGAGAAGTCATAGGTTCTAGAGAGGGGTTGGAGTTGATTTGTTAGGTGTGTTCCCTTCATTCAGGTGTTGGGTGGTACAGGCTGGGGCAAAACAAGAGTTGCTCATTCTGCAAGCTTTTGTAAAGTCTTCCGCTATCAGAACCAGGAAGGCCCACCCAGAATACAAAGCCATTGTAAGATGCTTACAGCCTGGTGGAGCCTGCTGCATGGGACAGGAGGAACTTTGTGAGACCTAAGGAAGAATGTCATGCAGGGCAGTGGTGTGGGCTCAGGGCGAGCTTTTATTTCTAGAGTGGTGGTTGGGAGAACAAGTTCGGGTTGGCTTAGGAGCAGGTCTAGGATTCTGGTGATGTGGACCACTGACTCTCAGGAAGAATCCTAGCTTAGCCTTGCTTATTGTTCACTTGCAGTGCTCAAAAATCTTCCTACCTAAAGGAAGCTGGGGTGCCAGGCCTGGGGGTGCCTTACCTGGGTTCCCAGAAGGCATTGGTGTGGGCCTCTAGGTTTCATTTCTAGAACCTACTTCCTTTACTTTTATATTGAACCAGAGAGCCTGGAAGCCCCTCAAGCCCTCTCCTCTTCCTACTCACCCAGGAAGCAGATGTGCTGAACTGTATGTAGCTTCTGGAACTTCTGAGCCAGGAAGAAACTCAAGGGTCGCGTAGGGAGGACCAAGAAACCAGGGATGCTGGGGCATCCTTGGGAGGTGACATTCACATCCACTGTGGCTCAAGCCACGCCCACAGCAACCCCCGTGAAGTACAACTGCTTGACCGTTAGACCAGCACACGAAGATGAAGTCAAGGGGGCTGGAGCCTGGGACAACACCGTCCCCGTCCCGCTGTGCTTGGACATGGCTCTGGCTAGGGTAGGACAGCGTGAACCTCAGGGTAAAGTTGCCGGATGATGCCATAGGCTCTTGGCCATCCAGGGTCTCCTTGGTATTCGAAACCCTTGACTTTCTGTCCTTTTGCTGGAAGATCACTCAGAGGCCCTCATAGTGACTTTGGGGGTCTCAAGGACCACTGGAGTTGAGGTAGCCTCTCCTCTCTTTTTTTAAAATGAATATCGTAATGTGCTTATAGTGGTCAGAGGACATAGTACAGGAGTTGGTTCACTCCTTCTAACCTTAGTTATGGAGATTGAACTGAATTGCTCAGGCTTGGAACAAGCCCTTTTATCCTCTGGGCCAATTGGAAAGCCCATCTTTTCTCCCCTCCCCTCCCCTGCCCTGCCCTCCGCTGCCCTCCTCTGCCCTCCCCTCCCCTCCTCTCTTCTTTCAGGTTGGAAACAAGGTTTCCTACGTACTCTGCATGTGTCCTACCACTGAGCTGCACCTCTCTTTGTAGTTTTATTTTTAGAGTGTTCGTTAGAAGAAAAGCAGGGTAGTTTCTTAGAAAGGTGCTAACATGAAATTACTGCCTCAGATAATGAGCTTTAAGAGAGAGAGTCTCACGACAATGGGCAGCCAGGTTCAGGACTTAAGGAAGAGAGAGAACAAAAGGTCCTGACTCCTGTAGGTTTGGGGGTAAGGGGAGTCCTATACATGAGGACTAGCTTGGTCTGGCTTGGGTGCATGGAGGCAGGCGCTAGAACCATAACCATATCCTGTGACTCACAGCAAGGGAAGGACTTTGAGGCCACAACCCTGGCTGATCTGTAATTTGGCAATGTTGCTATGTATCCCTGGATTCCCTCCAACTTGTGATCCTCCTGCCTCTGCCTCTGGAGTAGTTGAGACCACCATGGGTGTGTGCCGCTACTTGGAAGTGAAAAAATTCTTTTTCTTTGCCAGGGGACCCCAATCTGTCATTCCTCCCTCCTATATTGCTGCCTCTCTCTCCTTTCCTAGGATCCCCCAGTGCCCCAGCCCAGTCCGTCACCTCCTCTGGACTCTCCTGTCAGCCTGCCTCCCGTGGTCTCCAGGTCTTGGTTCTTGTCCATTCCTGGGTGCTGGGTGCTGGGTGCTGGGTGATTGTGATCATCCCATTAGTTCCTGAGAGTCAGGGAAAGTGCTGTTTGGGAGCTGCTCCAGCCTCCTCTGCCCACCCTAGGACAGACCCTGGACTTGCCATCTGTCACCATGAGAACCTCCCAAGGGCCCCATCTCTATCTAACCCCCCCCCCCCCGCGCCCTCGTGTCTGGTCTCTTCATATGCTTGCAGCAAGAACCCCGAGGGATGGAGGGACGTTGCAGGTAGGAGTGGGGAGGAAGCCGGTTTCCTAAGCGCAGACAACACGAGTTCTCTTTTGGCTTCTGAGCTGCCGGAGCCACAGAAGCCTCTTGGCCAACCACTTGGGTTTCTGAGTTGGCTGTCCTTCCCCTTCCAGGCAGCGGCCTCCCTCTGGAATGTCTCTCCTGGTCTGATTCGCTATTCCCACTCCACTCATCTCCCGGGTTAGGTAGGGCCTTGACTCCACTAGAGCTCTGGCTTGAGTGACTTTAGGGTCGGGAAACCCAGGGTGGTAGGGCTCTGATTTGACCACCTGCAGTTTTGGTGAGATGCCTTATCACCTTAGGGCTTAGCTTCTCCTCATCAAAGTGCACACTGCAATGTTCCTCTTCAGGACGTCATCCAGGACAGGGCTCTGTAAGCGGTTACTCAAGTCCCTTCCAGAGAAGGGTGTGGCGTTTGCATATTCTTCATGCAAGACCTTCTGTGGTGTAAGTCATCTCTAGACCACTTGCGATACCCAGTGTGATGGAAAGTATTTGTTATGCTGCACTGTTTAGGGAATATCAAGGGAAAAAACCTCTGTATGCCCAGTGCAGCAATTTCCCCCACCCTACTTTTTCTTTTTAAATTTTTGAGACAGGTAGTTCTGTAGTTCTGGTTGGCCTAGATTTAATATATAGCCGAGGATGATTCCTGACACTCCTGTCACCACCTCTCAAATACTAGGATTATAGACATACACTTCTGTTTTCTTCTCTTTTCCTCTCTCCTTCTTCTCTTCTTTCTCCTTTGGTTTACCCTTCTTCCCTCTTTCTTGCTCACCTTTCTTTCCATCCTTCCTCCTTTCTTTCCTTCATTTCTTCCCTCCTTCTCTTCTTCCCTTCTTTCCCTTCCTTCCCTTCCTCCCTTCTTCATTTCCTTCCTTGGACTGTTCTCGGGTCATCAGGCTGCAAGCTTCTTTACCTTGAGTCAACTTTCTGGACTGTTGTTATTTTGAGACAGGTTCTCGCTGTGTGGTCCAAGCCTCCTGATCTGAAAATGGAGCTCCCCTGCTTCAGTCTCCTGAGTGCTGGTGCTACGGGTGCACGCCACTGCGTCCTGCAAATTTTTTTAACTTATTTATTTAATGTGTGTGTGTGTGTGTGTGTGTGTGTGTGTGTGTGTGTCAGAAGGCACTGTTGTGTCCCTGTGGAGGCCCAAGGGTGACGTTAGGAATCATCCTGGATTGCTTCTACCTCCGTTTTGATTGGCTCTGGGATTTCCCAGGCTCTGGCCACCAGGGCCAGAAATACAGGCCTCTGCCTTTTCTGCCTGGATGTTTTCACATGGTACCTGGGATCCAAACTCAGGACCTTCTGCTTTTGAAGCAGAATCTTAACCCCTGAACCATCTCTTCAGCCCCAAAATATTTCCAGTGACTGTGGAACTTCCTGATACAGATGACCCGCTGTACATTGAAACAGGAGTTGTTATTTCAACTCAAGACTCTAGGGAGGAACTGGGAGCATCTGGGAGCCGCTGACCTAGGAGGAGAAGATGTTCAAGCCTGCTGGACAAAGGAGAGCACCCCAGTTCCAAGGCTGGGCTGGCGTTACAGCCCCTAGTCCACACCACTAGAGTTAACAGAATGCACGAGTGTGAACAGGAGGGTCAGCTGACTGGGTGGGGAGGATGGAGCACCTCTGAGTTCGACGGTGGAGGACAGTCGGGGAAGAGATCTCAGAAGGGGCAAAGGCGAGCTGAGAGGGGCAGGGGCGTTGAAACTCTGTCTGAGACCCCGTGGGGGCTCTTTGCTATGAGACAAGGGAAGCAGCATCACGGTGGACGCTGGAGAGCAGGGGTGCCCTAGTCAGGGGACCCAGGTGTGCCGGGAGGGGAGCTTGAAGGATGAGTGGAGAAGTGGGAAGTGGGAGGTGGTTAGCTGGAATTAGCAGAGAGTAACAGGGGGGCTGTCTGGGCCTGCTTAGATAGGGATGGGGAGAGGGTGGAGTCAAGAACACTTGGCCTCCTCCTCTTGTGACAAATGGCTGACTGCATATTCCTGCAACGCTGGGAAAGGAACATGGGAGGGGAAAAGCTAAAGCCAGTTTAATGGGGTGGGTGGGTAGGTGGGAAGGTGCGAGGCTTGGGGCCTGGTCAGCTCCGGCCTCCATACCTTGCTGGTCTCTTCTCCCTCATCCCTCTTGGGCCAGCATAATGTAGTGGACATTTTCCACCAACCAGTGACAATAACCTTCATCGACCTCAAGGGGAGGCTCTCAGCAGGGTGGGCTGAGTCATTCTCTGAGGTCATCCCAGAGGCCCTGCTCAGAATCAGAGGGACAGGTGACCTGGCCAGGCAGGACAGGCAGAAAACTGAAGCCAAAGGCTTGTGGAGAAGAAATCGCTGGAGGGCTCAGCAGGCAGCCAGGCCCTCATAGGCCAGTTCCAGAAGGCGGCTTTGTGGCCCTCGCCCAGGCAGCTTCCTGGGACTGGGTGAATGCAGAGAGAGTGGCAGGAGGTCCCCTGCTGTTACGCCAGGCCATTAACTTTTCAAGGTATTTCTCAACCTTTCAGCTCAGTGAGAAATTGAAGAAAGTTGAGAGACAGAGTGAGAGAGACAGAGGCCTCAGTTTATGTCACAGCATTTAAAGGTGGGATACCTTGGCCATCTCTCCCTGTTTCTGAGGCAGCTCTGGGTCTGCAGTTGGCTCTGAGCATCCCTTTGTTATTATTCTGTTATTTTTCACAGGTCCTGGTATGCTTGAGCTGCCTTCGCCCTTGAACTTCAACTTCATCCTATTTACACCCTTTCCAGATTCTTCTGGATCTGTGTGTTCCGTTTGCCACCCCAACTCCAGCTACTTGGGCACTTAACCACAGAGGCATTTCCTCCACAGCTCCAACTGCTGTTGCACTGGCCCAGCTAGTGGGTAGAAGGCCTGCTGTGCAAGAGCCTCTCCTGAGCACTGCTCTCTCTTGTTTGCAGCTAGAAAGCAAGGCCTCGAGGGGAGAGGGGCCGAAGCCACACACACGCACGCACGCACACACACACACACACACACGCACGCACGCACACTAAATAAAGTTAAAATGCACACTAAATAAATACATAAAGTTAAAATATATCTTTAAAAAGTCTACTTTTTTGAGAGAGAGAGAGAGAGAGAGAGAGAGAGAGAGCAAGTGCCATGGCACACATGTGGAGGACTTTTGGAATTGATTCTCTCCTTTCATTTTGTAGAATTCAGGTTTTTTTGCAGGTGCCTTACCCACTGAACTATCTTTTTTTAAATTCAATTGTGAGTGTATGTGCATGTGTATGTATGTGTGTGTGTGTGTGTGTGTGTGTAGAACCACCATGGACGCTTCCACCTCCTCCTTGTTTACTCTGCCCGGGGATTCACAGGCTCTGCCCACCAGGACCGGAAACACAGGCAGCTCCGGCTCCCGCCCGGCGTCTATATGTGGAGTCTAGGATCCAAACTCAGGACCTTCCGCCTGGAAGGCAGAGGCTTAACCCCTGAGCCACCTCTCCAGCCCCCCCACTGAGCTATCTTGCTGGCCCTTGAACTCTGGACTTTCAGACAAGAGTCTCAACTGCTCTTGACTGAGAGATATTCTGGCACATAGCATGTACTCAATAAATGTGGGGTTTTAGCTATTTGGAGGATGGACGAATGAACAAATCAATGCTTATTGGATGCGATCCTCGGATGTGGGTACGCTCAGGATGATCAGGAGCTCAGAAAATGGGCATCAGTTGGGTGTGCTGGTGTACACCTTTAATGCCAATACCTAGCCGCTGTGGTGGGAGGACTGAATTCTAGGCCAGCCTGGCCTACATAGCAAAATCCTGTCTCCAAAAACTTAAAGAAGAAAAGAAAAAGCCAGAAGAGCAGAGAAGCATCAGGAAAGCTTCTCAGAGGTAAGAAATCCAAGCGTTGCAGTATAACTAGGAACTTGTTACACACAGGAGAGATGTGAAGAGAGTTTCACTCAAAGGGAATACAATGCCCAACTGCTCCTTCTCCTAGACTGTGGCCCTCACAGGCTCACTGGGTCTCTGGGTGTGTGAATGTTGGGATCAGACCTCCCTGTCAGTGGTCGGCCCTGCCGTGGAGTCTAAGAGGTCAGAGTAAAAGTATTTGCCAGACTAGAATTGATATAAAAGCTTCAATAAAGAATAGACATTGTAGTCAGAAACATAGGGCAAATTCTCAGAAGGAGAGAACTGTACCCTGAGAGGGAATGGGGTGCTTTTACAGCAGTTAAGAGTATTAGTTGCCCTTGTCTCGGGTCATAGCTGAGTAAAGCTCAGGAGGGCAGCTTGCTATCTGAAGTAATAAATTTTATAGCTCCACTTGTTCTCTCCGAGACTGGCCATTTGGGTGGTACCGGGGCCCACTGGGTTCGTGCTAACAGCATAACAACAACGTCACTGGTCAGACTCCAACGAGCCAGAGTCTGCCTGCCAGGGGTGGGGGGATTTTTTTTATTCCTTTGACAGTTATATATATATACAATGAACTTTTATCATTTTCTCCCACTGAGAATCTTCTTTCCAGCAAGTTTCCCTCTTACTTTTATGTCTTGTGTGTCTCTCACCAGGCTCAATAAGGGTCACCTGTACTAGCATGTGCCTGAGTGCACAGGGGATGCAGATCAGTGACAGCAACAGGAAGGGAAGTGCGCTCTCTTCCCCAGACGGCATCTGCTATCAATAGTCATCCAAAGCGGGGGGGTCACACAGCTCTTCCTCCATCCCAGATGCCATGCTGATGGATCTAATCTTGTGTGGGTCTTGAGCAAGTGAACACACGTACAGTGAGTTCAGGAATGTAGTGGACGTCATGTCCAGAAGCCAGTTGGATATTGCTTCTCTCCAACCTTCTGTCTCTTAACATTCTCTTCTGAGATATTCCCTGAATCTGGGGTAGAAGGTTGATGACCTGTCTTGGGTTAAATAGGAAGGAGTAGGGGATTTGGGTTCTTGGCTTATTTATTTATTTATTTATTTATTTATTTATTTATTTATTTGTGTGTGTGTGTGTGTGTGTGTGTGTGTGTGTGTGTGTGTGTGCCGTGGAGGCCCAAGGGTGACTTCAGTAATCATCCTGGATTGCTCTACTTCCTATTTTCATTGCTCTGGGATTTCTCAGGCTCTGCCTTCCAGGGCTGGAAGTGCAGGTCACTGCTATTTCTGCCTGGCATTTTTACGTGGAATCCGAACTTAGGTCCTTCTGCTCACAAGGCAGATGCTTAACCCCTGAGTCATCTTTCCAGTCGGGTCTTTTTATTTTTTGCTATTTTGTTTCTACATATCCTGGTGGAAAAAAAAATGACTCTGGGGTCATGACGAACCTCCCTATTGCCAACACTGGCTTCCTCAAGTGTCATCCTCCTGAATTTCTGTGGTGTCCACACCCCTGGCCTCTGTGGTGTCCACACCCCCAGCCCCTGTGGTCACATGCATTTCTGTCCTCTGATCTCAGTCCAGTGGCTCTAGCCACTCCCTTCCTTAGCTATCTCTGTCGTACCTTCTCTTGCTGTGACCTTAGCCTTCAGCCTGTGTCTCTGATCCGCATAGCCCTCTGAACCAGCAAAAGCTAATTTGTGTGCCGTCCTCCCTCCTGGGGAAGGAAGGTGGGGCAGATGATGTACAGCAGAGGGAGCTGCGCAGGGAGTTTGGGGGAACGTGCTGGCTTGGGGGGAATATGACTAAAAAGCTTTGGGTGACGAAAAGATCCAGGGTGTGTCCCAAGGAGCTGGTGTCTGAGAAAAGAAGGAAAAGGTTTGACTATCCTGAGACAACGGGTCACAAGAGCGTTGAAGTCACTGATGCCCATGGCAGAAAGGAGTTGGGGATCCAGGGAGTGAGCAAGCAGCAGCTTGGGGTTGTCAGGACCATGGAGGGAGGGGAACAGCACAGCTAGGCATTTCCCAGATAAATGGGAAACAAGCCTGAGACCGAAGTGTGGGGGGAGGCCATGGCCTTGATCTAGGCTGAAATCTGAGTGTTGGGAGAAAAGTCCAGGACGATGAAGTGGGCAGCAGGAGGAGGTCATGTGAGGGCAGACTCTGGGGGGTAGTGGGGAGTCTGATTTCTTGACCGATGACTGGGTGGGCAGGTGACAGTTGAGCTAATCCTGTGAGATCAGGCTCTCAGTGGGGTCTACAGAAGTGTTTGTTGAAGATGAGCAGGGAAATCCCATCTTGTGTTGAATTAGGAGCTTGGAAATAAAAAAAAGTGCTTAAAATAGGTAAATAGCAACAGCCTATGAAATAATCTAGGTTGACCTTGAATTTGCTTTTCTCCACCACCTGAGCTGGCTAGGATTACAGGTATGGGCCTCCACACCCAGATCAAATGGTGTTGTCCAGCAAACTCAGGGTTTTGAACATGCTAGGCAAGCACTTTCCAACTAAATCACATCCCTACCCCCCTTTATGTATTAGAAGAGAGTATGCACACATGTATGCCATGATGCACAGGTGGCCAGAGGGCAAATTTGAGGAGTCTACCACGTGGGCTTCTGGGTTTGTGAGTATGCGCTTAGCCACTGAGCTATCTCTATGACCTGCCAGTCTCCTGATTTCCTTCTTATTGCAGCCTGGCTTGGTGAGCAATATCAATGGTCAAGTCAGGTACTCTCCACCCTTTGCTGCCTTCTGAATGCATGAATGAGTATAGATTTGTTTTTTTTGTAAATTTTTTTTTGAGACAGGGTCTCAGATGTCAGGGCTGGCTTCAAATGCAATTTGTTTTGAAAGATGACTTTGAACTTCTGATCCCCTGCCTCCACCTTCGGAGTATTGATATTATATTCATCTACAACAATTTATGCATTGTGGGAATTAAATCCATGGTTCATGCGTGCTAGGCAAGCACTCAGCCGGCTGAACTACATCTCCAGCTTATGACTCTCCTGAAGAATTGCATTTGATGGCTCTTTTCTTGGAATTTAGGGAAGTCATGACTTCTCCAAGAGGTTTCTCCTCTCCTAACTTTTGGTCTTTATGAGATTTTATAGAACATATAAAATGGAGGCCACAGGGGATTACAGGTTATTTGGACAAGCTCAGAAAAGACACAGGACATAGAGTCTAGCTACAGACAACTCCTTGTACCGAGCTGGAAACTGAATGTCAGAACATGTCTAATTCTGCCTCTCAATACCTTGCTGACTTGACTCACAGTAAAACTAGGTGATCTGGTTTAGAACAGCATCAAAGCCCAGGACTATTAACCTGTAGTGGTATCACCATGCTTTAGCTTGAAAATCTTTGGAGAGGAAGATTTGGTTGAGATGAAAAAAATTTTTTTTCTGGAACAAATCCTAGCAACCGCTGTTGTTATAAAACCTGTTTAAGAGGTGGGTGGGTGGTTTATGAGGAAAGGTGACTGCTGCTAAGCCTAATGACCTGAGTTTAAATCCCCTGAACTACAAGATGGAAGGACAGAAGCAGTTTCTGAAAGTTGCCCACGTACATGCAGGCACACAGAGATAAGCAAATAAATGCTGGGGCCAGCGAGATAGCTCAGAGGGTAAGGTGCATGCTTGAAAACGTGGTGACCAGAGTTCCATTCCTGTAAATCCACAATGACCCGCTGATCTCCACCTGTGCACACAATGGTATGCATATCTTCTCTCTCTTTCTAATATGAAAATAAAAATATAAATAAAACAGCGAAACCCACAAACGTTAAAAAAACAATCCCGTTTAAAAGTGAAATAGCAGGAATCATTAGTGACTATTTGGAAACCTATTTTCTCAATCTTCTTACATGGTGGGTTCTGTATTCCTAAAATGACAATATATTATGTATTTCAATTGCTGAAAATTGAAAATGAAGTTTAAGATCTATGTTTAAGCATATGCTGTATTGGTGCAGTAATGGTAATTAAACATATTGAAAAAAAGTTTAAAAAAAGTGAAATAGCGGGTTTTTTTTCCTAGTAAGTCCCTCCCATGATATGACGCCACGAGGCACACCCCATCATGTCATTGTCTCGTTATTTCTCTGAAAGACCTGTTTTCACTGTGGGGCAAATACAGACCTGTAAAAATCAGCTTTGTGAATGACTTCAAAATTATCATTTTTCATTTTGTATGTTTGGGAGTGTGTGGAAGGATCGGCAGCTCGGAAAGTTTTAAAGTCTCCCCTCCACCTGGAAAGTAGTTGTGCCCGAAACATCGCCAGTGTCAGTCGAGAGGGCGGGGCGTGACGTGATGGGCGGGGCTGGACTGTTCTAAGTGAGTTCTGGTGGGGGTGCTCCTTTAGGGACCAGGGCTGCAGGGGGAAGTAGCCTCTTTTCTCTTTCCGTTTCTCCAGCTCTCTCTCTGAGGACCTGTGTTAGACCCGGGTGAAGTGTTTGGAGGCGCAGAAGCCTGTCGGTCCCCCCTGCCGCGGATGGACGGGGATGGAACCCCTCCTCCTTGCTGTTCCTCCTGGTCGCGTCCTTTACGTGCCGCGAGGCAGATTTAAGGGGTCCAAAGTGTCAGCTTTAGCGGTCCAGAAGCGTGTTGGCCCCATGGCCCCGCTTGGAGGCGCCCCGCGGCTGGTGCTGCTGTTTAGCGGGAAGAGGAAATCTGGGAAGGACTTCGTGACCGAGGCGCTGCAGAGCAGGTGTCCGTGGGGTGGAGAGGGAGGAGGAGAGGAAAGTTTCCCGGTTCAGTGATGGGTGTGATGGAGTGAGCTTTGGACCATTGGTCCTCCCGGTCAGCAGGGGCACATAGGGCAGGGGGAGGTGGAAGATTGTCGACATCTGTAGACCAGTAGCCCGCACAGGTGGGCTTCAAAGACCACTGGCTCTGCAAAATCCTGAATCTGTGGGTCTCTCCAAGAAACATCAGTGATGGTCCCTACCAACCACCTTCGATTTGTCTGTTTTCACAGCAGCGTTGTGAGGGGTAACTGATGCAGGTAAAGAAACTAAGGTGCAGGTAGGCCTGATTCGTAAGAGAATCGTACGCCCACCACACCATGTAATTTGCAGGAGATTACATACCAAGCACTGCACTTCTGTATCATCTCATTTAATCCTCATAACCTCTTTAGGTACTATGTAGTATTATTAGCAACCCCCTTTCCCAGATGCAGAAATAGAGGCGCCTGAAAGAAGTCTGGGGGTCATATGTTTGTAATCCCAGATACAAGAGAGGCTGATACAGGAGGATCATTTGAGCTTTGATTTACATTCAAGGCTAGGCTGGGCAACATAGTGAGACTTTGGCTCTGAGAAAAAAGAAAAGTTAAAAAAATAGTTTGCCATAGTTACAAGATGACAAATTCAGTATTCGAATTCAGCTAGGGCTCCAAATATAACTTCCACTCAGCTTTTCTTTTCTTTTCTTTTTTTAAGCTAGAGTCTTACTTATTGTGATGGCCTAGACTTGACTCAGTATTTTCTTAAGAGACAAAGATATTCTGAGAGCCTTGATGCTGAGACCTAAGCTAGGAGAACAGAGAAGGTGGGAAAATGGAAAGGGGCTCCTCTTCGAGGATAGGGTGGTGGGAGAACACTCAGTGGTTCTGAGAAGTTTGGGGGAGTCCAGATCAGAAGTCAGTATCTGAATCCTTCACCCCAAGTATCACCGTCAGTTTCTAGGATGCACCTGTCCTTAGCTCCAGACACCAACGAAGTCAAATGCAGTCACAAGTCTGCATGCTGGAATCTATGCTGGGAATTCATGTTCTGGCTCAGCACTGATTAGTGTATGATCTGGTACAAACGTCTTACCTTTTCTGCTCCAGTTTTGCCATTTGTTAAGTGGGGTTTGTAACAGGATGGTTGGAAGGATTGCATGAAATAATACATGTGGTTAATTTAGGACAATTCTTAGCCAGGAATGAAATAGTAGCTTTTTTTTTTCTTTTTATTATGGACTTCATACTGACAGTGTTGCTTTGAGTCAGTTTCCTGAGCTGAAATCTGGGAATCACGGGTAGGTAAATGCACCTTTGAGCCTCAAAAGGCTGGGACTGGAATTGTGAAACTTAGTTTGTATCATCTGGGTTCAAGTAGAAGCACCAGCAAATAAACAAACTGAATAAGTGAAAGAATGAATTATATTTTGACCAAGTCAGTTGAGACGAAGTTTCCCCCGGCTGTGAGAGAATGAGTTCTGCATCCCAGTTGTAGCTTGATCCAGCCAGCATAGTTCCAGATCTGAAGTTTCCTGGGGCACTTGGGTAATAGGTGCTTGCTGCCTGTTAGTTTCAGAACTCCTGTAGATTCTTTTGGGTTTCATAATAATCCTGTGTAGGAGGCAGAATAGAAGGCACTATCCTTATTTTATAAAGGAGCAAAAAGGATGAGGGAAGTTGAGGCTTAACAGAGTCACGTGGATTCCTCTTGTAGAAACAAGGCTTGGCACGAGCCGCGGGACTCCTCTTGCGGAAGCTCAGGACTGACTTGGTTCTGATCTCTCTCAGACTTGGAGCTAATGTCTGTGCTGTCCTCCGGCTCTCTGGTCCACTCAAGGAGCAATATGCTCAGGTAGGTGATGTCTTGTGGTACATGGGAGGATGGGCAGAGCCGGTTTCAGGCTTTGGAGATGTGGCTGCTGCTTGAGTCCCTGACATGGTCTCTGACAAGCAGGGTGTGAGATATGATACCTTGTCTCAATAAACAAATGAGAAAAAGAACCTAAAGCGGACGGTGTTTTTCAGTACCTCTTTCCAATCTTGGGGTCCTCTGGATGGATCCCTTGCTCAGTGGTATCTCTGGAGAAGGCCAGGCAAGGTCTGGAAGCAGCTTCTGGGGGGTGGGTAGACTCCTGCCCAAGGAGTTCTGTGGGACCATGAGACACAGTCCACGGCCAGAGCCAAATGGAGACTCTGCCACGTGTCAGGGAAGGGTTGAGGGAAAAGGAGGAACACACATCTCCCCGGGGTTTGGGATGGAAGCGGTGACACCAGAAAGGTAGAGGGAGGACATGGAATGCAGGCCTTTTTTTCTTTTCTTTAGGTTTCTCACTTTGGTTAAGGGCTTAGCCTGCACCCAGGGGATGCAAACTAATTTTAAGATTAGTTTAAGCCAGAAATAATTGGGGAGGTATTATAAAACCTGCAGAAGAGAAACTGTAATGCCATGTCAAGCAACTTTTGGGATTATCCCAAGACTGTTCTCCAGCCGTGGAGCTTGCTCCCCTTTGTAGTGCACCCTCCCTTGTTTGCAGTGCCTGGGCAAGGGGGTGCCAGGCAGGGTCACTCCTCCCTGTTTTGGGGACTGTGCTATAAATGGGCTGTGCTTTGGGCAGGAACATGGCCTGGACTTCCAGAGACTCCTGGATGCCAGCACCTACAAAGAGACTTACCGGAGGGACATGATCCGCTGGGGCGAGGAGAAGCGCCAGGCTGATCCAGGCTTCTTCTGCAGGAAGATCGTGGAAGGCGTGACCCAGCCCATTTGGGTAAGAGGCTCCACCATGTCCCCCTCCCTCACGTCCATCTTTCATCCCACTGTCCTCTCATCCCTAGTCTCTAGCATCTCAGTAGTCCCCATACTGGTCCCTGTCTCTGATTCTTGCTTCCTGTGACTGACCATTCCTAACACAGCAGCTGTAAGTCAGGTTTTATCAGTGAGTTCAGAGTGCTTTGGTGGCTTCCTGTTCTTCCATAGACAGAATCAAAGTCTTCAGTGTGAACTTCTGTGCAGTCCTGCTCCTGTTTGTCTTGCTCCTCGTCACTCTGGGTTGTGGTCTCCTGGGCTCTCTGGTCCTTACATCCAACAATCTTTTTTTATTAAAATTTATTAAAATTCTTATTTATTATTTATTTGCATGTGTCTCTGTGTGTGTCAGAGAGCACTACCGGAGGAGGCCCAAGGGGTGTCTTTTGGGAATCATCCTGGATTACTTCTACCTCTTCTTTGCTTTGCTTTGGAATTTCCCAGAGTCCGCCGTCCAGGACCAGAAGTACAGATGGCTGCCATTTCTGCCTGGCATTTTAACATAGGATCTGGGATTCAAACTCAGGACTTGCTACTTGCGAGGCAAAGGCTTAATTCCTGAGCCATCTCTCCAGCTTCTAGCAAGCTTTTGTATGTGTCCTTCCATTTGCTTGGCTGGTTCTTCTCTCTTTAAAAACAAATGAACAAAAATTTTGGTGTGTGTGGGGAGGTTAGTAAGCTAGTTCAGTGGGTAAGGTTGTCTGTTGGCAAACCTGGTTACCCGAGTTTAATTCCTAGATGTTCAACATGGTGGAAGGAGAGAACTTACTTCTGAAAGTTGTCCTCTGACCTCCACCCATGTGCTATGGCATGCATGTGTGTGCCTTGTACCTTCTCTTCTTCCCTCTTAATAAATAAATATTCAAAAGACACATGTATGTACGCATGTATGCATGCACGCACACGCGCACAAGCACACACACACACACACATCATACATGTGTGCATACATGCATATGAAGGCCAGAGGACAACTTGTGGAGCTGATGTCTAGTCGCCTTTACCTGGGTTCTGGAGATTGAGCTCAGACCATCAGGCTTTGTGACAGGCACTTTTAACCACTGAGCCATTTCAGCCCCTAACGACCTGTTCTTGGTCACTTCACTTGGTTTGCTTGTTACCTATATAGAGAAACATTCCTTAGTCTATGGAAGGAGCTCAGTTGGTAAAGTGCTGACCAGTGTGAAGACCTGCGTTTTGTATTCCAAGAACCCACATTAAAAAATCAAGTATTTTGATTTATGCTTCAAGTGCTGGGGAAGTGGAGACAAGTAGATTTCTCAGACTTCCTGACTCGCCTGTCTAGTCTACTTGGGAAATTTTAGGCCAGTGAGAGAGACTGTCTCAAAAAACAAGGTAGAGGGTACTTGAGGGATGATACCCAAGGTTGTCCTGTGGCGCACACATGCATGCCACACACTCACACCCACACACCCACACACACACACACACACACACAGATTATTCCCAGAGAGGCAGACTCCACAGAAATATCAAAGCTGCCATGTGTCAGAATATCAGAATAAAAGGAATAAGAGGTGTTCCTTGATGCCCTGGCTTTTTTTTTTTTTTTTTTTTTTTTTTAGCAAAGTCTCATATGGTTCACATATATGTCTGAGATGACCTTGGACTTCAGATCCTCCTGACTCTGATCCCCACTTCTGGGACTTGAGGCGTGTGTCACCAACACGCCAGGCTCCCCAGTGCTCCCGCAGCATCCTACGCTATGCTTTCCTTATTCATTCTGATAGTAAATGCTGAGTTTCCTCTTTTGCCAGGTGCGCTTGCAATCTGAGGATGTGCGGGTGCAGAATACAGTGAAGAGGTTGCCTTCCAGGAGCTTAGAGGTGGAGGAGATCAGTACTGGATAAGTACAGACTATGTCCTGTGAACAAAACAGAGCAGGCTGAAGGTGGGGTGAGCTAGGGAGAAGCTTCTGGTTTTATTAAGGGTGTAAAAGGAGGGCTCATTCTTCAGGAGACATTGAAGCATGACCCTAAGGAAATAAAGAAGTCACTGTATAGTTGAGAACACAGCTCTCTAGAAAGAGCTGGAGCGCAAAGGTCAAGAGAAGGTCTCTGCTTGGAATGTTAAGGGCAGACCTTGCAGGGTCTTGGAAAAGTCTGGGACTCACTGGGAGCTTGCGAAAGAGGAGAGGCAGGGTTTAGGAGTTTGAAAGCAGCTGGGGAGTAGGCCGGGGATGGAGCATATGCTTAGCACCTGGGCTTAGTCATCAGGCACACACCTGTCATCCTAGCATTCAAAAGACAGTGGTAGGAGGACTGGAAGTTCAAGGTGAGCCTCAACTGCATAGCTAGTTTGAAATCAGCCTGGACTACAGGAGACCACATTTCAGTACCCAAACGAATGGATTTTTGAGGCTTCCTCTGGCTGCTGGAGGGAAGGCAGGAGCAGGAGCAGATAGGACTGGTAGATGGTCTTCTATGGGCTGGGGAGATGTCTTAGTGGTTCAAGTCTTAGCCTCTCAAGCCAAAGGACCTGAGTTCGGATTCCCAGATCCCACTTAAAAATGCTACTTGGTGTGGTTGCCTTCCCTATAATTCTAGCCCTGGAAAGCAAAGCCTGGGAATCCCCAGAACAAGCTGGGTAGTTAGATTAGCTCTAATGACATCCTCAGGGTTTAATTAGAGACCCAGGGTCACAGCAATAATGTGGAAGAGCATCGCTTCTCGGCCTTTTGGCTAAGATCAAGTGTAATGTGGAAGAGCAATGAAGGATGATTCCCAATATCAGCCTTGACCGTCCACAGGCACGTGCACTGAAGTTCACTCTTGTACACATTCCCTCTCACATGCAACACACATGCACACACATATACACCTCATACATACATACATACATGAAAGTAAAAACAAACAGGTCGTCTGTAACAGTGTCTGGGCACAGCTCAGAGCTGTGGGAAAATGCTGAGAAGGAAGCCAGTTTTGCGGCGAATGTTTTTGAAGCTACAAAAGGAATTGAGTGAGCATTGGGTTGGGCTGGGTTTGGAAGGACAAAGATTCTGTTCTGAGGAGTTTGACAAGTGAAGCTGTCATTGTCTGAAATGGGAAGTTGTAAAGGGATGGGATTGGTGAGGAGGTCAGGACCCCAGGAAGCGACTTGTGGCCCTGTTGTGGTTGACAGGTGTGTGACTGGCACTGCGCAACTTGGTTATCTGGGAAGCTGTTTTGTGTTGTCAGTCTCCTGATCATGATGCGCTCCCAGAGCAGAGCAATGTTTTGCTTACCATTCTGTCCCAGCGCTGGCGCATAGTAAGTACTCGCTGTGCTCCTTGGTTGATGCCACAGGTGAGTGATGGAGCCGGCCTGGGAGGTGGCAGTGTTGTTCAGTGGGTGGCAGGCAGGGCCCAGAGCTGCTCTTGTGCTCGCTGCGATGAGGGAGCTGCGCCACTGTTAGGACTTTTACAGCACCGCCCCCTTCCTTTCTCCTCCAGCACCCTGGTCTTCTGGTCACCTGTTTGTCCTCTCTCTTTAGCTGGTGAGTGACACGCGGAGGCTGTCTGACATCCAGTGGTTTCTAGAGGCCTACGGGACAGCGACGCAGACAGTTCGTGTGGTGGCTTCGGAGCAGAGCCGACAGCAGCGGGGCTGGGTGTTCTCACCAGGTAGGCCACTCCCAGAGTTTGTCTCTAGAGCTCAGCAAACAGGTCAGCTTCTCCTGCTCTGGGGGTCCCTAACAGGCTTGGGGCAGTCCCTAACTAAGAGGCTGAGGAACCTAAGGTATGGGCTCAAGAGTGGGTTGGCAGAAGG
The DNA here is from genome assembly GCA_023101885.1 of Typhlomys cinereus. Lineage (NCBI taxonomy): Eukaryota > Metazoa > Chordata > Mammalia > Rodentia > Platacanthomyidae > Typhlomys > Typhlomys cinereus. The sequence goes on along the minus strand of JALPQD010000594.1, from coordinate 243,233 downwards.
TATTTGGAAGAGTCATGGTCACAGGATGTCTTGTCAAGACCAGTGGGCTTCTCTGGGTATCAGCTGGGTGCAATCCCTGGTGCCCCTTCCCCTGTGTTCCCCCTGCCGTGAGTGGCAGTGGCCAGAGAGCAAACTAGATAAACCTCATCCTGTTTGATTGACAGCCAAGGTGCTAGAGCGGCCTCAAGTGGTGCCAGCCCAGGCTCTGTGATGTAGGCATTCTAAGGTGTAGCCCAGGCCTCTGTCCTGTGCCAAGTCACTGAGTACATTCAGACTCAGTGAGTACCATAGTGACCACACGGACAGTGAGTACCATAGTAACCACACGGACAGTGAGTACCACAGTAACCACATGGACGCAGCTGTTCCATATCATGGCAGGTGAATGCCCATGCCTAGAAAAGTCAAGTCTCTTTCCCAGAACTACAAAGAAAGGAGAGGCCTCACTTAACACCTTTCTGAACTTTATTTATTTGTGAGTAAGCGAGTGAGAAGGTGCACACTTGACTAACGTGCGGAGGTCAGAGGGTAACTTTCAGAAGCCAGTTCTCTTTTCCACCACGTGGGCTTCTGGGGATCAAACTCAAGCTCCCAGGTTTGTGAATAGGTTCCTTACCTGCTGCTCTGTCTCTATGGCTCTGCCCTTCTGCTTCTAACCCTGCATACCTGCCTCCCAAGATGTCCTGGGATATAAACAGACCTACAGGCCTGACCTGACAAAGCATAATTTCCTTTTGGGGTTGTCTGTGGCTTTAGATTGAGCCACTCTACCTTCTCTAAGCATGCTTGCTCTGAGAAAGAGCTTATCAGGAACCATCTGCTGGAGCTCAGAGAGTGGCAGGCTGCTGTATTAACATCGTGGATGGGCAGGTGTCCTGTGGGTGGGTAGACTTCCGGGTAGCAGAAGAGAGGCATGGGTGGGTGCCAGGTGAGCCGGGCTTGACTGTCATTTTTCCTCTTTAGGGGTGGATGATGCTGAGTCAGAATGTGGCCTGGACGACTTTGGGAGCTTTGACTGGGTCATTGAGAACCATGGAGATGAGCAGAGCCTGGAGGAACAGCTGGAGAACCTTCTGGAATTTGTGCACTCCAAACTTCAGTGATCAGGCTCTAGGGGTGAGCGCACACCTCTGGAGTGGGGCTAATGCTGGCTCCTGCTGCAGTTAGGTTGCTAGTCCTGGCCGAAGCTGAGAAGTAAAGACAGACAACCTAGCCTGACTCTTGATTTCAGGCGGGTGGTGCAGGAGGACTGCTGGGTCTTCCTTTGGAGAGGAGGCCCTATCTGTTCAGGACCCTTAAAAGGCAAAGGGGGTTGAACCTCCGTGCAAGGAGCAGGAACGTCACCGTATCCATGAGGCCTGCAGACCTGTGGCGATCCTGCTTCCCTATATGAGTGCTCTCGGCCCTTGTCCTGCACAAGAGCCAGGACCCCCCATTGTCAATCCTAATAAACCTCCGTGGAAGACACACTCAGAGCTAGAACCCTCATTTCCCTACACTGGCCTGGGCTGTGTGGGCTCGAGAAGGCTCAGGATGTCCTGGTCACTGTGGGTCCTGGTTCCGTCTCCCACTTGGCCGGATGAATCCTGCAGGGACTGAAACCTGTACCTATGGTCTTCAAATGACAGGCTTGTTTGTGTCACAGGTGAGATCAGGATCTGGGGACGTCTTTCCCTCTGGGGAAGGCTCAGCGTTCTGGTGAGGGCCCCTCATCTATTCATGGTTTCTTCTAGATTCTTCACAGGCATTACATGAAATGGGTGAAGAAAGTTATTTTCACGTACATTGAGCAAGTTGCTAGGAATTCGAAGTAAAATGACTTGTCCAAGTCTGGAAGGTTAATGAGTATCTGTGTTCATAGTAGAAAGCAGAGTAACTGGTACCCGACTGGTTCCTTCTGCCTGTTCCCATGGGTAGGGCCCAAAGTTCCATGGCTTCTGGGTGTCCTCAGACTGAGCCTATACCTGGCTCATGAATTTTCTCATTTCTCACAGACAAGAGGACAACAGAGAAGCTGGTATTTCAGTGTGACCCAAAGTATACTTTTGTTACATTCTTACCTACATGTTCTTACCCACCTTGGCCACCACTCTTACTGTGCATTAGACACTGGGCACAAGAAGAGGAGAAGTGGCTACAGGGGACACTCCTCAGGGAGCTTCCAGTCTAGAGGAGAGCCAGAGGTGGGACCCCCGGTACCCTAAGTCAATACCAGCAAGAACTGCATGACAGGGAGGGAAGGCAGCTGGATCACCTCGTGTCCCTCATCTGACCAGCACAGGCCAGTATTGTCCCTGTTGTTTGGGAATCTCCCTCTGGAGCGGAAAAGACGCTTGTGAGCAGTCCCAGTCATGACACGACCTGACTCCAAGGTCAGTCTTCCTATGCGGGAGGTCAGGTCTTTGGTTACACACCTGGAGCTGTTAGAGGAAGAGGGGGGCTCCATGCCTGCAATTCTGAGTGGAGCCCCTGAGCGGAAGCAGCCAGCAGCAACACGCTCACGACCTGAAGCAGGGGTCTTACCCTCAAGCACCTGCTTCTTGTACCCAGGCTGTTGTTTTTGTGTTGCTGCCTCAATATCCCCATTTTATGGATGAGCTAACAGACTCAGAGCTTATTGTAAAACCATCCAACTGGGACCACCAGCTACTGACTGGGAGAGCTGGATTTTGTACCTAGATGGAATGTCTTGTAAAGCCCACACTCACCATAGGTGCTAGTGTCTTCTTTGAGGGCCTAACCCTCCCCCACAAGCCTGAAGCCTGAGCAGCCACTCTGAAGACCCTTAGCTGGACTTAAACACTGGCCTTTTTGGTTGAGAAAAGCCGATTCCCTTAATTCAGAAATACAAGCTGACCTCTGTGTGAGCAGCTGGGGACAGCTGAATGAGTTTTCCTTACTACTTCATAGCACCCCTGGGCGTGGTGGACAGGTGTGTGTGTAACTGAGGTGTGGCAGAGAGTGTCATGAGACTTAAGGGAGGCAGAAAGGGCTTGGGAACTCAGGACCATACTTGTGGAAGGTTGGGGTTTAGGAGACAGGGTCGCCTTTTCTGCAGAGACAATGATATCAAGCCTATCTTGGAACTAGTGAGTTAGACACATGCTGAGATATTGGGGCGACCTGAAATGATTTTCAGGGGAGGAGAACAATGGGATAAGACCAGGACAATGCTGCAGATCCAGATTGTGGTTATCTGGCTAGGGAGATGGAAAGGTGCAACATCAGTGGTTTTAAGAGAGATGAGGGGGTGCTGGGGAGATGGCTCAGTGGGTTTGTCATGCAGGCGTGAGAACCTGAGTTTGAATCCTCAGAGCCCATTTTACATGGTAGCATCTGTCAGTTATCCCAGTATCCTTGAGGAGAAATGGGAAGCTGAGATAAAAGAATCCTCAGAAGCTCCTGCGGCTAACTTGGTATATGCATGGTGAAGAAGAGACCCCGTCTCAAGCAGGGTGGAAGGACGACTGATGTTGTCCTTTAACTTGCACATGTATGACATGGCACACACACACTTGCATACACATATGCACAGGGGTGTGGAGAATATGCACAGACAGGAGCAGATTTCTACAAGGTCCTGAGCAAAAAAATTAACAGAAACCTGGGAAAAGCCGGGGGGGGGGGCGGTCCAGCTGACAGACGGCCAGCCTAAGGTGGAGTAATGTCCCACCAGCGAAAGTGGCTGAACTCTGAAAGAGGGGCAGAGGGGCCAGGCTGAGTCAGGCCAGAAGCTAAGGCTGGGGCCAGAGCAGATGTGATGAACTGCTTGGTTCAGCCTGGCTTCCGTGGAATGGCCTGGTTGAGCTGGCGCATGACACGCAGTGGCCTGGAATCCTGACTTCCTGTGTTCCATCATGGGGGTGTCCTGGGCACGGGGACGTCCTAGGCACGGGCGGGTGTGGTTCCAGGAGCTCAGGTCACAACTGAAGAGAAACACAAGCTCTGCCGTTATAGTTTGCTCACCACAAAGAAGCCCAGGAAGAAGGCCTGGGCAGGGCGAATTCGGTAGACCCTCGGCATGAGTGACCAGGAGGCCAGGGGATGAGGGCTGGGGGCCTGTGCTTGGCCCTCTTGTCCCCAGACGCTGTCTTTCAGGGTGAGGGAATGTGCTAGTACTTTATTACTTTGTCTTTCTTTGAGGCAGTTTCACCCTCAGGTTTGCCTGGTCTGGAACTCACTTTCAAGTCCAGGCTGGCCTTGTGCTTGCAATCCTGGAGCCTTGGCCTCCCGAGTTCTGGGATTACAGGCTCGAATCCCTGGCTACTTCTTTCCTCTTGAAGAAAGTCAACTCCTGAGTGTTTTGCGCTGCTCGTCTCGCCAGCAAGAACGACGCAACACGATCAGGATCCTTCTGTAGCAAGCTTTAATGCATCTTGAGAGGGAGAGCACTTTCAGCACGGAGACCCCAACTGCCTAAACCGCCACCCTTATATAGGGATTCTGTTCCGTCTTGGACGTGGCAGCACCTGATTGGTAGTGGGCGTGTCACCCGAGGTGGCGTGATGGTCTTGCGATCAGGGCTAGAGCGGGAAATGGGCCTGGCGCTTGCGCATTGGCTTGTTTTGCTGAGAGGAGAAGGGGAACTGGCGCCATCTTAGAATGGCGGCATGCAGGGCGGCGCCCTACACCTGAGTTCACAGGTGATGCGTTCAAAGCTCTGGCTGTACAGGAACCTGTCGAGTAAGATTGGCTGGTTGCTATTTGTTAAGTTTAAAGAGTTGGAGGCAGGGAAGAAGCAGACAAGGGCTATGGTTCTGGTGGGTGTCACATCCTCTGTGCCTGCTTTCCTGATGCCGTGCATGTGCAGAAGTCACAAGACTGATTTGAGGCCAGCAAATCCATTACCCGCTTCAGGATGGGTTGGCACTGACGTCTCAAATGGAAGTTCAGCAGATTTTTACCAGACTCTTCCCTAATGGATCACCTTTTCTCTCTCTCTCTCTGTGTGTGTGTGTGTGTGTGTGTGTGTGTGTGTTTGTATCAGAGGGTGTGTCTGTGTGTATGTCCCTGTGGAGGACAAGGGTGACTTTGGGAATCATCCTGGATTGCTCTATTGCTCTACCTACCTCCTTTTTGCTTTGCTCTGGGATTTCCCAGGCTCTTCCCTCCAGGGTCAGAAGTGCAGGCTATGGCCATTTCTACCTGATCTTTTTATGTGGGATCTGGGATTCAAAGTCAAGGTCCATCTACTTGTGAGGCAGAGGCTTAACCCCTGAGCCATCTGTCCAGCCCCTCACCTGACATAAGATTCCCTACATTACCATGAGAGTTTTAGCTTGTATTTGAAAATATTCTATTTGATAACTGTCAGTCTTTCCTCATTCTGTGATTGCAATCTTAAAATTGCTTTTGTTTTTTTTAGTTGTGACTGCACATATTTAGACTGGGCATAGTGGTGCATGTGGATAATCTCAACACTCAAGAGCTGGAGACTGGAGGATCAGGAGTTCAAGGTTGTCCTTGAAGACTTTGCTAATTTAGAGTTGCCCTGGGCCCAGTCTTTCAACAAAACTAAGTGAGAGAGAGAGAGAGAGAGAGAGAGAGAGAGAGAGAGAGAGAGAGAGAGAGAGAGAGATGCACACCATGGCAATGGGTGGATAACTTTCCTTCCTTCTACCATGTGAGCTCTGGGGATTGAATTGGTCACCAGGTTTGGTGGGCAGGCACACTTACCACTGAACTATCTTTTCTTCCCTCAAAACTTTATTTATTTATTTATTTATTGTGTGTGTGTGTGTATGTGTATGTCAGAGGGCACTATGTGGAGAACCAAGGGTAACTTCAAGAATCATCCTGGATTGCTTCTTCCTCCTTCTTGCTTTGCTCTGGGATTTTTCAGGCTCCGCCCACCAGGGTTAGAAGTGCAGGCCTCTACTGTTTCCACTGGGTGTTTTTTTTTTTTTTTTTTAATGTGGGACCTGGGATCTGAACTCAGGACTTTCTGCTTGTGAGACAGAGTCTTAACCCCTGAGCCACCTCTCCAGCCCAATCACTGAACTATCTTGCTAGCCCTATATACCTCTTTCTTTCACACAGCATAATTATCTTGAGATTTATCCTCATCATTGCATGTAGAGGTAATTCATAGGTTTTTATTTTGGGGTGGTATAAATATGCCACAATTGTTTGCCTCTTTACTTGTTGACAGACATTTGGGTTAATTCCAATGTTTGGATAAGACAAATAAAGCAACTGTTGATATTTACATACAAGTCTTTGGATATTAAGCAGTTTCAGAACAGGGCCATGCTGGGAAGGTCTTGAAGGTTGTCCCCTAGAGCTGGGATTATCCTGAAGAAACATACTCTGTTAACCTGGAGGAACTGGTTCTAATCCTTCACAGAGATAAGGTCACTATTGTTTCCTAATCCTATTTGTGAAAAGATATGGAGATGAGCTCTCCATTCCTCAAAAGAAACAGCTTGATTTTGAGGTCCATCACCAGGACAACTCTGTTGAGCTCTGCTATGAATAGACCAATGAGATGTAGGGGACCAAAAGCTCCAATCAGGACTTTGGAAACTGGAGCTAACCAATAAGGAAAAGCCACTTTTCTGGGTCCTGCCCAACCCTATAAATACACCGGAGCCTACCAGCCTTCTTTGGCTCCCCTGCGCCTCATGGACTCCATGTCTGGAGTCTGTGAGTTTGTTTCTGGCTCTCTTGCCCTTCATGGATTCCATGTCCAAGAGTTTCATCCTTTCTCTCCTCTAATCTGCCTTAATCCTCTTTGAGTGTTCTAGTTTCATTCTTCGATTCCAGAACACAAGAACCTGGACATAAAAACTCCACAACAGATAGACTTGTACTTTCATTTCTTTTGGGTAAATAACTTTTTTGGTTGTTCTTTGGTTAAGGTCTTATGTAGCATACACTGGCTTCTAACTCTATACATAGCTAAGGAAGACCTTGAACTCCTGATCTCCTTGCTTCTACTTCTTGAGTGCTGGGGTTACAGGCATGCACCGCCAAGTTTGACTACTGGTTATAACCATTCTGGTATCTAGTGGTAATATCTCACTGGCATTTTGTATGTTTCAGTTTTTTTTTTGTTTGTTTCTAGTTATTTTGATAGCTTCCATGTTTATATTTGACAAAATCTCCCAGCATCTAGAAATAGAATGGAATGTCCTCAGTCTGAGAAAGGGCTTTTACAAAAATCCTGGGCACGAAGAAAAAAAGTGCTGGGCATGGTGGAGCATAAGGTAGGTCAGAGGCAGTGTTGTCTGTGGCTGTAGTGAGTTCAAGGTCAGTCTAGTCTACATTAGATACTTTCAACAAACAAACAAACAAAGAAACAAAACAAAATAAAATATCCTGCTGAGAGAGGACAAGATAGCAGGTAAAAGCACCTCGTGTAAAACCTGGCCAGTTGAATTGGATCCTCAGAACCCACTTGTAGAAGTGGAGAACTAATTTCCAAAAATTCTTCCCTGACTTCTATATGTTACATGCACTGTGACATATTCTCCCTCCCTCTCTTTCTCTCTCTCTCTGTCTCAAACACACACACAGAAATAAAATATTTTAAACCAATATTAGTTTTGAAGTTTTACTATTTCCTGACTTATTTATTGACAGAGTGCACGCCATGATACATGGATAGAGGTCAGAAGACAACTTTCAGAGCTCGGTTCTCCTTCCACTGTGTGGGCTTCTAGGGACTGAACTCAGGTCGTCATGTTTGCAAGTAGGTCCCTCAGCCACTGGAGCAATAGGAGTCTGTATGTATCCAGGTTCTTGTGTTTGGACTCAAAGATTGAAACCAGAGCACATGTAGAGGATTAAGGTAGAGTTTATTAGAGGAGAGAAAGAATGGAACTCATGGACTCCAGACATGGAATCCATGAGGGGCATGAAGGTGGAAAAGAACTCACATGGACTCTGGAATGTCATAAGAGGCAGGCACCAAAGATGGCTGCCAAGGTTAAGTATATTTATACACTTAGGCAAGTCTGGTGTGTGTGTGGGGATAGCTTTTCCTCATTGGTTAGCTCATATTGAAGCCCAACCCGATTGTCTTGTGCCCACTTCTGGTAGGGCTTATCTGTAATGGAGAATTAATCTCCATATCTTTTCATAGCAAAGGGTAGGGGAAATTGACCACCTTGTCTCTGTGGAGGATTAAAGTCAGTTCCTCCCTATCTGCAGGGGTTTTCCTGCAGTATAATCCCAGCAGTGGGGGGAGGGGGTGGCTTTCCAAGACTTTCAGAGACCATTCCAGCATGGCTGCTCTAAAACTGCCTCATAACTACAGTGCCTTTTTCCTTGTTCCCAACCAAGGGATAGTCATGTGCTTTTGTCACCCATTCAGTATTTTACTGGAGGTTCTTACCAGTGCTTTAAGAAAAAATAAAATAATGAAATGAAATAAATCAACAGACTGTAGATTGAGAAGAGAAAAAAAGATAATTACAAATGACGTGATCATGTAGGTAGACATTTTGAGGCCTCTCTGGGTCTGGGGAGATGGCTAAGTTGGTAAAGTGCTTGCTATGCAAGCATGAGTTAAGATCTCCAGCACTCAAATCAAAAGTCAAGGTTCAGTGGCATGTGCCTGCAATCTCAGTTGGGGAAGCAGAGACAGGCAGATCTCTGTTAGGCAGGTCTAAAGCAGCCATGCTGGGATTACCCTGTAGAAATACCCCCTGCAGAAGGGAGGAACTGACTTCAATCTTTTTTTTTTTATAATTTTTAAATTATTTACTATTTATTCAATTGTGCATGTATGCGTGTGTGGATGTATGTGTGTGTAGAACCACGGACGAATTCGGGAACCACCATGGACGCCTCCACCTCCTTGTTTACTCTGCCCCAGGATTCACAGGCTCTGCCCTACCAGGACCAGAAACGCAGGCTGCCCCGCTTCCGCCCAGCATCTATACATGGTATCTAGGATCCGAACTCAGGCCCTTGCACCTGCAAGGCAGAGGCTTAACCCCTGAGCCACCTCTCCAGCCCCTGACTTCAATCTTATTCAACTCTTTTTTTTTTAAATTTTTTTTTATTATTTATTCAATTGTATGTGTGTGCGCGTGTGCGTGTAGAACCACAGACGAATTTGGGAACCACCATGGACCGCCTCCACCGCCTCCTTGTTTACTCTGCCCCGGGATTCACAGGCTCCGCCCTACCAGGACCAGAAACGCAGGCCGTCCTTGCTTCTGTCCGGCATCTATATGTGGGGTCTAGGATCCAAACTCAGGGCCTTCTGCCTGCAAGGCAGAGGCTTAACCTCTGAGCTACTTCTCCAGCCCCTTATTCAACTCTTATTAAAGGATATGGAGATTAGTTCTCCGTAGCAGATATGCTAAATCCATCAGAAGAAACAACCCCACCTTGAGGTAGGCACAAGATTAATATGAGCTAACCAATGAGGAAAAGCCATCTTCTTTCACACACACACACACACACACACCCTTGCCTAAGTGTATAAATATAACCTGACCTTGGCAGCCATCTTTGGCTCCTGCGCCTCCTGGCGCCCCATATCTGGAATCCATGAGTTCTTCTCCAGTTCCCTGCCCCTCATGGATTCCAGGCCTGGACACCATGAGTTCCATTCTTTCTCTCCTCTAATAAACTGTCTGTTAATCCTCCTCTTGGAGAATTCTGCTTCAATATATCTGGGACATGAAAAAAACCTCCCCCACAATCCATAACATTTGGCAAGCACAGCCAGGAGGTCAACCTGGCAACATTTGGCGACCACAAAGGGACTGATAGGAGAGGTAGAATCCACCAACTAAGTAAAAGAAAATCTGGTCTATTTCTGCTCACTTCTCTGAGCAGGCTTCTCGGGGGTGGGGGAGGAGAAGAGCACTTTTGAAATGGGGGAGGGAGAATGCCGGCCTGAGGTGGAAGACATGTTAACCTCAGTGACTGAATCTGTAGCACCACAGTGAGGACCTTAAGATCTCTTCACAGCCACAGGATTCAAATGGGTCAGTTCTATGGTCTAAGGTGGGATGGGATTAGGATCCAATCAGCAAGTCATGAAACAGAAGAACCCACTATAGCCAAACAACACCCAAAGGCCCTGCCCGGGGCGTGGCCAGACTGGCATATGTATGATCTCTCCTGGAGGGATACCCAACCTTTGGGTTGTATGGTGGGGATCGATTTTGGCTTTCCCTTGTTAGTTAAAGGAGAGAAATTCCTAATGACCTTCACTCTAAGAGAAAAGTGTTTCATGTCTGGGATGATGGCCGTACAGCTGTCTAAACAGAATAGGGAACTCAGGAAGCTTTAGTCATGGGTGGACCATGGACCCTGTACTACTTTAGCACTGGCAGGGAGGAGTCCCCTTTTCAGGCATTTATGGTGTCAGCTGACCAAGCTGACTACCAGGTTTATGGTGTGTAATGGGGCCTCGCTGAGCCATGCGCCTTTCCCAAATCCAAGTGTGGGACCTGAACATAAGAATGCCATTTTGTATATCAGTCTACATTTTGTACTTGTTCACTTGTCCTCCCTTTGAAATACCAGACGTGCCAGATGCTATGACTCTAATCATGACCAGTCAGCTCCACTGTTTGACCTAACTGCATACGTGACTCTAACCATGACCAGTCTCCAAATTAGGAAATACTTGATGTTCCTGGAGCCCCCTTAAACTGGAAGAGCAGCCTTTACAGTAACATTTGGTCCTTGCATAATCAACTGCCTCACCAACTTTGTCAAGGACAGAATTAATATGATAGTTTGTAAAAATTGTGGTCAGAGCAGGTAAAACTATCCAATCAGAAGCCAGTCACTAACTGCTCAAAGAATTCCAAGAGCCATGAGTAATGTAGGGAGTACTAGAAACTGCTTATGGGGTACTCAAAAACTGCTGGTGATTGGAGCTGACCAATCCCCACAAGTCAACAAGGCTTTTGTCCTCAGTTTACCCAATCATGTATCTGCTAGGTTAGAAACCCCCTCCTCCTATAAAAATAGCCTATAAAAGTCCCTCTAGAACAAAGACCGAGGCTCTCGTTCCTGATCTGCCGTGTCAGTGATAGGGAAAGCCCGGGCTCAAGCTTTGAATGAAGACCCTCGTGTGTTTACAGTGGTGTCACCTCCGCGGTGGTCTCTTGGGATCTAGAAATCTGGTCACAACACAGGCCCCCTAGACTGTAGCTAAGGAGAAGTTTCCCCATCCTAAATCTAGGGACCAGCTAGAGAATGTTTAATAATACTAACCTGAAAAAGAGCCAACTTACAGTATTCTGTTCTCAGACATGGCTTTGGTGCATCTTAGATGATGAGAGATGACCCTCAGAAGTATCTTTGAATTACAATACTATCCTCCGACTAGGTTTATTCTGCTGAGTGGCAAGCAAATGGCAAGAAGTTAAGAGGCCATAGAAATCTCTACCAAAAGTACCAACTAGAATTCTGGAAAAAACTTTGTCTCCTAATAGAGATGCCCTCAAAACTAAGGTGGAACAGGAATTTCAAGATTCCATCTCAGCCAAACCCCCTTCTCTTGAAATTAAACAGGGTCAGTATAATGTGGACCCAGCATTAGTCTGTCTTCTTCAAGGGTTTTCAGGTATACTAGGGTCAACTAAGGGTTCATGTTCACTTTTCCTTGCAAGATTTGGCTCAAATTGAAAAGGACTTAGGGAGTTTCTCGGGGGACTCAAATAATTCATAGATGTTTTTCAAACTGAAAGGAAGGAAAGAGAAAGAACTAGGAAAGAAATCAAAGCTTGATATTTGCCTAAGGGTATAGAATAACAATACTAGCAGGCATGCCCAAGCAGACAAACCTAAAATCCCTTCCACGGGGAAAGAGAAAAAAAAATACTTTAAATGCAATCAGGGTGGGCACCTGCCAAGCACAGAAAGCCTCCACATAGCCCATGTCCTGATTGTGGGAATCTCCATTGGAGGAAAGATTGCCCCCTGAACCTCAGAGCCCAGTGGTCAAGCCCCTTTGCTGGGGACCAGTGATGAGGCCTGAGGCTCTTAGCTTCCCTCCAATGGGAAAAAGTTTTCCATTGATACACAGAGAAAGAGAGCCCAAATGCCCGATTGATATAGCATCTCATGAGAACCTTGGGTTAACATGTGAGTGGGAAGCCAATATTTTTCCTCTGTTAATTTCTGAGTGCTCAACTTTTTTCCTTGGCCTTTGTCAACCTTTGATTTAACTAAAAGTGTTGAGATCAGGGGAGTGACAGATTTAGCAAAGTAAACCAAGTTCCTTGCATACTAATGGTATTGTCTTTAAGTATTTCTTTGTTTGTATGCCCGAATGTCCTAAGTTTAGGCTTAATGGAATATTTTAATGCTGCTACAAGGTTGTCTATGTTATGGTTAGTCAGGCTATTCTGGAGGAAATTTTAATACAAACTCCATCTCAGGTATGGGCCATAAGAGTCTCCCCAACAAAGATAATACTCAGAGACCCGCAAAAATTTCCATGTCAGAAAACAGAGACTAGAGCAGGACTGATTCAGACTCTCTATTAAAATTTAGTATTTTACTTATTTATTGTGTGTGTGTGTGTGTGTGTGTGTGTGTATCAGATGGTGACTTTTGGGAATCATCCTGGATTGCTCCTACTTCCTTTTGCTTCACTCTGGGATTTCCCAGGCTCTACCCACCAGAGCCAAAAGTATAGGCTGCTGCCATTTCTGCTTGACTTTTTTTTAATGTGTGTGTGTGTGTGTGTGTGTGTGTATCAGAGGGCATTGTGTGTCCCAGTGGAGGACCAAGGATGACTTTGGGAATCTGCTTGCTCTGGAATTTCCCAGGTTCTATTCACTAGGACCAGAAATGCAGGCCGACACTTGTTCAGCCTGATGTTTTTACATGGGACCTGGGATCTGAACTCAGGACTTTCTGCTTTTGAAACAGAGTCTTTAACTCCTGAGCCATCTCTCCAGCCCAACAATTTAAAATTTAAAATATGTTTTCTTTCACATTTCTTTGGTCGCTATAGTTCTTTGTTTTTGGAACCCAGAAGGAAAAGGAGAACTAACTTGGATGGTTCTGCCCTAGGATTCAGAGACAGACGGTCCACATATTTTTGGACAGGCTTCTAACATGACCTTGCAGATTTCAGCTGCCAGAGAAGAAAGGTCTCCTTCCGTATGTAAATTACCTGCTGTTCTTTCTTCTACACCAGGCAAAGGTATTCCAGGCAAGATAACAGGTTTTCTTTACTAACTCCTGTCTGTACCCCTAGTAAGACTACTTAACTCCTTTGGTCTATCTCATCTGCTTTCCCAATTACAATGGTTTAATCCTTATGTTTTGATCTTGTAGGTTTAATTTACCTGCTTTATCTCTTCCAGATTAATATCCATAAAGCTTCAAAGGTGGGGACCTCTGGATCATCTCAGGACACCAGATTGCTCGCATATCCTTTTCCCCAATTTATCAGGAAGTAGCTGGGATTGTCTCTGAAGGTTTTAGAAGGTAATCCCCGACTGGTGGGATTACCCTGCAGGAACACCCCCTGCAGATAGGTAGGAACTGACTGATAAAGTGGCCAACTTCCCCCAACCCTTTCTGTATAAAGGATATGGAGATTAATTCTCCATTACAGATAAGGTAAATCCAGGTAAGAAACAGCTCCACCTGGAGGTGAGGACAAGATCAACTGGGTTGGGCCTCAATATGAGCTAACCAATGAGGAAAAGCCACCCCCCCCCATACTTGCATAAACTTATAAATATACCTGACCTTGGCAGCCATCTTTGGTGCTTGCCCCTCCTGGCACTCCACATTTGGAGTCTATGAGTTCTTTTCCAACTCCTTGCCCTTCGTGGATTCCATGCGTGGAGTCCATGAGTTCCATTCTTTCTTTCCTCTAATAAACGCTACCTTAATCCTCTGTATATGTTCTGGTTTCGATTTTAACCTCTGAACACAAGAACCTGGATAGATACAGACTCCTGGAGTGTCAACATGGCAACACCTGGAGCTCACTGCCTAGCCCCCAGGTGAATGGAGGAGTTCTAGATTCGGTGAGAAACATGGTCTACAAAAGTAAGTTGGTGAGTAAATGAGGAAAATGATGTCTGGACCTCTGGTCTCCACTCCTAGGTGCACATAGGATCACATGCACTTCACACACACTGGGGAAAAAAAAAAAGAACATTTGATAGACTCCCCCCCCAAATTTCTTGTGGTGATTAATGACTTTGACAAGTTTGCAAGATGTATCTGTAATTCCAGCACTCAAAAGGCCGAGGCAGGAAAGGATTGCCATGAATTTGAGGTCACCCTGGGCTAGTTAATGAGTTCCAATCCCTGTCTTTAAAAAATGTATATTTCTCGGGGCTGGAGAGGTAGCTCAGGGGTTAAGCCTCTGCCTTGCAGGCGCAAGGTCTTGAGTTCAGATCCTAGACACAATATATAGATGCTGGGAGGAAGTGGGGGCAGCCTGAGTTTATGGTCCTGGTGGGCGGAGCCTGTGAATCCTGGGGCAGAGTAAACAAGGAGGATGTGGAGGCGGTCCATGGTGGCCTTGTTAACATTCAGCTCTAAACCACATTTACAACAATTGCTCATTTTTTTAAGACTTCAACTATGCACTAATCATTCTTAATCTTTTTTTATGGTGCCTCAACTTCTCCATTTTTGAATTTTCTATTTTGATTCTTTTCCAGACAGTTGCTATGTCTTCATGTTTTTTATGCCTTATAGCACCACAACTCTTTTTTTGTTTAACTTTGAGATGTTTTCTGAAGCCATGCACGTGAAAGAATATTTTTTGTGTGAGGGTGTTGCAGGGTTACTGTTCCTTCGGGTTCTTGTGTTCAGGAGTCAAAGATTGAAGCCAGAACATACTGAGAGGTATAAGCAGGGATTTTTTTCCCCCCTGATCAAGTTGGATTTAGCTTAGCAAGGCAAGAATGGCTTAAGAAATTTACAAAAAAAGTTAAAAATTTATAGATCGAGAAAGAATAATATGACACAATTTCTTACTAAAATTCTGCATGATCTCAAAATTTATCAAAATCTCTTAGATTAGGGTATTTGCTTTACCTAATAAAATAGTTTCTGGGATGGTTAATGTGTTAGTATTTGGCCACTGAGCTTGATATTTATTTATTCAAACAGTATTCTTGATGTTTTCCTGGAAATGCTTTTTTTTAAAAGTGAGATTAGCATTGAAATGAAAAGCATACTACCTTTCACAATGTAGGTAGACATCATCCAATCACCTGAAGGTCTTATTAGAACAAAGATTAGCTTGAGTAATAAGGAATTTTGCCACTTGGTTGCCTTTGGACACCAAGTCTTTCCTAAGAATCCAGCCTGCTGGCCTCCTCCATCAGATTTTGAATGTACCAAGCTTCCTCAAAGTGTAAAAACAGTTTCCTAATTGCTTCTCTTTCTGTTTCTCATCTCTCTCAGTTCCACACAGACACATACAGACACAACACAGACACAGAGACACAGACACACACAAACAGACACACATACACCCCATGTGCAAATCTGTCCATAGCCATGGCTTCCACATCTGTGGATTCAACCAACTGTGGGTCAAAGTTATTCTGAAAAACAATTGTGTCTGTGCTGAATGGACTTTTTCTTGCTACTATTGCTGAACACCACATGATACAACTATGTACACAGTATACATTGTACTAGGTATATAGATTATTTAGACATGATTTAAAGTACATGGGAGAACTGTGTACAATGTTATTCACAGGAACCGTGGAACCAACCCCAAAGATACTGAGGGCCAGCTTTACACACGTGCACATCCTTTGGTTCTGTTTCTCTATAGAACCCCAGTATGCATTAGGACACATAAACCTGCCATCTTGAATGAGGAAGTCTCATATTTGTTTCCTTAATGCTATAAAGTCAGGGCGCTCCACCATCTCTGCTTCTTTTTTAAAAATTTTTAAAACTTATTATTTTTCAATCGTGCGTAGAATCACGAGCGAATTCGGGAACCATCATGGGCGCCTCCACCTCCTCCTTGTTTACTTCTGCCCCGGGATTCACAGGCACCCCCCTACCAGGTCCAAAAACGTCCGTCTGGCGTCTAGGATCCGAACCACAGGACCTTCCGCCTGCAAGGCATAGGCTAAACCCCTGAGCCACCTCTCCAGCCCATCATCTCTACTTTTTGAAGCTCATTTAGGTTCTGCAGATCAGGAACCAGGACCTGACTTAATTGTCTTCTGCAGGCGATCTAGCCCCTCATGGCCCTCTAGTGCCATGAGTCTGTTTCTTGTTCCTTGCTCCTCATGAATTCCATGACTAGGCACCGTGAGTTCTCGTGGGCTCCCTAGCCCCTCATGGCACTCCACGTCTGGAGTCCATGAGTTCCAACCTTTCTTTTCTCTAATAAACTCTACTTTAATCCTCAAAAAAAATTGTCTTCTGCAACCAGAAAGTTCCAAGAGGATGCTGCAAGCTGCTGAGACTAATGGGGGGAAGACGAAGGAAGGTTGCCTGTGACAGAACAGCGTGGGCTCCAGGAAGACTCCCGGGCCGAGGCATGTGTGCTCCGTGAGCTGCCTGTTGGAACCTCGGCCGCCTGGGAGAGCACCTGGGAGAGCACCGTGCTCACAGAAGCGCAGTGGGAGGTGGAAATTCCCTGCCAGGCTGACTCGGGTTCTGAAGAGCCCAGGCCAACTGTGATGCTATGAGGCAGTAGCACAGAGTTCAAAGCTGGCTGGGAGCTCAGGGATCCTTCAAGAATCACTTTCGTTCACAGATTAAAGAAGCAGGTGTCTTGCCCAGGGAGATAGCTCAGTTGGTAGAGTGCATGCTCCTAGCCCTGGCTCCACCCCCAGCATGCTCCTAAGCCCTGGCTCCGCCCCCAGCATGCTCCTAAGCCCTGGCTCCGCCCCCGACACTGCATGCTCCTAGCCCTGGCTCCACCCCCGACACTGCATGCTTCTAGCTGGCTCCGCCCCTGACACTGCACGCTCCTAGCTCTGGCTCCACCCCAGCCTGGGTGGATCATCTACACTTAACAATCCCAGTACTTGGAAGGTAAAGGCAGGAAGATCAGGAGTTCAATGTCACCTTGATGACCAAGTGAGCCTGAGGTGGACAGCAGCTACAGGTGACATAGAAGAACAACAAACGCACACAATCAGAAGATACCTGAGCAGTGAAGTACCCTGCCCAGGTCACAGAGCAAGTCCGGGATGTGACGCACTGATGGTTCGGGCTGTGATCATAACTGGTCTTTTAGGAATAGGCATTCTGATTTCTCCAGGAAGGGCTCCTCTATTCTTTATTCAGCTCACAAGCTTGGGGGCCTGACTGACTCTACCTCAACTCAAGAGGTGGTAGTAGCTGTGCCCTGATGATCAGAGCCCTGTATTCCGTTGGCGCCAAAGGTTGTCTCAGAGATGAGCAACCGACCGAGGGTTGAGGAGAGCGCTAGCTCACGCTGGGTTCGGATCTCAGTTTGAATGCGGCAGAAGTGGTTGCTACCATCTGGGTCTGAGAAGCAAAGAGCCAGACTGAGGGCAGTGGGAAGGGAGGGCTGTCCTTTATTTTTTTCTTTTTTCTCTTCTTCCTCTCCCCATTTCTGAGGCAGCCTAATCTCAGTTAACTTGGTTTTTTTTTGTTGTTGTTGTTGCTTGTAACCATGAATCATAGTTTAAAATACAGGAAGAGGATTATTGGTAAAAGCGAGTAAAAGTGACAAGCAGGGATTTTACTGGAACTGAGAGAAGAGGGAAGAAATTCTCAGATGCTTGGTCCAAGAGAGGCAAAGAGGAAGTCACACAGCCTTAAGGTGGGAGAGCATTAGAGCAGAAGGAACAGACCACCTGGTGGGAGAGTCGGAAGAGAGACAGAGCAATGGGCGGAGCCACAACCTTTTCTAGTCTATCAATCGCTAATAAGTGTCCCAGGAGTTACTGGGAAAGTGAGGTGAAGACTGGGGTGGGGAATGGGGGGAGTAGGCGTGGTTCCCATAGGATTGGGATATTCCTCACTGCACTAGCTATCCAACAAATATCAAATTACTACCTCAAGGTGTGTGTGTGTGTGTGTGTGTGTGTGTGTGTGTGTGTGTGTGTGTGTGTGTAGGGGGGAGGGTGCAAGTTGATGTCTGAAGTTTTCCTCCAGGCTCCACTGCTTTTGTGGGGTAGGGTCTCTTAGTTGAGCCCCGAGCTCACTGATCACCTAGGCTCTCTAGTCAGTTCTGCTGGGCATTCCCTCTGCCTCCTGAGTGCTGGAATTACAGGTGGCCTCCACATCTGCCTGACTGTCCTGTGGGTTCTAGAGATCCAAATTCTAGTGCTCACACTTGCAAGGTAGCATCTTATCCACTGAGACATCTCGCCATCCAGCCAAAAAGATCACATCGTTGCTTCCACGTGTGGTCGCTGGCATGGGATTCATGACCTGGTTCCTCCCTGAGTCTTCGTTGCAGTCTGAGGTCACCTTGACTTCTGTTGCTTTGATGTAACTTCATTCTCCTGCTTGGGTGCCTTTAGGTCTTGTTCCCTTTTTCTCTTTCATTTTTGAGATTCGAATCCTGGCATTCTCCGAGGTAGAACAAGGGCGTGTATTGAGAGGAAGAAGCTGGCTGATTCTTGTTTCTCGTAAAGCACTACTGAGTAATGAGATGAAAACTGAAATGTTCTTGCATGTTTGCCACCTTGGAGTGCGGGCCTCGCCCTTCAGGGATGCTGCCCGATCAGATGCCTTCTAGAGCTCCTTTTTGATTTGAAGATCTGCCTTCCGGGAAAGTTCCTTTTTTCCCTAGTGTAGATTTGGGTTTTGGAAACAAAAGAAAATGTGGTGCTAAATTCTGGTGAAGAAGACAAGCTAATGGCGTCCCTTCTGGTCAGCTTATCATGTAACACGTCTAAATGTTCCTAAAACTAATTCTTCAGAGGATCTTCTCTTCCTCCCTTTTTCTTTCTTTGCTGCAGACTTAATCCACAACTCTGCACATGATTAGGTAAATGCTTTACCACTGAGCTACACCCCAAGACCTTGGGTTTTTGAAACATTGTCTTGGGATTTTTTTATTATTCTAATTTTCTTTCTTTCTTTTTAAAAAAAAAATTTGAAGGGCTGGAGAGATGACTCAGAGGTTAAGACTCGTGCCTCACAAGCAGAAGGTCCTGAGTTCAGATCCCAGGTCCTACATAAAAAAAAATGTCAGGCTGCACTTCTGGCTCTGGTAGGCGGAGCCTGGGAAATACCAGAGTGAAGCAAAAAGGAGGTAGAAGCAATCCAGGATGATTCCCTAAGTCACCCTTGGACCCCCACAGGGACACACAGTGTTCTTCTGACACACACACACACACACACACTAAATAAATAATAAATAATTCTTTCTCTTTTTTTTTTTTTTTTTTAATAATTCTTTCTCAAAAAAATTTTTTTAAACAGGGTCTTACTATACAGCTTAGTCTGACTTCAAACTGCTTCTGCCTCCCATATACTGGATTTACAAACATATATCATCATGTTTGGCTTAGAAAGCCATTATCATTATCATCTCATTATCATTTTTGTGTGTGTGTGTGTGTGTGTGTGTGTGTGTGTATGTGTGTGTGTGTGTCAGAGTGATGCGGGTCTCTAGGGTTTTTTATGTCTCCAGGTTCCTGTGTTTGGGAGTTGAAGATTGAAACCATAACACTTATAGAGGATTAAGACAGAGTTTATTAAAGGAGAAAAAGACGGAACTCATGGACATGAATCAGCGAGGGGCAAGAGCCAACAAGAACTCATAGACTCCAGGCATAGAATCCACGAGGGGCAAAGAAAATGAAAGGAACTCACAAAGTCCAGAGGTGGAGTCCCATGACCTTAGACCTGGAGTCTGTGAAGTACAAGAGAAAGATGGGAAATGTCTGGAATCCATAGGGAACAAGGGAGACATAGATGGCTGCCAAGGTCAGGAGTATTTATAGGTTTAGGCAGGCCCGGGAAAGGTGGAGTTTCCTCATTGGTTAGCTCCAGTTTCTGCAAACCTGATTGGAGCTTTTGGTCCTCTACATCTCATTGGTCTGTTCATATTGGGGTCCAATGCAGTTAATCTTGTGGCTGACCTCAAGGTAGAGTTTATCTGCACCTGAGAGCTAATCTCCATATCCTTTCATAAACAGAGGGTTGGGGGAAGTTGGTGACTTTATCTCTATGAAGGATTAGAGTCAGTTCCTCCAGGATTAATAGGGCCTGTTCCTTCAGGGTAATCCCAGCAGTGGGGGATGATCTTTGAGGACCTTCTAAGACCTCCCAGCATGTCTGCTCTAAAGCTTCCTAAAGAGGGCATTGTGTGTCCCTGTGAAGAACCAAGGGTAGGACTTTGAGAATCATCCTAGATTGGTTCTACCGTTTTGCTTCATTCTGGGATTCCGCCAGGGCTCTGTCCACCAGGACTAGAAGTGCAGGCCGCTGTCGTTTCTGCCTGGCATTTTTATATGTGACCTGGGATCTGAACTCAGATCCTTCGTCTTAACCCCTGAGTCATCTCTCTAGCCCCATCGTTATTGTTTTGAGATACAATCTCTTGTGACCCAAACTGGATATAAATGTGCTGTGAAGAGGAGATTGGCCTTGAACTCTCAATCTTCCTGTTTCTGCTGCCCAAGTGGTGGGATTATAGTCTTCTGCCACGTTCCTGGCACAGTAGCGAGGCATATTTAAAGAGTTACTTGATGTAAGCAAGGGCATGCCCTCTCCATTGCCAAATGCACTATCATCCTGAGAGCAATTAAGGAACATTTTTATGCTTTTCATTTGAATATTTGGTGCCTCATACATGTAAGTCTGCTTGTGTCGAGACAGCAAGAGGTAAATGCACTGCCTCAAGGCAGTCAGTTTTGGGTTGAACACAGAAAGTCGTGTGTTTGAGGAACAGCAAACTGGCACATTTCCCTTAAGTACATACTGTGAATATGGGGAAAGATTGAACAGTCGGTGTTCTGAGAAAAGACTCTGAAGGTTTTGCCTTGTAGCATCTGGCTGCTTCTATATGCTTCTGCTAAGGCTAATTTACTTCTGTAGTGCTGGTGACTGAACTTGAGGCCTTGCACATGCCAGACAAGTACTCTTACCACTGAGCTTTAGAGGGAGGAGGGAAAGGGGGTAACAGAGAGAATCTCCCTCTAAGTCACACAGGCTGGCCTTGCATACTCTGTAACCCAGGAGATAGGCCTCATTACCAAGATTCTCCTGCCTCTGCTTCCCAAGTAGCTGGGACTACAAATCTATCCCACCAGGCCCAGTTCACTAAGGCTAATTTCAAGTCACCAACCTGATATCACCTGGCTGGCAACACCTCTGAACATTTGGAAGTTGGTCCTTGCAAGTCAGCAGATGCTGGCTTAAGCTGATTGGAATTCACCGCTGTAAAACCCCCACATCTCTTGCCTGAGTGGCCCTTTTACTGTTTCCATGATATGTGTCTGTGTACCATGTATTTTACCCCTTGCACCAATCTGATCACTACTTTAATCCCTATTTACAGCCAGTCATACAAGGTCCAGAAACCAAAGTCCGAGGTAGCAAAGTTTTCCTTTCCGTACCTGGGTTCCGTGTCGATCTGGAACTTGCGGTCTGAAGTGTTACACAAAAGAGGTTAAAGACGTGCATGCTCATTAGTTTCTCTGTCTCCCACCCCTGGTGTTGAGAGAAAGACCCAGGGCCCCGTGCCTGCCACAGGCTCACGTGTTTGCTCAGGGGACCCCGTGCAACCCCATGGGGCAATGACACTGGGATGAATGCCAGCACTCATCTTGTCCCCGTGTGACCTGAGAAACGGGTGACCTGGAGTTTAGCAACTTTCACTATCTGGGGATCAGTTGCTGTCATTTTTGTGGATTAATTCTAGATGCGACAATCCCTCTGGCCTGACAACTAAATAGACAGGGGAGTCACCTTCCCTTACTCTTGGGGTGCTTTCATTGTTGCTTGTTATTTTTTTAATTTTTCTTTTTAAATGTTTGTGTGTGTGTGTGTGTGTGTGTGTGAGAGAGAGAGAGAGAGAGAGAGAGAGAGAGAGAGAGAGAGAGAGCACTGTGTGTGACTGTAGACGCACTTTGGAAATCATCCTGGATTGCTTCTACTTCATTTTTGCTTTGCTCTGGGATTTTATAGACTTGGTCTTCCAGGGCTAGATGCATAGGCCACCATTTCCACGTGTGATCTGGGATTTGAACTGGTCCTTCTGCTTATGAGGCAGAGCCTTAACCCCTGAGTCATCTCTCCGACCCTATTTTTTTTTTTTATGTCATAGGGCAACTTTCAGAAGTCGGTTCTCTCCTTCCACCATGTGGACTCTGGGAATTGCACTTGGTTGCCAGGGTCGTGCACAGACACCTTCACCATTGAGTCATCTCTCTGGTTCATACACTTTGGGGTCTTAACCTTTTCCTGCCAGGAGCAGTCCAGAAAAGGCGAGTCCCTTGAGAATCTATCCAAGTGGTGACATGTGTGAGGTCACTGCTCCTGTATTTCATCTGCAACAGCTACTAGCTTCCAGAAGGCTTGCACTGGGATTTTCTGGGGCACCCCATCTGGTTATGAGGTGTCACAGATGTGACATCACAGTAAACCACAGCCATCTTGCTCACTGGTGAAGAAGGTGAAGACCAGGGTGGGAAGTGGTTTGCTCAAGGTCAAATAGCAGGTGACCCCATTCTGAGAATGACAGAGAAGACCTACTGAGCCCTTGGGAGCAGGGTCCTGTTTCCTGACCTTTTCCGACCTTCTTGGAGAAGTTCATGCCCCCTGCCTGCTTAAGTGAATCAAACTGTGCCAGGATAAGGAAACCATGTAGTTGCTTCCCAGAAGGGAGCGAGCTTGTGTGCTAGGAGGAGGAGCCGGAGAGGCTGCGCAGCCTTGGACCTGCTGTTCTTCAGAGGCTGAGGCTGGGACATTTGAGATGGAGCCCTGCCCCATGGCTGCTGTCCATCCAGGCACGGACAGCATCTGTCAAGTGGAGACATTCCCAGCAATGTCCCTCTGCCTCTGGTGAATTTCCAGGCACTTCCAGATTGGAGCCAGTGGTAGCTTTGGCACTTCGCGTCCCCTGCTGCAGGGACTGGCTGGTCTTGCAAGACTGTTGGGAGGCCTCTGGCTGGCTGCCCTGGGTTGGCATTGTTCTAGCAGATCCAGGATGTTCCAGGAACTGTGCTGTTGAGTGTTGGCCAAGTCAGCCAAGCAGGGCAGGGGAGACAACACCTTGAGTCCATTTGGCAAAGTCACCGTCAACACCTGCTGTCTTTGAGAGAAGCAGACAGGAGAGAGGGGCTTGAGCCTTGCTGGCGGGGTTGGTGGGGCTCACAGGCAGCAGGGGACGTTAACACAGATAACATTCCTGACTGCTGACCAAAAGTCTTCCTCTGTCTTCTTGGGAACACCTGAGGTCCTGTACCCATCTCAGGACTGAAGAAATGAGGACAGAGATGGGAAGCGACTTTGCTCAGAACCTGAGCAGCCAGGCTTGATCCCTGCCTGTCACTACTTGTGGGATCTTGAGCAAATTCAGTTTCCAGAGTCTTGATTGCTATGTATGACATGTGGTCAGAGCTGCTTCTTGGGTGCTTTGGGCAGGCAGAATAGCGCCCATCCTTAGCAGCAGCAGCTTAGGATGAGGACCTTTTCCTGCCCTTGCCCAAAACTAATTGAACTGCTGTTCCATTTTTTGTGTGTGTGGGGGTATAACTCTAAGGTTTTTTTTTTTTTTTTTTTTTTTTTTTTAATCGTGGTACTCAAGTAGGTCAGACGACTTTTAGAAGTCAGCTCTCTCCTTCGGAATCAAACTCAGGTTGCCAGGTTTGTGTGCAGGCACCTTAGTGGTTGAGCCATCCCCAGACCCCCACCCCCGAATTTTTTTTTTTTTTTTTTGAGACTGGGTATAGCCGTGTAGTTTATGCTTGCTTGGGATTTATGGTAATTCTCTTGCCTCATCCTCCTCTGTGCTGGGATCACAGGTGTGCACCACCAGGCCCAGCGCTTGTGAGTCAGGTAGACACTTTCTGGGAAAGGCAGACAGAAAGGATGACAGCCGACGCTGTCCTGAAGCTGCTTGCCTGGGACACACCTTCCTCTGCAGGTTCCTTTGTCCCTTCAGTGTGTCTGGCTGGCTCAAACCTGCTCCGCAAACAAGTCCTGATGGGCACTTTTACCTGCTCTGTGTGTGGGCTCTGAATTTGGGCTCACTGATGGATGGGTGACCTTGAAGTGTCCCTAGTGGCTCAGGCTCGCCCTGGAGCAGCCGTGGGGCCCAGAGTGTTTGCTCAGCACAGCTCAAGACTCATCGTTTCGCACGGGGGCACACAGGCCACGTGCAGTTTTTGAAGTGACAACAGAGGTGAGTCTGGCACGCATTGGGAAGCACAGGCCATGCGAGTCAGTTGTAATCCAAGTCGTGGCCATAACTGGCTTCCGTCTGTCAGTCGTTTTTCACTCTCATGAAGTCTGGTAAGATTGAACTGACCTGCTCGGAAATGACGTCTATTACCTTCAGCTTCCATTAAGCAAGTCGATTATGGGTCATTCACATGTGCATGCACAGAGTGCTTCACGCTCCTTCTACGTACGCAGGACCCATCACCCACTACATACCAACCAGGTTCTGTAAGGTTAAATTAAGTTTAACTCTTACCTATGGTAAGCTCACAGGTCAATTGGGAAGGGAGACCAAAACAAAACAAAACAACCTGCCACCACCATTTAGTACCGTAAGCACGTCTGGTGAGCCTTCGAGAATGGAAGGGAGGCTGGTGGATTGGCCGGGGTGACCCGTGTAAACAAGCGGGTCATGGGTCGTTCTGCCTCTTGCACTCGCTGCCATATGGACCGCCCGGCATGAGAGACAGGAAGGGAGCTTCAGCCGCTAAGTCCCATCACCTTCCCCACACACCACTCTCCATTTTCCTTGGGCGTGGGGATCATCTTTTGCCTTCATTCCCCAGGGGAGGGCTTAACCTCACTGGGTGCTGGACAGACAGTTTCTGCATTTTTATTTTAAAGATTTATTTATTTAAACTTGTGTGTGTGTGTGTGTGTGTGTGTGTGTGTGTGTGTGTGTGTGTGTCGGAGGGCACTGTGTGTCCCTGGGGAGGCCTAAGAGTGACTTTAGGAGTCATCCTGGATTGCTCCTACCTCCTTTTGGCTTCACTCTGGGATTTCCCAGGCTCCACCCAGCAGGATCAGAAGTGCAGCCTCCACCATCAGTTTCTCTCTAGTGTTTTTACTTACGTGGGACCTGGGATCTGAACTCAGGATCTTCTGCTTGGGGGGCAGAGTCTTAACCCTGAGTCATCTCTCCGGCCCATAAACACCTATTTATTTATTTATTTGCTTTTGAAATGTATTTCTAAGTATTTAAAAAGTGTTTTATTTATTTAAGAGAGAGGAAGAGAGAGAAGGAAGGAGAGAGATGAAGGGAAGGGGAAGGAGAGAGACAGAGACAGAGACAGAGAGAGAGCTACCCTTGCATGCCTATGGAGATTAAAGAGTTGGTTTTCTTCCACTGTGTGGGCCGCATCCCACTGCTTCAGCCTCCTGAGTGCGGATTATAGGCAGGAGTTAGTGCAAGTTACTCAGGCATTTATTTATTTATTTATTTATTTATTTACTTACTTACTTACTTACTATGTGGGTGCAGAGGCATCAGAGGACACATTGCCTTTCTATTGCCTTTTTTATTTCGGAATCTTTCTTCTCCTCTTGTCCTAGATATACAGGTGCCCTTGCCTTCTGCTCCCCTCCTTCCCTCTTCCCTTGGCAAGCTTGGCCCTGCGAGGATGATTCTGGGATCTTTCTGTGTTTCCATGGATGTCCCATTCACTGTGTTCAAGGTGTGCATTTGTCTTGAGAGCCTCCTCCTTCCCGTACTGGCTCTGCTGCTCCTGTGAGTGGCGCCTTGCTGAGCTGAACTCTCGCTTTTCAAAAATTCAGTGAACTAATAGGGGGATAGCTGCCATTGAAAAGTGTTTTCAGTTGAGAAGTGGTGATCTCATCAGGAGGTCAAGGCAAGCCTGGGCTACTTGGGAACAAACAAACAAACATTTGAACCACAACAAGCAAACAAGCAAATTTACAAACAGTGGCTTTAATTCCCATTTGGTCCAGGTTGTCCCTCTGTTTCAGGAAAACTGCACTGTGCTAGGGCCCTCATGACCCTCATCCTCTGTTCTTGGGGGACATACTGTTCTGGTGACCTGAGTTTCTCTGTCTTGATCCCGCCATCTGTTGGCGGCTTCACTGTGTGCGCAATTCAGCCAGAGCTCTGTCTCTGAGACGGGCTCACTTTTAGGGAGTGTTGGGAAGGAGAAATATTTCTGGAACCTGTGAATTTAGAGACTGCTCTTTGTGCTTGTGGGGCTGAGTGTTCTCAGTGGGTCAGTTGTGGCATGTTGAGTCACACAGACCATTGGGAGCCCTGTGAGTGAGCCCACGCCTTGATCTAGAAGAGTCGCCTATACCAGAGCCAACCCCACCTACCAGAGCCTCGGTGCTGCCTCTTTCTGGACTCCCTGCCACATGAATCTAGTTCACGCAGTGCCTAGCCAGCGTTGGCCAAGTGGATCAGTAGTTCAATGAGTAGTGAGGGCCACTGTGCTGGGGCCGTGGAGCAAGAGCGCCCTCTGTTGGCAGGGCTGGGTTTCTCCGCAAGGTCTTCATCTGGGAAAACCTGTGGTCTGGGTCAGGAAGCAGTTTTTCTGCTGGGTTCTGGGATCCTGGCTGGGAGTTGGTCCTGAGATGGTTTCTTTGTCTCTCCCCCCCACCTTCCCATGAAGACCCAAGGAATATCAAATCTATAGCCAGCGAAACAGCTCAGTCAACAGGGCACGTGCTCACAAACCTGATGACCTGAGTTCAATCCCCCAAAGCCCACAGACTTCTGAACAGTTGTCTTTTGACCTCTACATATGCACATGTTTTCTCTCTCTCTCAATTAAATTAAAAAGTTCCATGGAATGTACTAGCTTGACTAGGTCTTTAGAACTGTGAGACCCAAATTTCTGTAGTTTGTAAATTACCCGGTCTGATGTATCTTGTTTCCAGTCTGGATGCTGAAGCACATCGTCAACTGATCTCTTAAAAAAAAGGCAAAATACTAATTAGCACGATTGCGTATAAAAATTGAAAGCAAATCATTACTTTTGCATGATGCCGTGAGTTTGAACTTTTATGAAATTTTCAGCCTCATTTTGTTTTCATAAAACTGAACGTAATCCCACCCCTAGGGTTCGGCTCCTAGCATTCACCTGGCAGAAGATGTGTGTTAGATGTTAGGCATGTTAAACACAAAATGACTTAAGCTGCTCCCCCCCATGTTTGTGTTCAGACAAAGAACCCTTCACAGCTTCCAGTCAGTTTAGATAAGGCAGCTCCGTCTCCCAAGGACAATTCCACGGCCCCCAGCTTGTCTGCAGCTTCCAAGGACTTTCACCCACCCCGTGGCAAGCCCCCCCTTTCCATCCCAGTACATGACCCTGGCCTATAGCCACACTCCTTCCCCCATGGTCATATGACCATGCCCAATAAGAGACTCCAAAAACTGGATTTTCTCTCTCTGTCTCTGCCTCTCTCTCTCTTTCTCTCTGCCTCTCTGCCTCTCTGCCTCTCTGCTTCTCTCTCTGTTCCTGAGACAGCCATGCTGCATGCTGCTTGCCTATTTGCTTCCTCCTGTTTGCTTGACAATAAATCTCCTTTATATATTATATTCTGGTTTTGGTGTGACTTTCTATCCCTGATCATTCCGAAGTGGGGGGCCTTCCCAAGAGCCCCTACAATGTGAACTCGGGCTTCATGTATTTTCATGTGGACGGGCAGATCCAGGAACATCATCTATGGTTGCAATGGAACTATGTTCCATGAGTGGTTGGGAATGCTTCCACAGTCGTCTCTGAAATCGGAAGAGGATGGGAAAATGAACTCCGAAGAGGCTTCTCCTAGAGACTTGACACATTACTAAGCTGGTCTTTGTTTGTTCTAAGCCCTTCTCCCTGCACTCTGAAGCAGGGTTCAGCCTTAGCCCTGGCTGTGCCACAACACTCAAGTCCACAGAGCTTTGGGTCTTTGTTGCCTTTGGAAGATGGGTGAGAGGAGTGTAGAATGTTGGCCTCTGGACAGGCTGCAAGTCAGAAACACAATGCTGGTCCCAGCGGAGCTCTGGAGAGACTGAGGTGCACATAGGGTTATACCATTACTCACCTGTCTTACAATTCATCCACCAAAAGTGAAGGATTCTGCTGGGAAGATGGCTCAGTGGGTAAAAGTGCGGAAGGCTGGTGACCTGAATTTGAGTTTCCCAAATCATTTGTTATTATTACTAGAGAGAGAGAGAGAGAGAGAGAGAGAGAGAGAGAGAGAGAGAGAGAGAGAGAGAACATGCATGCCAAGGCACAGGAGTAGAGGTCAGAAATTATTTCTCTTCCTCTACTATGTGGCCTTCTGAGGATTGAACTCAGGTCATCAGACTTGTGAGTAAGCACTTTATTGGCTGAATTATTGAGCCAGCCCAATTTTTTAAAAAAGCATGGTTTTTAGTGTATTCTTGGTGCCATATAATCATCTCCTCTAATTCTAGAACATCTCTCATTCACCACCAGATCCTGTATCCATCAGCAATCAATACTCTTCTCTTAGGAGATCATCAATCCACCTGTTCTGGGCATGCTATGCAGATGGAATCGCACACTTGTCTTTCAGGACGCCTGCTCCATACCGGGCTTGATGCTCTCAGGACTCATCCATGGTGCAGCGGGCTTCAACACCTCATTCTTTTTCATGGCAAGTAAGATTCCAGTGTGTGGCTGTGTCACGTGGTTTATGCATGCCTCAGTTGACTGATTCTGGGAGTGTTTCTAATTGTGGATAGTGTTGTTTTGAACATCCACATACAAGTTTCTGTGTGGGTGTGTGTTTGGGGTTACCCCAGGGTTATGTCTGCGCGTGGAATTGCTAGGTGAAGTGCACGCAGGGTGCACTGCTTAGGACAGACAGGCTCTTTTGCTTTGGCTCACAGGGGGGCCCTGGAAGACTGGTCTTTGTTGTGTACTGGAGGATGAAAACAGGATTTTGTCACACTGGAACTGAAGGACCAAGAAAGGGATAGGGCCAGAGTGGAGGCTGTCACTATGGAGAAATAACTGAAATATGGACAATGAAATGAATATGACTTTTCCTGTAGCAGGCAGGTGCTCAACGCTGTGCATAGTGCTATCGTCCTACCTCCTGGTGTCTCCCTTTCCTTGCTGTTGTCCTTGCTTGACCTCATTTGCTGTTTCTTTTATTTATTTGTGTGTGTGTGTGTGTGTGTGTGTGTGTGTGTGTGCTCACGCATGTGTGTAGGTGTACGTGTGTGCAGGTATGCATACATACATGCAGTTGAGTGGTTCCTGTGGAGGTTCCTGGAAATCACATTGGAAATCACCCTCCACTGCTGTTCTACTTTACTGTCGTGAGCCTGTGTCTCTAGTTAAAACCAGAGCAGACTGGCGAGTCTGGATAGTCAGCTTGCTCTGGAGATCCCCAACTCTGCCTTCCAAGGCTAGAATTTTTTAAAGGTGGATCTTTACACCTGCCTAGGATTTTTATGTGGAATCTGGGATCCAAACTCAGATTTGCTTGGAGGCAAAGGTTCTAACCACAGATTCATCTCCCCAGCCCTGCCTGACCTTTGGTATTTTGAGATCAGGGTTTCTCCTCAGCCCTGATCTTTTTTTTTTTTTTTTTTTAATGTGGATGTGTGTGTAGTGTATGCATGTATGCATGTCTGTTCACATATATGGATGTGCATGTTTAGCTGTGTGTGTGCATGCATGCATGTGCACGGGGAGGCCCGATGTTCATGTTGAATGTCTTTGATCATGCTCCACCTTATTTACTTGAGCCTGGTCTCCTGCTGAGCCCGGAGCTCTCTGACTTAATTGGCTGGTCTAGCTAATCAGCTTGCCCTGGGGATCCCCAATCTCTTCTTCCAGAGCACCAGGATTACAGCTGTACCACCATCTCTGCCTAACTTTGTGTGTGTGTGTGTGTGTGTGTGTGTGTGTGTGTGTGTGTATCAGAGGGTGGTATGTATCTCTGTGGAGGATCAAAGGGGATTTGGGAATTATCTTGGATTACTCTTACCTCCTTTTTGGTTCCCTCTGGGATTTCCCAGGCTCCGCCCACCAGGGCCTAAAGAGCAGCAGGCTGCCATTGATTCCACCTGGTATGTTTACATGGGACCTGGGATCTGAACCCAGGACCTTCTGCTTGCCAGGCAAGTCTTAACCCCTGAGCATTTC
The DNA here is from genome assembly GCA_023101885.1 of Typhlomys cinereus. NCBI lineage: Eukaryota > Metazoa > Chordata > Mammalia > Rodentia > Platacanthomyidae > Typhlomys > Typhlomys cinereus. The sequence continues at coordinate 213,027 of JALPQD010000594.1, read as the reverse complement.
TTCCACTTAACTTTTTGTGTGACTGTTAGGGGTTTGAATTCCAGTCCTTAGGCTTGTGTGGCAAGCATTTTATCTACTATACCATCTCTCCAGTTGCTCATTTGTTCCGATCGGGTAAGTAATGCACAGGGGATCAGCAAGATAGCTCAGCAGATAAAAGCTCCTGTTCAAAAAACCTGGACTCTGAGTTTGATCTTTGGAAGTCCACATGGTGACGGAGAGAACTATCTTTGGAAAGTTGTCCTCTGACCTCCACCTATAGAACATGTCATGTATGCATGCACCTTCTCTCTATCAAAAAATTAATGTACAGAGGGACTGTGAGATAGATTGACAGGTAAGGTGCCTGCTCCTAAAGCTGGCGACCTGAGGTCAATCCCCAGAAGGCCACATGGTAGAAGGAGAGAGCTCCTTGTGAAACTTGTCCTCTGTTCCTTGTCTATGTGGCACTGCATGAGTGTATATGCCTTCTGTTTATTCCTCTTTCTTAAGTAAAATATTAAAAATGTAATACACACAGGGTCTGGGAAGATGGCTCAGTGTGTCAGTGAGTAAAGCACAAGTCCTGCAAGTGGGAGAACCTGATTTGAACCTTAGAACCATCTGAAGCCAGGCATAGCAGCACGTACAATCCCAGTGTTCTCGTGGCAATATTGGAGGTAGAGACAGGAGATTCTCAAAAACCCTCAGGACAGCTAGCCTGGTGTATGCAGAGGTAAGCAGCAAAAAGCCCTACCTTAAACAAAGTGGAAGGTGAGAACTGACATTCAAGGTTGCCCCACAACTTATGCACAGGAACACACACGTGTACATGTACGCACACACAAAGTAGGGCACAGACCTCCAATATTTCAGAAACCTCCAAACATCTCAGAAATTCATCTCATCATCTCGGAAATTCAAAATGCAAAAGTGGAGACGCCCTGCACTAAATCCTCCAGAAACCATTTTCATCAACAGTCGACAGTTTAGCATATTCTCTTTTAAAAGATTTGTGCATGTCTTTGCATCATTCCTCTTAAAACAAAGAGAGGACAGCAGTGTGTATACTGCTCATTCTGCAACTTGGTTTTTCTTCTTTATCTTTAGCACTAGACTCTGAGAACACATAGGGATCTGCAGCAGTCCTTTAAATAGCTATATTCAGTCTATTGTGTGACTATACACTTGTTTATGTAACCAGTCCCCTATTTATGGACATTCTGGTTGTTTCCAAGTTTCTGCCCTCATAAACAATGTTGCAAAGAGTGTTTCTGTGCACTTATCTTATGCTTCAGGGAGAGTTCTGGAGAATAAACTCCCAGAAGTGAAAGCACTGAGACAGAAGATGCAAACACTGCAGATTTTATTTTGATTTAGTTTTTTAAGAAGTAATTTAATTAATTAACTAATTAATTAATTAATTATTGTATCTGATGTGTGTGCAGGCATGCATGCACCATATCAGATGTGTAGAGAGATGTTATAGGTGATAATTCTCTCTCTTCTACCTTTGTTGGTTTCCGGGGATCAAACTCAGCTCATGTGTATACATGTGTGTATGTGTGTGCATGCATACATGTATGTGTGTTTTACATATGTGGAAATGTACAGGTGTGAACATGCATGTGGAGGCCCAAGGTTGATATCAGCAACCATTGGGATCACTCCTCCATCTTAATTTTTTGAGATTTCTAACTAAACCCATTGCTCACCTATATGTTTAGTCAGTTCACTCTGGAATTAAAGCTGGTAGTCACATTTGCCTAGCATTTTTCCATGTGTAGTATGTGTGTGTAGGTGTGTGTGTGTGTGTGTGTGTGTGTGTGTGTGTGTATTAAAGGGCATCGCAACTAATTGCCACACAAGGCTAGTTGGCTTATGAGTTTCTGGTTATTCTCTTTTCTCTACTGCCCACCTCCTGTAACAGTGCTGGGATTACAAATGCTTGTGCTACCTGTCCAACTTCCACATAGGCTCCAGGAATTCAAATGCAGGTTCTTGTAGTTTCGCAGCAAGCACTTTTGCCCAATGAGCCATCTTCTCAGTCTGTATATTGAACATCTTCATTAGATTCTACAGGTTGATTATCCCTAATCTCAAAATCCAACTCCAAAATGCTCAAACACCAAAGCCTTTGAGGGCTGCCACGCTGCCACTAGTAGGAAATTCCACACTGGTCCTCATGTGATAGCGTTCAGTCAAAACACAGGCCTACTGGACTAGGGAGAGAGCTCAGAGGGCAAAAGCACCCGACTTCAAATCCAAAGCATCCAAACCTGAAAAGGGAAGAGGCGCGGGGTTGGGTTGATGGTTCAATGGATGAGGCGCTTGTCCTGCAAGCATGAGGGTTGGAATTCAGATTCCCAGAACCTATGGGCAAATGTGGTGGCCACCTATAAGGCCACCTGCCTTAATAACAAAAGTGAAGAACAATTGAAGAAGGTATTTTGGACCTCCACATGCAGGTACACATACATGCACATGCGCCTGTGTACACGCACATGTGCTCCCACACATGTGAAAACACATAATGACCACATACATACTCAGAAAAAAGAATCGGGCATGCCAGTGCATGCTTGAAACGTCAGGGGTGGGGCAAAGACACTTGAGTCCTGGGGTCTCACTGGTTAGACAACCAAGTCACAATGTCAAGGGAAGGAAGGAGAGAACTGGCTTCCCAAAGTTGTCCTCTGACCTCCACCTGTTTGTCATGGCATACATGCGCGCTCTCGCTCTTCCTCCAATACATTTAAGACATTTTAAAATTATTTATTTATTAGCGATAGATAGATAGATAGATAGATAGATAGATAGATAGATAGATAGAGAGAGAGAGACTGAGATTGAAGTAGGTAGGCACAAGGACCCTGGCTCATGGGTAGCTGTCAGAGAACAACTTTTAGAAGTCCTCTTTTTCCACCACGTGTACTTCCCGGGATGAGATGCTGGTTGCCAGATTTGTGGGCAGGTGCCTTTACTTACCGAGCCGTCTTGACAGCCCCTGTCGCTCCCCCCACTGGTTATTTTGAGCAGGGTCTCGTTCTGTAGCCCAGGCTGCTGTTCTGGAACTCACGATACAGACTCAGCTTCCCAAGTGCTGGCATCACAACAGGTACCAGCCATCCTGCCTGCTCCCCAGCATGTGGTCTTAATTGGGTTTTTCGGATGTTTGGTCACTGAGAGGCGAGGGAGCTCTGGTCAGACGATACCAGTCCCCCCAGTAATTATGAAGCAAGGTTATTAATATGGCTGGTGAGGTGGCGGGAGGAGAATCTGGGATGTCTGGGACTGAGAAGGATCACACTCGTCACTGGGGACTGAAGAAATGTCTGCTGCAGGGAAGAGGGCGCGCCACGGGGGACACGTTTGCCGCGTCATCTCCAGTCTTCTCCCAGGCCCTCTTCCTCGCCCCTAGGTACTGGAGATCATTTTTTCCATGTGCTTCATGGAACTTGACTCAGAGGGACCAAGGAGTTAAGTCAGAAGAAGGGGTTCCTGTCTTAGCCTGGGAAGTCCCCTGGCAACCTTGGGCGGTGGCAAGAGCCTGACTGGACCTGCCCTGGCAGGCTGGAGGTAGGCAGGCTAATTTTAGGAGGCCTGTTGGCTCTATTGTTCTGGGGAGGCTGGCAGTAGGTGTCAGACTGTGATACCGGCGTGGGAAAGGAAGCAGGGCTCTGGGAACCTGTGGGAAGATGGAAACTCTGAGTGTGGTGTGCAGGTTCTGGCCCTGGGGGTTCTGCTCAGCTTTCTATGCGGCCGCTCAGAGCTGCCCTTCCTGTGACCCTTCTCGTCTAGGAGTGGGTTTTTCCTGGTCCCAGCTGAGCATGGGGTCAGCAGATCTTCTCAGCTCCTACACCTGTTCCAGCCCTGTCCTGGCCAGAGACGTGTGCGTGTGTGTGTGATTGTGCATATGCCTGTGTATGTACATTAGTGTATACAGAAATATGAGTTCATGTGTGTATAGTGTCTGTATATACATGTACACTTGTGTGAATACATTTGTGTATATGTGTACAATTCATGTGCATGTTATTGTGCATGTATGGTGTGGGAAAGTGTTCATGTGAGCGTGTGTGTGGGCATATATATGTTCATGTGTGTACAGAATGTACAAGCATACATGTATGTTTGTGTGTAAGTGCATTATGTACATGAATACAATGCGTGTGTGTGTGTTTGTGGGTGTATGTAGGGTGTGTATGTACGGGCATGTGTGTTTATATGTGTTCATGTGTGTGTGGGCAGGCTGTTTTTCTCCACCTGCTCCTGGTTGGTAGAAGAGTACCTACCCTTCCAGAGGAGCTTGATACGTGCTTGGTCAGCTTTCAGTGAGGCAGGGATTTGGAGCCTCCACACTGAATAACTTGCCCCAGGTCTAGTTATGGTGGTAGTGGAGGATTCTTTTTTTTTATTTATTTAAACTTTAGTGTGTGTGTGTGTGAGTGTGTGTGTGTGTCTGAGGGCACTGTGTTTCCCTGTGGAAGCCCAAGGATGACTTTGGGAATCATCCTGAATTGCTCCTATCTCTTTTTTCTTTTACTTTCTTTCTTTTTTCTTTTTTTAGCTTCGCTCTGGGATTTCTCAAGCTCTGTCCACCAGGGCTGAAGTGCAGGGCTGTTTCTACCTGGTGTTTTTACGTGGAACCTGGGATCTGAACTCAGGACCTTCTGCTTTTGAGACAGAGTCTTAACCCCTGAGCCATCTCTTCAGCCCAATAGTAGAAGATTCTTTAGCTTCCAGAAGGACAGAACAGTTGCCTTCTGGTTAATTGTTATTCTTTTTCTGGGGATACTTGCTGCCATTATGTGGCAGACTAGATAGCATTGGTGAAGATGATTTTCCTAATTTTTGTGTAAGAATAGAGCCAGCATAGGGGTCAAGAAACAGGCCTCGAAGGTCTGTGTTCAAGTCTTGACAACTTTCTAAATGTTAACCATGTGACCTGGAACAAATCATCTAAAGTCTTAATCAATGCAGGAAAGAACTGTGGAACAACAGATCAGTGATGGACAGCTTACAGGGCACACTGAGCCCAAGATGGAAGGGCTGTTTTCAGACGAAAGAGGATTCTTTGTTCGCCTGGATGATTTACACTGTGAGGATTTCGTGGTGAAAGTTTTGGGCTCTTGGAGAAAGGCGCTCTGGGAAAGGGATGTGGTGTTGCCCAGCTGGTAAAATCCCAAACCTACTGCCCTTGGGGTGCAGAGCCTTCTCGGCTGGGAAGCCATAGATGACCGAACAGCTGGGTGTGTTTTTCGCACCTTGCTAGCTTTTCTCCAGTTAATTCTCACGGGTTCTTTCTGTTTCCTGGACCGCAGGAAATGGTTCCCCCAGGTGTCTGTAAGCCAGGCCAGGTGAATGGAAATGAGACTGTGCAGATGCACGGGGAGGGGGAGAACGAGGGCACGAGGCCCGCGAGGACCAGGAAGGGCTCATGCAGGCTGGCTCAGGGTCGCCTCAGAGTCGTGCGGGGCCAGCCCAGCACCGGACGGGCTCGCCCTGAGCATCTTACCTCTCCTGCTTTCGAGTGAACTCTTATCCTATAAATCGAAGCTCAAGGGTAGGTAAGGTAGCTCAGCTGGGGAAACGCCTCAGATAAACCTGGTGACCTTGCATGATCCCTGAAGCCCACGAGGTAGAAGAACTTACTTTTCTCTCTCTCTCTCTTTCTCTCTTTCTTTCTTTCTGGCTGTGTAGATGTGTGTCTGTATGTGTGTGTGTGTGTGTGTGTGTGTGTGTGTGTGTGTGTGTGTGTGTCTGTCTCTCTGTCTGTCTGTCTGTCACTATGTTGTGCCTTTGGAGGCCCAAGGGTAACATTGGGAATCATCCTGGATTGTTCCATCTCCTTATTTCTTTGCTCTGGGGTTTCCTGGGCTTCTCCTTCCAGGGCTGTAAGTACAGGCTGTTGCTATTTCTGCCTGGCATTTTTAACATGGGTTCTAGGATCTGAATTCAGGTCCTTCTGCTTTTAAGGCAGTCTTAATCCCTGAGCCATCCCTCTGATCCCTAACTTCTTTATAAAAAAATCAATTAATTAATTAATTAGAGGAGAGAAAAAGAGAGAGAGAGAGAAAGAGAAAACCCGCATATGTATGTTACAGCATGTGGAGAGAAGTCAGAGGACAACTTTCGTAAGCCAGTTCTTTCCATGTAGGATTCCAGGGCTTGAACTCGGGTTGCCAGGTTTTCCAGCAGACACCCTACCCACCGAACTATCTCACCTGCCCAAAGAGAACTGACTTCCCAGAGCTTTCTTCTGACTTCCACACATTGCACAGTGGCCTACATGTGTGCTCTCTCTCCTTCTCTGTCTCTGTTTGCCCATCTCTCGCATCAGCAAAATGTTAAAAAGAAAAGGAAAAGCTTAAGTGATTTCCCCTCTGAAGGCTTTTCAAGGTTGCTCTGCAACCAACTCTCTTGCTCTTGTTGTCAGAAGGTAATTTTGGTCTCATTGAAGAAAGAAAAATCAATTCAAATGGGTTTGGACAGCAAAAATAATTCATTGTCTTGATAGCATAATTTCAGAATTGGTGTTAGCTTCATACTTGGTGTGATCAGGTCTCTGGCTCCGTTTCCTATTAGTTATCTAGAGCTCACCCTCTAGCCTCTCCCCTCCTCTGGAGTGTGGGCTTCGTCCTTGGGCTGACTTCTGCCATGGGAGCAGAGATGATGAATACCAGCAGCAGAGCGAGACTGCATTCATTCACCCTGGCATGGCCATGGAAAGAGAGCACATGCCAGGAGCCCGGGTGTGCCTGCCTAACCTGGCAGGGAGAAACCACATGCTGACTGACTTAGGTCTTGGAGAATCAGTCACTTTGCCACGTGTAATTCCACCATGGAGTCAAAACCCAAGCTTGTTACAATGTGCAAGAGAGGTGGTTACCAAAGGATATATTTTTTAATTTTTTAAAAATTTTATTCAATTGTGCCTGTATGCATGTGTGAGTGGGTGTATGTATGTATGTGTAGGTGTAGAACCACAGGCGAATTTGGGAACCACCATGGACACCTCCACCTTCTCCTTGTTTACTCTGCCCCGGGATTGACAGACTCTGCCCTACCAGGACCAGAAACACAGGCCGCCCCTGCTTCCGCCCAGCGTCTATACATGAGGTCTAGGATCCGAACTCAGAACCTTCTGCCTGCAAGGCAGAGGCTTAACCCCTGAGCCACCTCTCCAGTCCCAGGATATTTTTTTAATAGGTGGAACTTACCGTGCTCCTCCTGCCTCAGTCTTCTGAGCTGGGTTATGGGCATTCACTACCATGCCTGGCTCCAAAGGGAACTCTTTCAGGCAGGAAGGGGCGTCTGCTGAGTGTGAAGCCAGTGTCGCCCACTGTACGTCACTTCAGGAGATGCCAAGGTCTAGGACCCACTCTCTTGAAGTTGAATGACATGATGCTGCTGGAGATAAGCATTTGCAGACGTGACCTCTCGCCCCCACCCTGTGAGAGATGATTAACGCCTCCTGCTTATTCTTGCTCAGTAATGGGCTTAGGCTGTCATGTGGCCTGACTCTGGACGGGTTTTGGGCCAAGATATTTTCCTGCATGTTCCTCCCTTGATTGTCTTAAGACCACTGAGGCATATATCTGCAGGTCTAAAGAACAACAAGACTGCTACAGGACTAAAGACCCTGACTACAGTTTATAATTAACTGTACTTGGATACAATATGTGTGCTCCATAATTCACTATGTGACACTTCTATTTTTCTTATAGTTTCACAATGTATAACCTGTTCTCACAATTCTGTAAACAAGAAATCTTTTTTGTGTGTGTGTGTGGGGGGCCATTTCATGATTTTGAGACAAATACCAGTGCATTTATGAATAAACTAGGCTTGGATCTAGATATCCTCGCTCCCTTGGACCCTGCCTGGATCAATTCTTACCTTTCCCACTCGTGCTCACAGATACTTCCCCCACCTCTCTCTCTATTTCTCTCAAATAGGCAAACAAAATATTCAATAAAAAAGATTTTCCTCTATGTTCTCTTTTAAAAGTTTGGTAGATTCAGATTTTCATAAGTCTGACACAGTACAAGTTAATTTCTGTTTGTGGTGTGAGGTATGTATGGCCCACAGGTTTTTTTTTTTTTTAAATTTTGCATGTGCATATCCAATTGTTTTAATATCATTTGTTAAACAAACCATTCCTGAGTTACCTTTAAGTCTTTCCTGAAAATTAGTGTTGAATTGTGTAGGTCTATTTCAGGAGTCTTTATTCTGTTCCTCTGATCAGTGTATCTTTTTTATGTCAAAATTTTTTATGTCAACCTGCACTATCTGAATAATCAACTTGATAATGTTTTGCCCTATCTTTCTCTCTGTCTGTAGTGTGTGTGTGTGTGTGTGTGTGTGTGTGTGTGTGTGTATCAGAGAGCACTGTGTGTACCTGTGGAAGTCTAAGAGTGGTTTCGAGAATCTTATCATCTGGATCACAACACCTCCTTTTTGTTTTGCTCTAATTTCTCCAAGACCAGAACTCAGGTTCTTCTGCCTTCAAGGCAGAGTCTTAATCCTGAGCCATCTCTCCAACCCAAAGATCTTGCATGTCTTTTATCAGTTTACTCCCATTTTAGGTTTTTGAAGCTGCTGTCAGTGGCAGTATTTCGATTTTTGTATAGTAATCTGGTATCCTGCAACCATGTCACATTTGCATATAAATTCTAGTATCTTTTGTGCAACTTAATAAAAATTCCTAATAGATGATTGTATCATCCATGAATTTTAGGAATGTTTTCCTCCCTCCTTCCTTTCTTCCCTCCCTTTCCTCTTTTTCCAATGGGTATCAAATTCCAGCCCTTGCAAATACCAGGCAAATGCAATGATCTACTTCGATGTATACGTCAAGCACCTTTTCTTCTTGTATTGCACCGGTTACAACTAGTAGTGCAATGCCAAATAAATTGTGAGAGAGAACATGACTTGTCCCCAGTTTTAGAGAAAAGCATTTAATATTTCACTATTGCTGTGGCTTGGTTATTTTCTTAGTTACTTTTTCTGTTGTCCTGATAAAATAGTCTGACAAAAGTAACTAAGAGAGAAAAGGCTTTGTTCTCTCTCTCTATTCTAGGGTACAGACCATCATGGTAACTTTTTTTTGGTTGTGTGTGTGTGTGTGTGTGTGTGTGTGTGTGTGTGTGTGTGTGCAGAGGCCTGAGGGTGATATTAGAAAAATCCTTGATTGTTCTTCTACTTTATTCTTTTTAGCTTTTTAGCCTAAGTCTCTAATCAAACCCAGAGCTCACAAGTAAGGTTTGTCTGGCTAGCCAGCTTGCTCTAAGGAGTCTCAGGCCTGGATATTTTTCTTGGGTTTTGGGGATTGAATTCTGGCCTTTTTGCTTGATGGAAAGTGCTTTAACTGCTGATCCACACCCTCAGCCCACTCTCCACCCCTCATTTAAAAAAAAGCAAAATAACAAAAAACAAACTTACTTGAGTGTGTGTGCATTCATGTGCATGCATGCAACTTATGTGTTCCATGGTGTGCATGTAGAGGAAAGAGGTCAACTTTTGGGAGTCAGCTTTCTTCTTCCACTATGTGAGTTCTACATATAGGAATATCTGTGAGGGGTGTTCCTGATCAGGCTAGTTGAAGTTGTAGACAGTATCATTACCTGGGGGGATTTTGGCTCAGCTAATAAAGATGCTTGTTATGAAGCCTGGTAACCTGAGTTCCACCTGCAGAACCCACATGGTTCTTCTTCTCCTTTTCCTCTTCTTCCTCCTCCTCCTCTTCCTCCTTCTTCCTCTTCCTCTTCTATGTGGATTGTTCTGTGGCTCAGCTGAATACTGTGTTCAAAGGATCTTCCTGCCTTATTCTTATAGTTGGATCTTTCAAGGACTTTATCTATTTCATGTAAGTTATTCCATTTGTTGGCCAAGAGTTGTTTTTAATTTCTTTTTGTTGTTTATTTCTTTTTGAGATCCTCTTTTGTTTTATTTTGAGTCAGCACTCACAGGACCGAGACTGATTTCAAACTCATCACATAGTGGAGGATGACCTTAAACTCTCGATGTGGCTGTGTCTATTTCTGACATGTGCCCCCATGCCTGGATTACGTGGTGCTGGAGATCAAATCCTAGGCAAACATTCTACCCACCTAGCTATTGTCCTTTTAATATCAAAGAATGTTGGGGACTTAATTTCCTCTCTTTCTTCTTGATCAGCATGGCTGGCAGCTGATTGGTTTTATTTGTTCTTTACAGATGTGAGCTTTAGATCAATGGTTGTTAATCTCCACTGTGGTGATTGCTATTTTCTTTGTGTAGTTTCCTTAAGGTTAGGGTTTGCTTTTGTTTCCTAACTTCTTAAGGTAGAAACTGAAATCATTTATTTGAGACATTTCTTTCTTTTATTTTTCTTTAAATATTTCTATTATTCTTATTGTATATCATATATGAATATAGTGAATTTATAATAGTTTCACACCTTAATTGCCAATCCCACCTCCCTTCCTATTACAACTCTTCTTCTTGAGATGTTTCTTTTTTTAATATTTTATTTATTTATTTGATGTGTGTGTGTGTGTGTGTGTGTGTGTGTGTGTGTGTGTGTGCGCGCGCGTCAGAGGGCACTCGCTGTGTTTTCCTGTGGAGGACCAAGGGTGACTTCAGGAATCATTCTGTATTGCTTCTGCCTCCTTCTGCTTCACTCTGGGATTGCCCAGCTCTGCCCACTAGGGCCGGAAGTGCAGGCCGTTTCTCCCCGGCGTTTATGGGACCTTTGGATCCCAACTCAGAACTTTCTACTTGTGAGACAGTCTTAACCCCCGAGCCATCTATTTCTCCAGCCCTTGAGATGTTTCTTTTTTTTTAAATTTTTTTTATTCAATTGTGCATATGTGTGTGCGTGTCGAACCACGGACGAATTTGGGAACCACTATGGACCGCCTCCACCTCCTCCTTGTTTACTCTGCCCCGGGATTCACAGGCTCCGCCCTACCAGGACCAGAAGCGCAGGCCGCCCCCACTTCCGCCTGGCGTCTATACGTGGGATCTGGGATCCGAACTCAGGACCTTCTGCCTGCAAGGCAGAGGCTTAACCCCTGAGCCACCTCTCCAGCCCCATTTTTCTAGTTTTAAAAGCGTATTGTGTATATATCCCTGTTTCCCTCCATCCCACCCTCCCATCCCCTTCCCTTCCCTTTAATCCATCCCTCCTGCCTGCCTGCTTTTATGGACCCCAGGGTTCCCTCTGGCTTGTCTACTCTTGTGGGGGTTCAGGCCTCTTGGAGATCACAGACGTTCAAAAAATATATTTTTTGGTAGGGGCTGGGGATATGGCTCAGGGGTTAAGACTCTGTCTTGCAAACAGAAGGATCTGAGCATGGATCTTGGATCCCACGTGAAAAACGCCAAATAGAAATGGCAGTGACCTGCAAAAAGGGGAAAGAAGCGATCCAGGAGATTCCCAAAGTCACCCTTGGTACTTCACACACACACACACACACACACACACACACACACACACACACACACACTAAGTAAATTAAAAAATATATATATTTTTAAATGGTCTTGAGTATGTAGCCCAGTGGCCTGAAGCTCACTCTGTGGCCCCAAACTCACAGTAATTCTCTTGCCTCCGAGCTCAAGTGCTGGGATTCCAGGTGTGACCACGACGTTCAGCTGAGCCTGCAGAGACCTCGAGGCAGAGTCATGTTGTCCCTTCTTGACCCGAAAGAGGCTTGACAAGAAACGCTTAGATCCTGATGCTTAAATCACTGTTTCTCTGCTTCTGCTAGAAGGTCCATGCTGCAGTTACTCTGCAGGTTGCTGATAAAATCATGACAAAACGGCTTAAGAGAACAAGGTGTTTTACTTTCTTTTACAATAGTCTGGCTACAGTTCCTTGTCCACTTGGCAGAAGAGCCCTCACCAAAGGCTGGGGAACTGGCCACACATGTCCACATAATGGCCGAAAGAGGGACATTCACGTGGCAGACCAGCATGTCTGGCAAATATTCAGGAGAATGCAACTTTCTCACCCAGTTCTCTCCATCTTATTCACCTGTCCAGGGACTAGTCTGCCCACCAGAGGCTGATTATCAACTAGATAATCTCTGGGCTTAACTCAACTACTAATTCTCTGCAAATGTGCCCAGAGCTTGAACCTTCCATGAAGTTCTATGTATCTGTCTATGACAGTCCCTGTCTTGATGATCCTGTCTGTAACTCTATGGATCAGTGTCATCAGGTCTGTTTTTGCCCTCTGTGTTGATGATGATGATAGGCTGCAAGTGACAGAAAGGTCAAGCCAAGGCGGCTTCAACCAAAGAGGTCACACAGTATGGATGCCACAATCACATTTAGGTGTCTGGAAGGAAGATGGCTCCCGAATGGCTGAGTTGAGTCTTGGTGAAGTTAGGAGCACTCTCTACCTTTCATCCTTTGCTCTGACATCCTCACTGAGTTCTCATCAATCTAACTCCACTCATGGTTCCAAGACAGCTGCTGTGAGATTAGACATCACATACAGACCCAGTAATCAGGAATGAAGGACACTGGGCCTGGTGGCACAACTACTTGGGAGGCTGAGGCAGGAGGATCACAAGTTCAAGTCTTGCCTGGGTTACAAAGAGAGCTTAGGGCCAGCCCGGATAACTTAGCAGAGTGCTAGGTGTTGTCCAAACGTCAAAAGTAAACAAAGAAGTTGGAGCTATAGTTCAGTGATACAGTACTTGCTGACCAAATGTCAGGCACTGGTCCCGATTCTAGAACTAGGAAAAAAAAAATAAAAGAAACATTCTCAGAAGCCTTTTGTAGACTTCCTTTTTCTTTGCATTGGACTTTATGTGCTTGTCACAGCCTGTCATGGTAAAAGGGACCACCACAGTAGACCTAGGCCGATTTGATGATGTATGTGGTCTTTCTTCTCCAAGACACCTGCTCCCTGGGGGATGAGGTACCTGAACAAAATACTGAGTTTGGTTACATGGAAGGAGAAGAAGAAGTGACTTCTGGAAGGAAGGGGTGTCTGTTCCTCTCCATGACAACATCTCCCAGTGTGCCTGGAGATCTGACCATGTCTGGGTTTTGGCTGAACCCTCCCGTGCTGACCTGGTAACTCCTGGTTAAATTCCAGTTTGCTGGTTTGGCACCCCTGGTTGCCTTTATCTGTCCACCCTTCGTTGGCTCCATCCTACTCTGGCTTCCCATCTCATCGCCCCAAACACTGTGCTTCCAGCCCTCGCTGTGGCACGCCCCACCTGCAGGGTCGGAAGCATCCCTGTGACCTGAAGCCTTTCTGTGAGTCCTCACGGTAGCCAATGCCCACTCCCCTGCTCCTCAGCCACCTGTAGACTTGCTCCCTAACTCTTCCGAGGGGAACTGCACCCCTGCCCATGATCTCTCCTGAGGCTGCAGGCCTTTGGCAGTGGATGTGCCAGGTTACCCCACAGACCTCTAAATGTAAGCCCGAGGGAGCCAGGCTGCCTGGCCTTTCTTCCTCTCGGCTCCTGATCCTGGAGATGAACCTCCCTGGAGTCGGTCCAGACAGGGATTTGGGGATCCGTCTTTCTTCCTCTTCGCTTCCGCGCTGTGTCCATCCTGTCTCCAGATGCTTCTTCCCTTGCCTTCTTTCTTTCCTTGTGGCCTTCGGTGGCCTCCTCGTCACCTTGTGGGTTTACGTGCACGTCTCCTCACTGCAGCCTCTGCCCCGCGCTTTCTCTAAGCTGCAGCCAATCGACGTCTTGATCTCCGCGTCAGCCGAAGGGTGCTCGCCACCTCGGGAACTAACCAGCTTGTCTCAGACCCTTGTGGTCAGACTCCTGCTGGGTGCTGGGTTCCTCAGCCCTCCCTCCCCCTCCTCCTCCTCCTCTTCCTCCTCCTTCCCTTCCCCTTCTTCCTCCTTCTTCCTCATCCTTTTTCCCCCTCCTTCCCCCATCTCTCTTCCTCCTCCTCTTTCTCTTGCTCCTCCCACCTCCTCCTCTTTTCTTTCCTCCTTCTCTATTTCCTGTTCCTTCTCCTCTTCCCTTTCTTCTTGGGGCAGGATTAGAGCAGCTCTGCTGGGCTGGGTTTCTAAGTTCTTTTTTTTTTTAATTTTTTTATTATTTATTCAACTGTGCGCATGTGCGTGTGTAAGTGCGCGCGCGTGTGTGTATGTGTGTCTGTGTATATGTAGAACCACGGACGAATTCGTGAACCACCATGGACGCCTCCACCTCCTTCTGCCTGGGGATTCACAGGCTCCGCCCTACCAGGACCAGAAGCGCAGGCCGCCCCCACTTCTGCCTGGCGTCTATACGTGTGATCTGGGATCCGAACTCAGGACTTTCCGCCTGCAAGGCGGAGGCTTAACCCCTGAGCCACCTCTCCAGCCCAGGTTTCTAAATTCTTTGAAGGTCTCTGAAATTCCTAAAGACCATCCCTTACTGCTCGGATCACCCTGAAGGAACACCCCTGCTGAGGAACTGACTCCATTCCTCCCAGAGATAAGATGGCCAACCTCCTTATGAAAAGATTATGGAGCTGAGCTTTCCATATCCAACAAACAACTTCTGTCTCTAGCCCCACATGGGCTTAGGAGCAACTGTGTTGGGCCCCAGTGGGAGCTCACCAATGAGAAAAAGCCAGTGTCCTGGACTTGCTTAGGTGTACAAATATGCCTGGCCCTGGCAGCCATCTTTGGTGGCCTAGCCCCTCATGGGACTTGGAGTGCCACGAATTCTTTCTAGCTGCTTGCTTCTCATGGACTCCACGCCCGGGGTCCATAAGTTCTCCGGTGCCCTAGCCTCTCAGCATTGGTGCCACGAGTCCATTTCTAGCTCCATGCCTGCTTCTCAAGGATTCCATGAGTTCTTTCTAGCTGTCGGATTCTCATGAGTTTTTTGGGGCACTTGCCCTTCGTGGCACTCAGATGCTATGAGTCCGTTTCTAGCTCCATGAGTTCTTGGGTGTCCTAGCCCCTCATGGCACTTCACACCTGGAGCCCATGAGTTCCAACCTTTTTCTTCTCTAATAAACACTACCTTAACTCTCTACATGTGTTCTGGTTTCAATTTTTGACTCCAGAACACAAGAACCCTGAAACATTGGGATGGTCGTTTCCTGTAACATTTGACCCCTGAACAGAGACCCAGTAACATTTGGCCCCAGATGGGACTATCCTGTAAGATTTGGTAAACCAGAAGGGATATTTGAACAGAGGAAATGCTGTTCCTGCAACGCTCTCTCTTCTTTCTCTTTCTTCTTCTCCTCCTTCCTCCTTCTCCCTCCTCCCCACTCTCTCTTCCTGGAACCCACAGCAGCCCTCCTGAGTCAGCTTCCAAGTGCTGGATTACAGGTACAGGCTACAGCTCTTCCTGCACTTCCACACTCACAGGAACTCAAGACGTGAATTTAGTTCCAGTTTCTTCAAAATAGCGCCGCCCCAGCCCTTGTTCTGTCTGGAGTGCAGATCTGCGCCTTCTCTCCAAGGCGGTCTCCACGACGACCTTCCATGGCTCAGTTGGTCCCTGACTTTTCTGGGTTGGCCCAGCCTCCCTGTGAGCCAGCACCTGGCTCTGTCCTGCAATGGCTGCAGTGTGGCCAGGGATGAGATGTCCTCTGATGAAGATGGGGTGGGTGGAGGATGAGTGACGCAGAACACACTGCTTAGGATTGAGGAAACGCTGGAGAAATGTCAGGATATCCATGGGAAAAGTAACGAGGTGGCCGCCTCAGCTGGAGTCAGGAGTTCCTTCCTGAGGAAGCGCGGGCTTTCTGCTCTGCTCTGCAGACACCAGCTCACGGTCTGTGCCTCCCATGATGAAGGGAAGCTGCTTGTTGCCGAGTTTCTAATTGGCTCCACTTGAAGCAGCGAAGTGGCAGATAGGCTCCCATGGCAATTCTACAGGTGACAGAAAAAGAGGGACCCAAGGAGTGAGGCGAGACGTGTACTCAGCAGTTCATTGCCATACTTCCATGCTCCTGCTCAGCTGGGGGTGTGGTGTGACTGCAGGTGATGCTTTTGTCCCAGACACTTGGGACATTTGCTTTCCACTGACTTAGATTTTCAGATTTCCTCCAGAATTGTGCAGTTCCATTTTTCAGTCAGAAGATAAGAGGCTGTAGACACACTGCTGAGCTGTCTGAGCAGGTCCATCCATCATCCATCATCCATCCATCCACCATCCATCCATTCATCCATCCATCCATCCATCCATCATCCATCCATCCATCATCCATTCATCCATCATCCATCCATCATCCATCATCCATCCATCTATCCATCCATCATCCATCCATCCATCGTCCATCCATCATCCATCCATCCATCATCCATCCATCATCCATCATCCATCTATCCATCCATCATCCATCCATCCATCATCCATTCATCCATCCATCATCCATCATCCATCCATCTATCCATCCATCATCCATCTATCCATTAGCCATCATCCATCATTCATCCATCCATCATCCATCCATCATCCATCCATCATTCATCCATCTCATCCATCATCATCCATCCATCCATCATCCATCATCCATCCATCCATCATCCATCATCCATCCATCCATCATCCATCCATCCATCATCCATCCATCCATCATCCATCATCCATCCATCATTCATCCATCATCCATCCATCATCCATCATCCATCTATCCATCCATCATCCATCTATCCATCAGCCATCATCCATCATTCATCCATCCATCATCCATCCATCCATCATCCATCATCCATCCATCCATCCATCCATCTACATCATTCATCATTCATCATTCATCCATCCATCATCCATCCATATTCATCCATCCATCCATCAGCATCATCCATCATCATCATCATCATCCTCATCCATCATCCATCCATCCATCATCCACCATCATCCATCATCCATCTTCATCCATCATCCATCCCATCATCCATTCATCATCCATCATCCATCATCCATCCATCCATCATCCATCCAATCTTCCATCCATCCATCATCCATCCATCCATCATCCATCCATCATCCATCCATCATCCATCCATCCATCATCCATTCATCATTCATCCATCCATCATCCATCCATCATCCATCCATCCATCATCCATCATCCATCATCCATCATCCATTCATCCATCATCCATCTATCATCCATCATCCATCCATCTATCCATCTATCCATCTATCCATCCATCATCCATCATCCATCATTCATCCATCCATCATCCATTCATCATTCATCCATCCATCATCCATCCATCATCCATCCATCATCCATCCATCCATCATTCATCATCCATCCATCCATCATCCATCCATCCATCATCCATCCATCCATCATCCATCCAATCTTCCATCCATCCATCCATCATCCATCCATCCATCATCCATCCATCATTCATCCATCCATCATCCATCCATCCATCATCCATCCATCATCCATCCATCATCCAGCATCCATCCATTCATCCATCCATCATCCATCCATCCATCATCCATCCATCCATCCATCATCCATCCACCCTTCCATCCATCCATCATCCATCATTCATCCATCCATCCATCCATCCATCATCCATCCATCCATCATCCATTCATCCATCATCCATCCATCATCCATCATCCATCCATCTATCCATCCATCATCCATCCATCCATCGTCCATCCATCATCCATCCATCCATCATCCATCCATCATCCATCCATCCATCATTCATCATCCATCCATCATTCATCATCCATCCATCCATCATCCATCCATCCATCATCCATCCATCATCCATGCAATCTTCCATCCATCCATCCATCATCCATCCATCCATCATCCATCCATCATTCATCCATCCATCATCCATCCATCCATCATCCATCCATCATCCATCCATCATCCAGCATCCATCCATTCATCCATCCATCATCCATCCATCCATCATCCATCCATCCATCCATCATCCATCCATCATCCATCCATCCATCATCCATCCATCCATCCATCATCCATCCATCCATCCATCATCCATCCATCATCCATCTATCATCCATCCATCCGTCATCCATCATTCATCATTCATCCATCCATCATCCATCCATCATCCATCCATCATTCATCCATCCATCATCCATCCATCATTCATCCATCCATCATCCATCCATCCATCATCCATCCATCCATCATCCATCCAATCTTCCATCCATCCATCATCCATCCATCCATCATCCATCCATCATCCATCATCCATCCATCCATCATCCATCATTCATCCATCCATCATCCATCCACCCTTCCATCCATCCATCCATCCATCCATCATCCATCCATCCTGGAGACTGCAGACACACTGCTGAGGTGTCTGAATACAGTCTGCATTTGCCTGTCATGTGTCAGGCCCAGTGCTGAGCTCTGGGTTTAGAAAGGCAAGAAGACAGACCCGTTGGGCTCACAGGCTTCAAGTGTATCCAGATGTGGTAGTGCTAATACCTATCACCAGAGCCACCTCTATGGAAGCTGCTTGTTGCCGAGTTTCTAATTGGCTCCACTTGAAGCGCGAAGCGGCAGATAGGCTCCCACGGCAATTCTACAGGTGACAGAAAAAGAGGGACGTGTACTCAGCAGTTCATTGCCATACTTCCATGCTCCTGCTCAGCTGGGGGTGTGGTGTGACTGCAGGTGATGCTTTTGTCCCAGACACTTGGGACATTTGCTTCCCACTGACTTAGCTGGCCGGATACAGAGACAGCATCCCCACTTCCAGTGCAGTGCTGATGTTGAGTTTAAGCTGTAAGCACATACATCGACAGGCTGGAAATGCAGCACTATGGTACTCACGGTGGCTGGAAATCCATGAGAAGGAGGGCTAAACAAACTTCGGATGGGGATGAGAGAGTGTGGCTGTACTTCTAAAAACATGGAAGTGTGGAGGGGAAGCATAAAAGGAAAAAATTTTAAAATCTTAAAATGAAATTTCTTAGGCTTGAGAAACTGCTGGCAAGCAATAAATGCCCACTCCCCTGCTGTTCTCCGAAATTCCCCTCTGGAATGCCAATTGGCCAGAGGGCCTGCAAGAGGTCTGGAACGCTGTTTGGCTAGGGGGCCAGAAAGAAGCCTGCGTGCCTATAAGACTGTAAAATACTAAAGCCCGCTAACTGCTTTGGTGGGGCATGCAACCTCCTTTGTCCCTTGTGTATAAAAACTGTGTGGAGATGTAATTCGGGGCTGCACACACATCACACTGCCCATGTGTGTAAGCCCTGGTACCAGTCTCTCTCTCTCTCTAATAAAGCCTCTTAGTTATTAATTTTAACTTTTGGTCTATGGTGAATCTTTGGATGACCTCCTCAAACCCATATTCTGGGGATTCCCCCAGATGAGGATGGACTATTTTTCAAGGAGCCGAAAGAAAGGCTTCTCTCTATAGTTGGAGCCGAAGGAAAGGCTCCCCTATAGCTGGGCGTCAGAGAGCTTTGAACAAGCTCGTAGTCTGTGCCTCATTGGGTGGATTTTTGGACCCCGCAATAGAAGCAGTGTCTCATGGGTAAGAGTGTTTACTATACAAGAATGAAGAACTGAGAAACCTGAGCAACTACATAGAAGCCAGACATGGCCACATGTGCCTGTAACTCCAGCACTAGGGAAGGAGACTGGAAGATTCTGGCAGCCTGTTGGCTTAGCTGAAGCAGCAAACTCCAGGTTCAGGGAGATACCCTGTCTCAAGGGAATAAAGGCGGAGAGTGATAGAAGCAGAATATCTGACATCTTCCTCTAGGCCCCCTGCATGCACACACATGCACACACATGCACACACACACACATACCACATATACATAATACACAAACAGAATTACATGGGGTTCTACTGATAGGTTAATAAGATGGGACTTGCTGTATGTGATGAAATTAGAACAGAAGCTAACAGGTACACACTAGTTTTACAACTGCTGCAGTATCTACATTTATCCATTGTAACCTCAACTATGTAGGGAAGTGCAGAGCAGAGTGAAGGACTGAAGCACACCAGACAATGCAGCGGCCTTTGGGTGAGGGGTCACGTGCTGCACGTAATTTTTCTGCTTCCTTAGTATTTTCTTCCCCTCTCTCCTCCCCTCCCCTCCCCTCTTCTCTTCTCTCCCTCCTTCCCTCCCTTCCTTCTTTCCTCTTCTCTTCCTCCTCTCCTCCTCCTCCTCTTCTTCCTCCTCCTTCTCCTTTTTCTTTTTTTGGAAATTTTATTTATTTCCGTGTGTGTGTGTGTGTGTGTGTGTGTGTGTGTGTGTGTGTGTGTGTGTAGGCCCAAAGGTGTCTTTTTGTAATCATTCTGGATTGCTCCACCTTCTTTCCCAGGCTGCCTTCTAGGACCAAGAGTACAGGCTGCCGCTAGTCTAGTCAGGGAGCAGACCTGCTTGTCTACTCATCCATTCATTAATAAATATTTGCCAGGCCTCCAGGCACATGCCTAGTGCAGTCTCAGTGCTGGGGATTGTCAACACACAATTACAATGTGATGCAACAGGTGCTTTGGTAGAAACCTCTGCAGTGTTGGGGTGCCCAGCAGAGAGAATAGATAACCCAGTTTGGGGATGTGGAGGCCAGGCCTCATAAATGAGGATCCTTTGAACAGGGCCTTGAAGGATGAATAAAAGTTCTTCAGGCAGCAAACAGAGAGAAATGGAGCCTGTGCTACTTAGGGAATTATTTTTGGAGCCTCTTACTTGAGCTAAAAGGAAGATGGAACATGTAGATTATTTATAGGCTGTCATCCTCTTCCTAGCCAGGAAGCCAGGGTGACGCATGGAGTTCAAAGGTTCAAGCTCAGACTTAGAGTAACGCCTTTGAGCCTTGGCTCTTCTCATCCTTAACTCAGGCCCACAAGGTTGCTAATATGACCTCTCTACCCAATCAGGCCACCAGTTGCAGGAACTGGAAACATCTGGCTCCTGCTAGGCTTGAAAAACATGCTGGAGACCTGGATTTCCATCCTCACACAGAAAACAGGGAGGTTTCCAGAGAGCTGAGCTACGTGGGGGAGGGGCAGGGTGGAGGTGAGTGGGGGGGATGGCAGAGGCTGACCGGGATTCCAGAACTAGCAAGCTGCTTAGGAAGGGGCTGCCAGGCACCTCCTGCCTTCTTTTCTGTTTTTCTCTTGCTCCAGATTTTTTCTCTAATTCTCTCTGTTTCCTGGTCTCGTTCTGTTTCTGTCTTGAGCAAATTTGTCTTTCTTTCCCATTTCATGTGTATGTGTGTATAGGGTACATACGTGTGCGTGAGCACAGGAGTGAATGTGTTTGTGGAGACCCAAGAGTGATATTTAGTCTCTCTGTGTGTGTGTGTGTATCAGAGGGTACTGTGTGTCCCTGTGGAGGACCAAGGATGACTTTGGGAATCATCCTGGATTGCTTCTACCTCCTTCTTGCTTCACCTACTAGGGTGGGAAGTGCAGGCCACTGCCATGGAAACACAATATCCTTTGAGTTACAACTGCCAGTGTGTGGAGACATACTTTTTCTTTTTTGAAAGACAGAGAGACAGAGAGAGAGAGAGAGAGAGAGAGAGAGAAGAGAGAGACAGAGAGAGAGAGAGAGAGAGAGAGAGAGAGAGAGAGAGAGAGAGATAGAGCATGCCGTACAGTTGGAGGTTGTCATGGTTTGAAGTGTGTCCCCCACAGTCTCATGTGTTTGGCAAGGTCAATGGCACCTTGAGAGGTGGAGCCTTGCTGGAGGAAGACAGTCACAAGGGGTGGGCCTTGAGGTGGATTAGTCCCATCCTACCTCCAGAAGTCAGCCTTTGCAGCAAGCCGTCTGCAACTCTCAGCTTCCAAGATGTCTGCGGTGACGTAGCCTCCTCCAGCTTTGGCCAGCCATGCCGCCTCTGCTTTGAGAGATTGTACGTTCCCTCTGGAACTGTGAGCTGAATAAATCTCCCTTTCTCCCTTAAGTTACTTGACTTTGAATGTTCTCTCACAGCAATAGTTGAGTGACTGTTACAGAAATCAAAGACTCTTTGAAGTTAGTCCTCTTCTTCCACCAGGCAGACTCGAGGGATCTAAGACAGGACCAGGCTTGTGAGCCTCACCCCTGAGCCATGTCATCGACCCCAGCTCAGCATTTGACGTAGAACCTGAGAGCCCAACGCTGGCCTCTTTCCTGCCTTGGCAAGCCTTCTGACCATGGAGTCATCCCTCGACCCCATTTCTTTTTCTCGCTTCTTTGCTCCCTGCTTTCTCCTTCCTACATCTCCTGCCCACCTGGGGTCACACCCTTGGTGCCCTCCACGTGAGGGCTTAGGGAGAGGGCAAGTGGGGGGACATGTTGAAGCCGACTGTTGTCCCTCCATGGTGACCTTCGGAGGAGTCTGAGTGTGTCGCCAGGAACACTGAGGGCATCTTCCTCCTCTCACTCGTCCCCACTTGAGCTGAACCATTTCCAGACAGATAATCATCAGGCTTCCTTCAGGATATTAAAAGCCTGTGCAGGCCGCTAGCATCTCTCTGCTCATAACTTTCACAAAGGGCTTTGCTTCCCTCATATGTGACGGAACGAATCTTTAATGAGATTTCTCCCCAAATCTTTCTAATGAAGTCAGTCCTGTGCGTGGGGCAGCAGGCTCCTCTCTGGGTACAAGCTGCTGCCTAGAACCTTCCTAGACACTGGCCTGCTACTTACTTCCAGGTCTACACTGAGTTGCTGCTGTGGGAGGAAAAACTCTTACAAAGAGAGGTACACTAGACTTCTTGCTACTCCTGATCCATGAGTGAGTGCTGGTCTGCCCAGGAACTAGAATTCTCCCCTATCCCTTCTGCAATTTTACCAACGTCCACATTCCTTAGCCGGCATCTGCTCCAGGGGAAGTCAGCCTACCCCAATCCACATGGCTACCCTCTTATCCTTTGCCAGTGAGTGGTATAGGTTCTGAGTAGGTGACTCATGCTTTTTTCATTTTGGGTGTTCGTGTATGTGTGAGTGCGTGCGTGGTGTGTGTGTGTGTGTGTGTGTGTGTGTGTGTGTACTTGCATATGTGAGTGTGTGCATACCACAATGTGACAACCTTAGATGGTTGGTTCTTCCTGTCATCTTGAGACAGGGTTGCTGCATACTCCAGCCTAGCTGACCTCCAACCTTCTGGGATTCCTTCTGGCTCCACCTCCCATCGTGCTGTATGACCACGGGGGTGATAGACACTTGCCACCAGAACCAACTTTACCTGGGTTCTGGGGACTCAGACTCAGACTTTCACACCTACAAGCAAGTGTTTTACTCACCGAGGCAAATTCCCAGGCTGGTGACCCAGTTCTGTGAGATGGAAAAGAAGAGTCCGAGGGCTTCTGGAACGGTTTCCTTGTTATGAAAAGGTCCACGCAGGGCCCTTCTCCAGACTTTCTCTGAAGCCCGATGGACGCCTGCATGGACCTATGCTCAGTTTGCTGAGAACTAGGGACGGATATTCAAGAAGAGTCAGGTTCATGGACACACTTTCAAGTTAATGAGACTTGGAACTGGTCTGCCTCCCTGGTTCTCAGGGTGGCGCATGATAAATGTACTCGAGTCCCATTTTCTTTCCTGGCAGTCAAAACATCTTAACAGTCTCAAAGGAGGCCCAGGAGGCCCCTCCCCCACCACACTTTATAAGGGAGGCTCATTAAGGGGTGGAGGTGAGGAAATAACGCCACAGTCAGATGGCCTCCACGTTGTTCCCGCTGGGTGGCACATCACGGAAAGGTCGTGTCACCTCTAAGCTGGAGCTTCCTGGCCTCTGAATGAGTCCCGAGGACCACAAACGATGCTCAGGAATTGTCAGCACTCTTCTCCTTGGATGTGTTTATCTTCCAGCTATTTTTAAAGGACCAAGAGGTGCCAGGTGCAGAGAGCTATTTAATGACATTTCGGTGCTTGGGAAATGTTATACAGAGACCGTTCTGCGTCCTTTACCCGCAGTTGCTCCAAGTACAAATCACGTCTCTGATGCCAACAACAGAGTTGAGGGGGAGGAAGATACACCCAATTCTCGATTCTCTATGGAGATGAGGGACGTGGATAATTGAAAACAGCAGATAATCTCAAACTGCTTTGAGTCATTGGCTTCTACCGCCTCCTTCGTGTCACTTTTGAGGCGTGGCTGACACGCTGCCATGTTTCTCTTCTCCTCTGTTCCTGAGCATCATAAGGCAAAGCTGTTTACCTGTTTCCAAACGGCCCAGGCCAAGGCGGCGGAGGAGAAGCAAGCGGGCCTAGAACAGCAAGCTGTGTGACTTCTGTGAAATGAGCTGGTGGTGCTGCTATTTCTCCAGGCTGCGTAAGGGGTCAGTTGGGAAGGGTTGGTGAGCACCAAGATGCCTGGCTTCTCTCCTCGGATGGGCACAACCATCCCTACAGGTGCCCTGAACTCTTTCTAGAAGACACATCAGTCTGTGGAGCAAGCGTCCTCCTTCTCTCTGCCCCTTTCTTCAGGCCTGGCCTAAGAGCAATGTTCCAGTTAGAGATGGAGCTTTTGGAGCCTTGAGTCATGTTCCCTTTGAGTCAGTGAAACACCTTCGCACAAGAAAGATGGAAAGCCAGGCTGGCGACACGATCGCCGTACTCGGGAAGCTAGTGCATCGCTTCAGACCAGTCTGGGGAACTTGGTGAGGCTGTCTCATAAGATGAAGAAGCGCTGGAGGGAACAGAACCTGGGTTCTATCTCCAGTGGAGCATGGGATGAAAAGTGAGGAGACCAGGAAGTGAACACTCACTGGGTACCTTCTTTGGACGTACACTGAACTGGCAGTGTATGCTTCTGAGGCACCAGTTCCTCCAGGTAGAACCATCTGTCTGGACTAGCAGATGTTGGAGGTTTGGTAGTGCTGCTACTAATCAACATCTCAGGGGTTAAGACAAGCAGAAGGATCTGAGTTTGGATTCCAGGTCCCACTTAAAAAACGCCAGGCTGAAACCGGTGGTGGCCTGCACTTCCGGCCCTGGTGGGAGGAGCCTAGGAAATTCCAGAGTGAAGCAAAAAGGAGGTAGAAGCAATCCAGGAAGATTCTAAAGTCACCCTTGATCCTCTACAAGGACGCACAGCGCCCTCCTATATACACAGACAGACGTAGACACACACACACACACACACACACACACACATACACACACACATACACACATAAATAAATAAATATATATAAAAGTCTCCAGTCCACTCCTGGCTCCGGGTCACGTGGGCTCTCTTGCCTTCATGTCCTTTATTCCACTGTGGAACTTTTGATCAGCTGAGCTTCCTGAGCGAAAGCTGCACAACTTGAGATTCTCTTTCTGGGCAAGGAGGCTGGTGGGCCCTTCTTGGGAGATGCAGAAGTGTCTCACTGATGTCAAGGCTGCTGGAAGCAGCCACAGGTAAAGGTAGGAGGTGAGTGGGCTTTCACCCCCTTTTTTTCTTTTCTCACCCTTCTCCAGCTCTCCTGGCTGACCAGAAAGTTTGCCAATGAGAATGGAAAGAAGTAACAAGCCGGTGGTCCTCCTCGCCGTCCCGGTCCCGGCTCACATTTACCGGCTCCTGGGGCCCCCAGGAGGCTTAATGACTGACTTTGCAGGAGGAAAACACATTGCGCTAAGAAAAGAGGATTAGCGCGCACCAGGCCTCCCAGGAGCTCCCAGGATGTGGGAGCAGCAATTTGTCATGAAAACGACCCCGAGAACACAATTTTGGAAGCAATCAGAGGAGGCAAGGTTTTCTAAATGATAGGAAAAAAAAAGTCCCCAGTTAGAATAATTGCCTGCTTTTGGCACACATTCTTTCTGAGCCGCACGGGGCTTCACACGTCCCGTTCTGAGGCATGATTTTTGAATGCCAGATGGGAAGGCACCAAGGCAAGAGTTCTGGGTCCACGTCTGGGATCCAAGGTTGAATCCAGGGCAGGTTCCAGGCTTAGGGAGTCTCGGTGTCTCCAAAAAGTAGGAACAACTAGAATGTCTTCATACAGAGAGATTGGCAAGTGGGGGAGATAGAAAAGCCTGAGATTCTTTCTTCCACATCTCCCTAAATCTCTTTACTTACATATATATTCATATAAGCTCATATACGCTCACATGGGCACACATACAGCTTCAGATCTATGCTTTCCTCCCCTACCTTTACCTGTCCCTCTCAGAAGTCTTGGGAAGAAGACAGATTTCTCAGTCCACTCACACTCTTCTTCCAGATTTGATGGGGGGGGTGTGAGGTGCAAAGCTGGGCTTGTGTCTATCATCAATCTCGTGTCTGTGTCTATCATCAACCAAGGTTGGGGGGAGGCAAATATGACATTCACAGTCCCTTGAAGACCACACTCCTTCCTCTAAACCTTCTTCCTGAAGGTTCCATTTGGTTACTGGGGGCCCTGGAGCGTGCAGCCAACTGTACCCTGCCAAGGAGCAGGTGCCTTTGGTTGGAATGTTTCACATGGGACTTGAGTCTGTGGTTAGGTGGAGCTTCATGGTCTTGGCCGGATAAGCTGGTAGACAGCTGTGGTCAGTGTGGAGAAAAACACCTGGTACTACATGGTAGAGAATAAAATAGCAACACCAGGTAGAGAACAGAATAGCAGGAGGCATCCTGATGTCCTGGGGGAAGATGCTCATAAGGTGATATATTTGGGTTCTGTGGTGATTGGAGGGAGGCAGGATTCAAGCAATAGGTCTGTCCAGGAGCAAGCTCTGAGTTCATGGCAGAGTATGGGTGGGGTGCTACAGAGGTGCTAATGACTTGATTTCCTGGGTGTGTGAATGAGGGGTTACGTGGGGTGATGGAGCTCTACCTCACCAGGTGGAATCCAGCCCAGTAACACACCTGGACCCAATACTGTGCCATATGAACAAAAGGGTCTTCCTACAGAGCCTATTCCTGTGCACCCCAGGGACCCTCAGCCCTGTCGGCTTCTCAGCATCCGGTTGAGACACTGGCCAGTGATTAAGTGTCCGATGTGATGGGGAGCCTGTTAAGACACTATTGCTTTTCTAATTCTGGCTACATCGACATAGGTTTTGTCAATCTACCTACACAGGTCGAGCTTGTTGCTTCCAATTTCAGGTGATTTCCATCTTGTCACTCTCCTTCTCTCTGCAGCCCATCTAATCCTCGAGTTCTCAGCTGTCCAGCCCCTCCTGTGAAGCATCCAGGCTGCCTCCCAGGCTTGGCAATTAGAGACCTGGTCTCCAGCAGGGAGGATGGCTTCAGATTATTACTGAGGAGGGAGAGCCTGGCGGCGTGTCCATAGCAACCCTCCAGCTTCCACCTTTACCAGGAGCGAAAGGAAGCAAGTGCTGCCCGGCCTTCTGCATCTTCTGCACGGTTCAGGGAAGTGCTGGATTCAGAGCCTCGGTCATGAGCGTGCCCTGTGGATTCAGCGACACCAGTGGCCTTGGGGTGGGGAGGATGACACAGAGGGAGGAGCTAAGAGGGACCGTGCTGCTGTATATCCAACTGGCACTGAGGATGGTCAGGGGAAGGGGACATGTCAGAAAGACCCAGCCATCTTTAAGATGTTTGAGTTTGTGTAGTCATCTCCCAGCTTTGAAGGTTTTTTTTTTTTTCTTGCAAGCAGGGTTATGTCATTTCTGTGTTCCTGCCACTCAAGCACCATTTGTTTCTCACATAGGCATGTGGGCTTGGCATCTTCTCACCAGGGTGGCAGAAAACACCAGTGTCATATAGATAAGAAGCAGCTTCCTTTGTATAATGACACAATGGTTCATATTGGCACTGACTCTAAGAGGAAGACTGAACTTTGAGACACGAGTTCAGGATCTGCTTGGTGTGTGTGTGTGTGTGTGTGTGTGTGTGTGTGTGTGTGTGAAGCCGCCAGGAGTAGGAAGCTATGTGCCTGTGTCACCAGCAGAGGCCGCCACACTCCTCACAAACCCTCTACAGGTTGCTTTGCCCCAGGTGGGTGAAGAGGGGTGAGCTACTTACTATCAGCAGGGCCCGATCTCAGAACTGGAGTCCACTTGGCCTTCCGCTTTTCCCTTGACCTGCCAGGGTTGACATGATGGATTCTGGCCACGCTTCAGTCTGCCTCAGTAGATGTTCCCCACCCTCTCTTCTGGTTCCTCTGGGCCCAGAGTGAGTAGTCTCTTTTCTTGGGCTGTCTTGCCCTACTTCTTCCCAAGGCAGTTGAAGCATATGCTTTGTACTTGGGAAATTGTTAGAGATGTTCTCCCACAACCCTCCAAACCTTCTGGGACAGAGGCTAAGGGAACAATTCATTCAGTACATCTTAACTGAGAAGTGTTCTGTGGTAGGCACTGTTTTAGGCTCTGGGAGTGAACAGGGGACAAAATAGACATATCCCGACTGGGCAAAGTCTTCCCCTTAGAAGGACCCACTGTCCACATAGCAGCATGATCTGGGAGGACATAGAACTATCCACCCAACCGGGCAGGTAAGGCACTATCTCCAGCAATTTGCATTTTTGAGATAGTTCCAGGTTCTGGGGATGAAGCCCTAGCCAGCGTGGGAGCCTCCATGAATCCTCTCTCAGCCACGTGGGTTGCACCTACAGTTTGCAAAATGTGTGTGCTTCCACCAGGAGCTCAACAGGACACTGTGACGACAGAATGTTGGCACATTGTTTCCCATGTCTTTCCAGACGCAATATGAACAACCTCTCTTTTGACCTTGACCTTCAGATAAATAAATGTTCCTGTCCGCACTGACTCATAGGCTCAGAACAGCAAGTTCTCACACCAAAGACACGGGGTCAGAAGAAGCACTTATAAATGTATCTTGGTTTTCACAATCAGCCATGGAAGGAGTTATGAAGGGTCTGATTTTACTCCCTTATTGTAGTTGCTGCAGAAAAAAATGGCAGCTGTAAGTCAGAGGGGACGGTTGACTGTCAGGATTGTTCTCAATGCACTGCCTGGCTGCTCCACCCCGCGAGGACCAGATGGTCTTCTGCAGTCTCAGCATTAGTATCAGTCTTCTTCTCCTAGAGAGGTCTCCACAAGCCTCCCCTGTTATCAGAGAGACTTGCTGGGGACTGGGACAGGAGAGGCCGTCACTAGGAACACCTTCCCTGGAAGGGAAGAAGTTTACTGGCAGAGACTGATGTTTGGGATGTGAGCTGTTTGGCTCCTGGCTTGGCCTCTTGCCTCCTGGGTGACCAAGAGCTAGCTAGCCATTTGCCTTTGCTGAAACTCGATTCCATTTCTTCACTGTAAAATGGGGATGTTGATCCGACCCTCTGGTATGGTCAGGACATAGGTCTCTGTCGGGGTCTGAATAGGAAATGTCCCCCAAAGGCTCCTGAGTCCCCAACTGAAGGTGCTGTTCCGGAAGGGTATGGGGCTTTTAGAAGGTGGAGCCTTGCTGGAGGAAGTTCATCACTGGGGGTGGGTCTTGAGGTTTTGCAGCCCAAAGAAGGTTTCTCTTCTTTCCCTGCTTCCTGCAGTATGAGCTACCAGACTCCCACCCCTGGCACCAAGCCTTTCCTGCTTGTTGCCATGTCTACTCTCATGATAGACTATTCTCTGGAACTGTAAATTGGAATAAAACTTTTTCTCCATTAAATTGCATTGTCAGAGTATTTTATTACAGTAACAGAAAAGTGACTTAAATAGTCCTTTTTGTGCCCTTTGCAGTGATACCCAGACCAAGTATTTCATTTTTTCCCATGTGAAGCTGAGGGCTCCTTCCTTGGCATGCCCAGGTGGCAGAGAGTGGCTGGCAGCTGGTTGAGGATGCTGTTGTGCCACTCGCTCTTTAGGCGGGAGCTTGTGGATGGTTAGGTTTAAAGAGGCCTCATTCTGGGCATAGAGGACCTCAGAGAAAAGGAGCATAGGTGGGAGATCTGCGTTTACCAGCGGGCATCCCTGGCTGCCATGGTGGGGTCGTGGACAATGACAACCCCAGGGTTGAAGTACCCTAGACTCGCTCTTGTGCATAAACCTAGTCACTTGCTTATTTATTCAGTATACAATTTGGGTTGAGGGTGAGGCATAGTGGTGCATGTGTGTTATATACAATTTGTACCCTAAGCTCCTGTCACCCAGGAACTTATAGTGTAAATTAGAGAAAAGACACGTGTCTATATAAAGTCAAGATAGAAAGAGGTGCAGAGTATCCCTAGACAGAAGCAAAGACAGAGGCAACTCAGGAGCCGCAGATGATGTTGAGATGGAGGAAAGTACAGAAAAGGAGGGTCTGAGGAAGTCTCCTGCTGCTCCTGACATTTCAGTAGGGCTGGACGCAGAGTAAGCTAGGGCAGGAAGGAGTGGGCAGCAGGAAGGATGGGACTCAAGTTCAAATCCATGGCTAACTGGTGGCCTTGAGTGATCCACCGAGACTTTTCTAAGATCTATTTTATGGGGGAAAGAACAACAAAGCCACAGTCTACCTCCCAGGGCTGCCAGGAGGTACAAATGAAGCAAGTGATTTGAAAGCAGTTGGAAACCTAAGTGCTAAGCAGATACGATGGTGTTTTAGTATCAAGCAGTAATTCATCCAGGTACTAGGTTACTAGGTAGAACACAACGCTCATTGAACATGGATGAATGAGCTGTTCAGTTTAGAGCTGCCTGTGACCCAACCTTCCCAGGAAGGGAAGGGCAGGGTTGAGGATATCCCTCAAACCCCAGGCTTTTCATCCATCATTAATCTGTCCATCCATCCATCCATCCATCCATCCATCCATCCATCCATCCATCCATCCACCTGTCCATCTGTCTGTTTATCTAATTAACCTTTAATGAGCTTATTCATGGCCCTATTCAATACTGACAATATAGAAAAAGTTAGAACCTTTTCTGCTCTTTAAGAATACGTTTGTGGGGAAGAGATTCATGCAAACCATGAATCATTACTTTTCTGAACTTATATTCAGCCTGCTACCTTTTAGAAATAGCAAGTATACAAGGTAGGGTTTAGAAATATCTTCTCTTTCTGTGTCTCTGTCTCTGGTGCATGTGTGGGCACATACATGTGATGAGGAGGTCAGAGGTTGACATTCTCTAGTGCTGCACACTTTATCTTTTTTCCCTTTTTATGTGTGTATGTGCATGTATATATACATGTTTGCATGTGTGTGGATGTCTATGTGTGTTTATGGAATTGGATGTTAGGAATCATCCTTCATTGGTTTTGAGACAGGGTCTCTAATCAAACCCAGAGCTCACCGATAGGGCTAACCAGCTTGCTGTGGGATTCTGGCTCTGCCTCCTGAGGTTGGAATTACAAGTGGGCCACCACATTTACTTGTCATGTGAAGTTTGATTTGGAGATCCAAACTCTGGCCCTTCTGCTTGCATGGCAAGCACTTTAATTGTTGAGCCATCTCCCTAACCCCTCACCTTGTCTTTTGAGCCAGGGTCTCATGTTGAGTGTGCTGATAGGTTAACCTCGCTGGCCAGCAAGTTCCAGGGATCCACCTTTCCTTGATCTCAGTTTCAGAGTTACAGGCATGACTGACCATGGGCAGTTTTTTTTTTTCCGTAGATACCAGGTCCTGTGTCCACAGCAGGCACTTTACCAACTGAGCCATCTTTCTAACCTCCAGAAATATCTTTTCTGTCGCATTCATTTTACCAACAGGAAATGGAGCTTGTTATTTGTTGTGAAAAGTGCTATGGCTTTCTTCTATTTGCTCCCAATCTCTTCCTGGTTTCAAGGCAGTCACTGTCAAGTATCCGTTCATTGTCCTGGCTCTCGGGAGAGCTGCATCGGAGGGACAAAGCTGACATCAACACTGCCCTCGGAGGCTACAGCTCAGGAGCAAGGACACACTAGGCAATAAGACCTGGTCTCCTCCCGGTGACGATGTCAACATGGGGGTCCAGAGATACTGAGGAAGGACCCCGATTTACATCTGGGGAATTCAGGGAAGGTTTTTTGGGGAGGAAGATCTTTGCCGTGAAGGTAAAGAAAAAAAATGTGTTAGATGATGGTGCGGGGGAGGGGCATGTCAGGCCGAGGGAAGAGATAAGCAAAGGCACAAGGTGTGGAGTGGCGTGGCCTGGGAGGATATGCCAGAGGCTGGAGATCCTGGGGCTCGAGAGGGGTGAGGCTGCAGGGGAGAGCAGGAACAGGGTGACCACGCACACACAGTGGACTGGCGTGGCCCATGGACATGCTGCCTTCATGGGTCGGGGGAATCTGTCCTTGCCCACCCTCTGGGATCCCTTGAGGTAACAAACTCTGGTGTACTCTTCACCCTTCATCTTTACAGATGAGTGAGACCTAACGGACTATAACCATGTGTTAGGGCCGTGTTAGGAGTTGACATCATCCTTCAAGGTGTGGCTCAAGCTCCATTGCCTCCTTGAAGTCTTTCTTCCCTTTCTTTTGTGTATGTGTATATGGGATGCGTGCATGTGTATGTATGTATGTTTCCATGTGGGAGGGAACACATGGGTGAACGAGTGCACACAGGTGCACTTGAGTGTGTGTGCCCGTGGAGGCCGAAGGAAGACACCGGGAATCATCCTCCATCGCTCTTCCACCTTATTGTTGTGAGTCAGGGTCTCTAATTAAACCCAGAGGACTCATTAGGTCCAGTTGGCTAGTCAGCTTGCTCTGGGGATTTCCAGACTCTGCCGTCCAGGGCTAGAATTATAGTGGGCCACCATACTTGCTGTCATTTTTACTTGGGTTTGGGGATCTGAACGCAGGTCTTTTTGCTTAAGAGGCAAAGGCTTGAACGACTGAAACATTTCCCCAACCTCAATGAAACGGAAGCCTTTAAAAATTGTGTATGCATGTGTGTTTAGTATTACTGTGTGTGTGGGGGGGTGAGGGGCACCCTTGTGCTGGTAGAGGTCAGAGACAACCTCTGGGGGTTGCATCTTGCCTTTTCACTTTAAGACCACATCTTTTCGCAGCTGTTGTGTAAGCCAGGCTGGCTGGCCCCCAAGGCATGAAGCCTGTTTCCACTGTCTTCTACTCTCACTGAATTCTAATGTCTAGGTTATACTTTGGGATTTGCACGGATGCTGCCCATCATCCCAGGTTAGCATAACTTGTTTCTGCAGTGAGAACAGAAGCTCCCAAGGACTACTTGCTCACAGGTCGTTTAGATGTGGGTGGGGTCAGGAGATGTGCCAGGGGCTTCCTGATGGGGAGAGCTTGGATGCTGCCTGGGGGTGAGAAGACATTGCACGTGCAGCGTAGCGCTGGGGCAGGATTTGAAGGTTGGAGCGATCAGACCTTGAGGATGCACAACTCCTTGTACAGGAAGCACTTGGCCTTCTTGTCTCAGGAGCTAAGTAGATGGAACTGGGGAGGGATATAAGCACACCTGCTGGTGGCCTCCTAGTGAGACGGTTGTGCTGGTTGCTTGAGCTTGGAGAGCAGGAAGAGAACAGAGCATGGGCAATGTTCGGAAGCAGGGGAATGCACGTGCCGGAGGCAAGGACAGGAACAAGAGACAGTCGCTTAACACCTGGCAGATGTTTAACAGCTGGTAAAGACTTAGCAGGAAGAGCAAATCCTGGGTGCCGTGCTTGCCCATGTCTGTGGTACAAATACCCCTACCACAGCTGATCTCAAGGTGCCAGGGTGACATTGGTGGAGCTGGCTTTAGCATATCACAGAGAGGCAAGGCTGCCATGTATGGTGACGGGTGAACACCCTTCTGAGTGACTCATAGGAGCTAGGGGCCCTTATTTCTTCCATTAAAGAGCAGGAAGCTGAGGACAAGAGGCCCCCCCAGTCATCATGGCAGTCAGAGCTCCAGCCTGGGGGCTTCAACGGTGACTTTAAAGCTTCAGTCTAGCCATGGTTCTGTCCACCTTCTTCCAGGATAGACTTGTCAGACCCTGGGCTGGCAGCACTCCCTCAGCACCGGTGTCAGGTCAGGCTGCTTTCCAGATAAGACTCTGGGCTTTGGTTCTGGAGCAGTGTGGGCTCGTCTCTGTCCACAGTGGAAGCAATGTTCTGCCCAGCCCTCTTCCAGTCCTAAAACCTGCTAGGAAGGTCGGTTGGGGTGTGGCGGGCACAGAACCATCCAGGTCTAGAGTCTTCCTTGTAGCCATTTTCCACTTCACAGAAGCAGTATCCGACACAAAAACTCAGTACCATTTTTGTTACCGACACCCTATGCATGATGAGTGATTAGGAAATCACGAGACTTCAATATGTCATCTAGAGTTTTGAGCCAAACAGGTGACTCTGGGGAGGGAGGGAAAACAAGAAAGCAGGTGGGAACAGGGGGAGGGCAAACTGGGCGTACTGGGGGGTGAAGTGGGATATTGGAGGCCTGCCGGGTCACAGGAAAATGCAAGACCCCAGACTTGTATCTGTGCCCTTGTGCTGCTGCATTGTGTATGTATATCTGTGTGTGTGTGTGTGTGTGTGTGAGAGAGAGAGAGAGAGAGAGAGAGGAGAGAACATGTGCCTGCTTATGTGCACGTAGAAATCACTTTCTCATCGTTGCAAGTAACAATCAGGATGATTGTGCAAGAAGAATTGTCATTATTCAGGTAATAGGTTGGTGCTTATATTTGCAAGTAACATCCAGCTCTGAGTCATCAGGGTTGACAAGAGCTTGGAGAGGTAGGAACCGATATGCAGAGAGGACCCTAGACTCATTTGGTGGGTGTCTCCCTGCCTCTGACCTGGCCGTTTGCTGTTCATCTTTCAGGAGAGCTGCTTTTGAAGTGCCAGCCCGTGTTTCTACCTATATACGCACACATGCCCATGTGCACTTCTGCATGTGTTCTTTCCCACCTGCAATTTGAAGAATATTTATTAATATTTATTAACAATCACATTGTTCTGGGTATCATAGGAGAAAGGCACCCAGAGAGACAGTATAGGAAGTGAAGGGGTAGACCGATCTGACACTAAGCTTTTTTAAACTTTTTTATTATTATTATTATTATTTATTCAACTGTGCGCATGTGCGTGTGTGTGTGTGTGTGTGTGTGTGTGGTGTGTGTGTGTGTGTGTGTGTGTAGAACCACGGACGAATTCTCGAACCACCATGGACCACCTCCACCTCCTTCTGTCCCGGGATTCACAGGCTCCGCCCCACCAGGACCAGAAGCGCAGGACGCCCCCGCTTCCGCCTGGCGTCTATACGTGGGATCTGGGATCCGAACTCAGGACCTTCCGCCTGCAAGGCGGAGGCTTAACCCTGAGCCACCTCTCCAGCCCTCTGACACTAAGCTTTAATTGGGAGCTGAGCAACAAAAGGCAAGCTTCTTACTTCTCTGTGCCCGAGTGGGATTTTCTCCCTTCTATTTTGCGTTTTTTTTTTAGAATGATGACATCATTTCATAAAGTTGACGTGAGCGTTGGAAGTCATAGCTCGGCACCTGCACACGGTTCTGACAGCACCCTTCTGTCAGGAGGGTTGGGTCCCTCTCTGCTACTGGCAGTCCTTACTCCGCATCGCTAAGCATTAGTTTTCTCCTTTGTAAGATGAGAACACGGTGCCATCACCTTGGGTGTTGGGAGGGTGCCCCTGGAATCCCGTGTGAAACAACCTTCCACATACACTCGTCACTAATAAACGTTTGTCTTCCCTTCCCTGTACCCACGTGGTGGTGACAGCTCCCTCTGCCGGAGACCCTTGGTCATGTCCCTCCTCCCCGCCGCCCAGCGCCCGCGCACAGCCCTGATCGCCAGGCTTGCGGGTTTTGGTCATACCTGCCAGGGAAGGAGGGCAGCTGTTTGGCTCGCGGGGGAGGGGAACAGGCGGGGAGGGAGTGATGGTGTACTGGGGGGCGGGGGTCTTGCAGCAAAAACTACAGTTCCCAGTCCTCGCCGCGCTGCCACCCCGCGGGGAGCGGAGGACGGCAGGTCCCACCTCCCAGGCGGAGTCTGGACGGAGGGCGGAGTTAGGAGGAGGTTGGAGAGTTAAGCCAAGCCAATGAGATCGCTGGCTAATAAGTGGGCTTGGCTTCCCATATAACAGTGTCAGGAGGAGGAGAGCGAAGCTATTGAGCCAGCGAGGAGCGAAGCTGAGACTGGCCTCACAAGCTCCTAGAGGACCTCGAGGACCGCCTCCTGAGACAGAGTTCTTTTGGCCCCTTCTTCCTTCTCCAAGCTCCCCTCCTGGTTTCCCCACCAGCCCAATACAATGCATACTTGAGTGGCAGCCCCAGAGAACCGAAGCAAGCCAAAGAGAGAGGACTGGAGCCAAGACACTCTGGTGGGGGAGCTTGGATGCCTGGCTTTCTTTGAGGACATCTTTGGAGTGAGGGTGGCTTTGGGGTGGGGGATTGTGCTGCAGGAAATCCAGCCAGGCCCCAAGATGGACACTTCTGGGCACTTCCATGACTCGGGGGTGGGGGACCTGGATGAAGACCCCAAGTGTCCCTGTCCATCCTCTGGGGATGAGCAGCAGCAGCAGCAGCAACAGCAGCAGCAGCAGCAGCAGCAACAGCAGCAGCAGCCACCACCACCACCACCGCCGCCGCCAGCGCCACCAGCAGCCCCCCAGCAGCCTCCGGGACCCTTGCTGCAGCCTCAGCCTCTGCAACCTCAGCAGCAGCAGCAGCAGCAGCAGCAGCAGCAGCAGCAGCAGCAGCAGCAGCCGCCGCCACTGCATCCCCTGTCTCAGCTTGCCCAACTCCAGAGCCAGCTGGTCCACCCCGGCCTGCTGCACTCCTCTCCCACGGCTTTCAGGGCTCCCCCTTCGGCCAACTCTACCGCCATCCTCCACCCTTCCTCCAGGCAAGGCAGCCAGCTCAATCTCAATGACCACTTACTTGGCCACTCTCCAAGTTCCACAGCCACAAGTGGGCCTGGCGGAGGCAGCCGGACACCGGCAGGCCAGCCCCCTGGTGCACCGGCGGGACAGCAATCCCTTCACGGAGATCGCCATGAGCTCCTGCAAGTACAGTGGTGGGGTCATGAAGCCCCTCAGCCGCCTCAGTGCCTCCCGGAGGAACCTCATCGAGGCGGAGCCTGAGGGCCAGCCCCTCCAGCTCTTCAGCCCCAGCAACCCCCCAGAGATCATCATCTCCTCCCGGGAGGATAACCATGCCCACCAGACCCTGCTCCATCACCCCAATGCTACTCACAACCACCAGCATGCCGGCACCACTGCCAGCAGCACCTCCTTCCCCAAAGCCAACAAGCGGAAAAACCAAAACATTGGCTATAAGCTGGGACACAGGAGGGCCCTGTTTGAAAAGAGAAAGCGGCTGAGTGACTATGCTCTGATTTTTGGGATGTTTGGAATTGTTGTTATGGTGATAGAGACCGAGCTGTCTTGGGGTTTGTACTCAAAGGTAGGGGCTGCGGTTTCTCTTTATACCTTGAACAAAAGGAATATGTAGGAGAGTGAGTGTGAGAGAGAGAGAGAGAATGGGCGAGATGGGGTGGTAAGGTTTTTGCTGGTTTGCCTAGTTGTGTGGAGCACTCTAACTTCCCCTGGTTTTCTTCTTTGATCCTGGGAGAATTCATTTCTTGTTTCCTTTCGATGGGGGGACATCCCCATACACTGTGTCTAATTTGCAGACTCTGCGTTAGGGAGGATTAAAGAATCCCTTCTGAGAAATCGTTTTTTCCTCCTGGCTCACTAGTACTAAAGCATAACCCAGCAGCTTAACGCACCAATTAATTACACTCTGCCTTGATGTGTTTGCCAGTTCCTGCTACTTCCCTCTTCTCCTCCCCTCCCTGCCCTGCTCCATGTTCCCCAGGATAAAAAGAAATAAATGTCTGGTTGGGGGTAGGGATTTGGTACCATTTCCCAAGTCCTTTCTATCCCTTTCTTCCCAAGTTTCTGTTTCCCTCCTCCAGGTCAAGTAGGGAGGCACCCAGGACCTGCATCTCCCAAGAGCATCAGGGTAAAAATATAGGTGGAGGAAATCAGCAGTCCCTTCCCTGGGGAAAGAGGACTCAGAATAAACCTGCTGCTGCCTCGTAAACATGTACTGATAAAAATGGCTACAGGTGTTACCCAGGCAGAGCGGATGGGCACCGCCTTGGCATCAGCAGGGGGTGGGGGAAGCATCTCTCCTTGGGATGGGATGACAGGGCTTCCCCAGTGGCTCCGCGAGCCTGCACCCCCAGCACAGCCTTGGTTCTCCCCTCCCACCCTAACTCCTTCTTGCGATAAATAAAGATGAGTGTATGTGTGAGTGCACGAGGAGGGAGAATGGCAGGCACAGCTTTGGAGTGGGGGGAGGAATGTTGGCTCCATTGCTCCAGCTTTTTAGTCCAGCCCCAAGTCGGAGGAGAGGGCTTTCCCTCCAGAGGGAATGGAGATGGAGGAAGGCGGGTTTTAGTCAAGACTCTGCTGGTCAGGGAGTTGTCCGGCCGGAAGGCTCGGAGACTGGGGGAATCATTGGGCAAATGCCCCCCCCCCCGCACTCTACCTTTGGCCCCCGTTTGTTGGTGTGTTGTATATGCACCTGTGTTTCTTTCTCTGTGTGTACTTGTGCCTGTGTGCCTGCTCATTGCTTGGATTTCTCTATTTATTTGTCGTTTGGGCAGCGGCGACTGGCCAGGCTGGCTGGCGGGTAACTGGGAGGGGTTCAGCTGTTGGAGGTTTCAAATAGAGCTTGTTTCAGGCTGGCCGCAGCTGCTGCGAGACTGTCACATTCCTTGTTGAAATCCAGTCGCAAAAACCTAGGAGGTGCTGATCAGATTTCCCCCATTCCCAGCATCTCGCTGTAAGCAGGGACGGAGAGGGTTGCCTGTCAGTCATCCTTGCATTGACAGAGCCCAGACTTCCAGGCAGAAGCTGCCCAGGACCTGCTGCTCTGTGGGGACTCCTCCAGCGGGAGCCCTTGGAAGCAGCCTCAGTCGAAATAATAGCTCCCGGATGAACCCCCTCTGCCAGCAGAGAGTGGGGTTCCCCTGGAAGCCCAGCTCACTTAGTC
Organism: Typhlomys cinereus; assembly: GCA_023101885.1. Classification (NCBI taxonomy): domain Eukaryota; kingdom Metazoa; phylum Chordata; class Mammalia; order Rodentia; family Platacanthomyidae; genus Typhlomys; species Typhlomys cinereus. Next base: position 174,340 of record JALPQD010000594.1, on the reverse strand, counting down.
ATTCCCTGTAAAGAGGCTGCAGGTCCCTCTGCTCGCTGCCTTCTCAGAACTGCTTGGAGATGGGCTGGCAACCATCCACTGGGGATCAGGTGTCCTGGGGGGAACCCGCGGAGGCCCAAGTGCTCGGAAAAGGGTAACACCAGCATATCCTCTTCAGTGATTCCTGTTAGAGATCAAGTAGACGGCTTTTCCAGGCAGGACTCAGAGGCTGGACTCAGCCCCCGTGTAGGATTCACGAACATTTGAATGTGTTTGGGAGGGTAGCCCCTGGGTAGGCGTAGAGTACTCTGGGAAAGCCCCCCTTTCCCCAGTGCCAGGGAGATAAGCTGTGGTTTCCCCCGTTCTGAAGTCACTAACCCTCTGGCTGGTGTTGACACAGAGGGTCGGCAGCCAGCTGTGCACGGGCTAGGTGGTCGCTTCCTGTGCACCTCAGGGCAAGAATTGGGACAGTGGGGGCTCACTCTTAGACACCTGTTCTCTCCCGTGTCAAGTCTTTGCCACGTGTCAGGTTCTGAGTATTCCTGTCTCCCCTGGAGGCTCATGGGGTGCTATGAAAGAATGAGACCGAGCTTTCTGCCACTTGCAATTTGTGACCTTGGATAAATCATGCCACCCTGCAGTCCTGTGCTAACCGCGATCTGCCCTGGCTGGTGCTACTGATGATAAGAAGGAAGAGGCCTCTTTCTTCCCTAATCTAACTCTGGCTCTGGAACTAGTCGGACACTAAGACCTGTCCATGTAGAAGAGAACTTCTGAAAAGGGTCTGGGTCTGGCTGAAGACCATCTTTAAATGTGGGTCGGCTGTAGGGTGTCAGCTCCCTGACCCTGAGGAGGAAATGGACTGCACGGCAGGAGAGCTCAGAGACCCTGGGGGGGGGGGGCTCTGGGACCAGATGAGCGATTCTCTTTGCTGAGAAGTTGTTGGTCTGATTGGCTTTGCTGACTCGTCTGGAGGCAGAGGGATGGACATGGTGACCCAGCTGCCCCCGTGCATTTGGGTAATTGTCTACCTGGGATGGCAGTTCTTACTTAAGGCTTTTCTTGGAGGGATGACCCTATCCCTTGTGATTGACATTATACAACCGTGTGCTGGAGCGTCTCTTTCTGAAAAATCTCTGCTTATATTTCATAGGTTATGGCTTTTCTGTTCCCCTATCCTTGGATGATATCTGTGTCTAGGGAGGGAATTCATCATGCAGGCCGGGCTCTGGAAGAGAGGAACTGTGACAGGTATCCTGAGCATGTTAAGTAGCTGTAAAAGGAAGCCGATGTGAGGGTGCAGAGAGGTCAGAACTCGGCATTCCCCAGCTCTCACCCTTGCAGGACATAGGTGGTGTCTTGGAAAGCAGGTCTGCTGAGAGAGGCAGGCAATAGCTTGGCTCTGGGGCTTCAATGGGAGGCCAAAACTTGCCACGGCAGAAGGATGCTGAGGATGGCTGGAGACCCCTGAGGGTACTGGGCTATTGTTGAACTGAGTGGGGAGTCTTGTTCTGATCTTTCCCCTGTCCCTTTCCCTCTCCCACGTCCTTCCCCTCCCCTTCCCTCTTTTTCTTCCCTCTCTCCTCCCTTTTTCTCTCCCCTCCCCTCTCCTCCTCTCCTTTCTTTTTCTTTTTTCTTCTCATCCCAGCCTCCCTCCCTTCCTTCCCTCTTCTTCCTTCCTCCTCTTTCTCTATCTCCCCTTTCTCCTCCTCCTCTTTTCCTTTATTCACACTTCTTCATCTTTTAAAATAGGTGAAATTTCCCTCTAGAAGCTTAGACACCAGGACAGGGCCAGGTCTAGAGCGCCTGCTGAGAAATCTTGAGAGCGGTTTCTTGCTACCTGCATTCTTCCACTAGGGTTAGAGCAGTGAGGACATACGAGACTTTCCTCGTTCTTCATTTTCTTCCGGAGTTGGTTTGGGCTGTGCAATCCCACTGCCTTATGCTACCAGTGTAGCCCTGGGTCCAGAGGGACTGAGGGATAGAGATGTCTGACCCTCTTTCCCCCTCCTGCCGCCTTGTCGATGACTGAGCTGAGGGTCTCTGCCTGTCGTCAGTGGGCCTTGTTTATCAGGATCTTCAGGTCATGGGGTGTGGCTGTTTGGAAAGTGATCGGGCAGCAGGATGCTCTCTGTTACCTTACATTTTATACAACCTTAAACCACTCCCCGCCCACTTTTGGTCTTGAAGTCTGTTAGCCCCCTGGCTTCTGCCCACCCGCCAGGATTCTGCCCCTGTCTTCTGTTCCCCCTGTCATCAGAACAGGAGGCCCTGTCTGCTCCCTCCAGTGTTTTCTTTTCACTTTTTGTTACTTTTCTTTCTTTAGACCACCTGCTGGTCTTCTAATCCCCCCCTCCCCCCAGGGCAGGAAACAGGCTGCATTGTATGCTCAGAGCTCAGCTTTTACCGTGTACCCTGCGGAGAATTATGCCCCTCAGCCCAAGCTAACTGACTGCCTGTCTCTCTCTCTTTTTTAATGTTTTATTTACTTATTTGAAAGGGAGATAGAGAAGAGAGGGAGGAAGGGAGGAAAGAAAGAGAGAAAGAGAGAGGAGGGAGATCTGAGAGAGAAACAGCGAGACTGAGAGAATGAGAATGTGCAAGGCCTACAATAGAAACCAGAGACCAACTTTAAGAAGTCAGTCCCTTCTTCTACCATGTGGGTTTCCCAGGACTGAACTCAGGCAGTTTGTGATCACTTCCATTGGTCACCAGCTGTCTAACCGGCCCATTGCCTATCTCCTTGTTGGCCTCCTAGAGTTCAGAAACATTTCCTCAGCCTTCCCCTGCAATGACTGCTGCTATTCCAGGTTTTATTTTGGGTCCTGGAGGGGATGGAAGCCAGGCCATACTCCATGTAGGCATTCTGCCTCTGAGCAACACCTCTGACCCCCCCCCCCTGCCCCCCCGCAAGCATCCCAGGCTTCTGACTGGCTACCCTCCCAGGCAAGGCTGCAGAAGGGCAGAGTGGAGGATGGGCTTTGCCCTTTGCTCTCAGACCCAAGTGTTGCTTGGGGATAGGCAGGTTGGCTGTGGAGCCTGGCAGCTGTTTTGAGGAAGATCCCTTGTGTCACTAGTGTTTGTGACTCCAGGCATGTTGGAGACATCGGAATAGACCAGATTGTTTCCATGAGGGGTGATCTCCTGGGCGGCAGAGAGTATTGGTGAACAATGTGCTTTGGCACGTTGACCCTGAGAGCCAGCTGCCACGGGCCAGAGGCCCGCGTTTCACTGTCTTGAGACACAGACCGTGTTAACCCAAGGGAGGGCAAGTGGATTCGCTAGTGGGAGACCCCTTCTCACGCCCTGCGGCTGGATGGTGGCCACTTTATTCTCTGTGGACAGTGAATAAATGGGTGGAATCTTGGTATCCGACAGGGTCAAAGCTAACTTTTCGAGTGTGCCTTCCTCTGCCTGTCATCGCACTATTTATAACTCTCCTGGGAGATGGACTTCATAATACCTCTGGACTTCCCTTCCCCACAGGCAGCGTTAGCAGGAGCTGGGCACGGGGACAATGGCTGGGGCATTTGTCTCCTGAGCAGGCTAATTAGAAAGCTGCTTGTATTCGCCTTAACTTTGAGGAAGGAGGATTTACGAAGCTGTCCTCAAAAGATCTGCTCTTTAAAAAAAAGGGTAAAGAAAAACAGAATAAGAAGAAATTTGAATGTAGCTGAGTCAATCCGAGGCCTGGATGGAAACGTAAAATTAGAGTGGGAACTTTGGCTCCGTGCCAGTTATTTGCAAGACACATTTGGGAGAGAAAAGTGTGTGCGTATGTGTGTGCACGTGCACGTGCATGCATATTTGTGTCTGTGTGTACATGTGCACAAATATTTGTGCATGTGTGCGTGTGCATAGTGTGCATGTGTTTGTGCGTGTGCAAGTGTGCAGATACGTGTATTCATGCAAGTGTACACCAAGATGTATGTGTCTATGCGTGTGTGTGCATGTGGGGGAATTGTAAGGGGAGGTTCTATATCGATGCAATATCCTTTTATCTCAGCTCACTGACAGGAAGACCAGAGCATTCTTTAAGCTGTTTTTCTTCTCTTTCTTTCAAAACCCGAAAGGGGAGAGAGAAGGAGAAAGCCACCTATTCCTCTTTAAATGAGGGTGGTTAATTCTGAGACTGTACTTTTCTCAGGAGCTGTGGGGAGGAAAATTCTAGTGCCTTTTTAATGTGACGAAAGTCCGGAGGAGGCTAATGGGTTTTCAGGAGCCCCCTCCCCTGTCATTCCACCTCCAGGCGCAGGGGAAGGAGAGGCTGGGGGTGGGGAGGGACCACATTGCTGGCTCCATGCCCTACACCGCTGCAGCTGGATGTTGCTGAGTGACAGGAGAGGAAGGCTGGCACCTTCCGTTGAGCGCTGGATTACCTTACATCCAGGACCCCTAGAAGTAGGTGGTGCTCTCCCCCCTCCTCTTACAGATGAAGTCACCCACAGCTGACTGAAATCACCCACAGCCGACTGAAGTCACCCGCAGCTGACACTGCTGTGGGTGTGGCACTGAGATAAGAACTCCAGCTCCCAACTCTCAAGTTCACGCCCTTTCCTTGCTTGCTGCTGTTGGATACATTGCTTATGCCCTGTGTGTGTGCACCAGTATGTATGCGTTGTGTGCTTGTCAATGCGTTGTATGTGTGTGTTGTGTGCTTGTGAGTGTGTTGTGATGTGGTGCGCATGAGCGTGTATATGTGTGTAGGTCAGAGGACAGCTTAAGGGATTTCTCAAGGTTGTCACTTAAAAATACCTTTGCTGCTCTGACTGAACCATCTCTGTGAACCCCTGCTTACACTCTTTTATTTTTAAAAATATTTTATTTATTAGAAGGAGAGTGAGAGAGGAATAATAAAGATAGATAAAGAGCAGGCGCACATACGTAGGTCAGAGGAAAATTTTTTTGAAATCTGAAGTCTGTTCTTTCCTTTCACCAACTGGACTCTGGGGAGTGAACTCAGGTTGCCAGGTTTGCATGCAGGCACCTTTACCTGCTGAGCCATATACTTGGCCCCCTGCTCATAGTTCTCAGAAGTGATCATCCGAGGTCTATGCGGTGACATGTTGAGATAGAAGGAGGTTTACCAAAATGAAGGGAGGAAGGACTCGGTGGGATGGGAGGTGCTGGGGCAGGCACCCAGAGAAGGCAGGTGAGGGTCGTGAGCAGATCCATGGTGGGTCCTTGAGACCCAGGTGTTATTACAACTGGCAGGGCGACCAGAGAAGTTGTGAGGGCATAGTTGTGGGGGTCATTGGGAAAATGAAAGCTTGTCTTTTAGGGTCCTGCAGAGTGCTCCCATCACACCACCACAGTTACCCCAAGAGCCAGAGGGGCTTCCAAACCAGTGCCCTCACCTTTTCCTCCACACCTGGCTACTCCCTTAGTCTTCTTTCTCTTTTTCTTTCCCTTTCTTCCTTTTATTTTTTAAAAAATTATTTATTAAATATTTTATATTTACCTATTTATTTAGAGAGCTATGCGCCTGTCGCAGCATGCGCGTAGGGGCCAGAGGACAACTTTTAGGCACAAGTTCTCTCCTTTTACTATGTTGACTCCAGGGATGGAGGGCAGTCACCAGGTTTGTGCCATCTCCCCGGTCCATCTTTGTCCTTTTCTAGATCTGGCCGTGTTAATGTCGGGGGGGGGGGTGTTCGCAGGGCTTAGCATCGTCTCTACCCAGGCTCGATCCTGCTGCTGTCCTTCCCTCTGGGTCCCCAAGTGGTACAGGGCTCATCGCAGCTGACTGCTTCTTCCGGAATGTTCTTCATTCTGAGCTCTCCTGTCCTCTCACTTGTCTGTGCCTTCGTTTAGCTCTGCGAGCACCGGTAGCAGTGAATGGCTGGTCCCTGCCTTGGAGGAGCCCCAAGGACGTGCTTCAACCTGGTGCTTCCTGCTCGCAGTGGGATTATTGTTAACTTCCTGCGCCACTGTGCTGAGTTTACACCTCAGAATCGAACTCCTTTCCTGGCTCCAGCTCTTGTTTCCTCACCAAGACTGGCTGAGCCACTGTCCCCAAAGCCTCCAGGGGCATCCTGCAGTCAGCCAGACAGCCAGACGACATCGATCCAGGCTCGCAAGGTTTACGGTGTCGGTGTCGGTGTTTGGGAACACAAGGCAAGAGGCAGTAACAGGCTACTGGGAGGTGCCCTGCAGGAGGCAGGGTGGTTCTTGGGGCATCAGATGAACAGGATGAGAGGAAGGTTGTGAGCGAGGCCTCTTTTTTCAGTGTGAGAACATTGGGAGCTGGGGGGCGGGGAGGCGACACGTAGGGAATATAGCTGGCCTGTGGCAGCACCTTGAAATTCTCCAGGTTGTGTGCACGTGGGCAGACAGGAGGAGAGAGAAGACGACAGAAGTCATTGGGACTCTGCCTCTTTCTGAGAGGCTCTGAGCAGGGATCCAGACACTGCAGCTGGTAGCATAGCAGCGCATGCCCGTAGCATAGCACCAGCTCCCCTCTTTGTATCATAGCACCCAGGGCCCTTCCTGGAGCGTGGTACAACTTTCTTTCCTGGAGCATAGCACCCAGCAGCCCACTCTCTATCATGGTACCAAGTACCCTTTCCTGTAGTTTAACCCCCCTGTAGTGGAGCACCCAGCACAGAACTGGACACATATTGGGCCTCAGTAGCTACTCGTCATGGCTTTTATTGGGGGAGTTCCTAGAAAATGCCTCCTAGAAGATCAATCCTGGGGGGACGCAAGTGCACCTGTTACCTGTGTCCAGGTGCCTGGAGATGAGAGGGGATCCTTACTAGGAGAAGAAGTTCTGGAGGAGTTGAACATGTGAAGACTTTGCCTGATTCTTATAAAATGGCCTTTCTTACTGGGAACCAAACCACCCAGTCTTGCTTCTGGATGAGTCTGGTGTGTAAAGGAGAGAGAGGTGGATTATTCCTTGGAAGATGGGACTGTAGTGGTGGCCTGGCCTGGATTTCAGAGGAACAATGAAGGTTGTGAGCAGGGCCTCCTTTTTCAGTGTGAGAACATGGGGAGCCATTATTCTTCACTCAGCGTTGACAGTCTATGACCTGGGCTTAGCTAATTGGGTGCGGATATTCAAATTGGACAGGTGGAGAGAGAAGAAAAATAAGCCCGTGAGGCTAGACCAGCGGCTGACAGACCTGGAAGAAGGTCAGCAGGGGCACACGATGACCAGGCAGAAGGAGGACGAGAAAGCGAGGCTCTGGAGAAAGGGCCAGCCAGCAGACTGAATCAGAACAGACCTGGGCAAGCAAAGAGTTCTACCTACTGCTTGCAATGTCCTGTCAAAGGAAACAAGATTCCTCTTGGAGGTCTGAGACAGGGACACCTTCGGAACATAAAAGGTTCTTTCTCTTTCGTCCCATTGGGAGCCCTAAGACTGTGCTCCAGCATCAGGGGTACCAATAGTAGCTGGGCAGGGGAGGTTACGCCAGGAGACCCAGGCCTTCCTGGGTAGAAGGCATTTCTCCGCTCTCCTGGTTACACCACAAGGCCTGGTCACAAAGTAACCAGAGTTGTGTTCTGAGCAGAGCCCTGGTGATACTAAACAAACAACATGCAAATGGTATGTGAAATAATATGCAAATTGGCATCTGTTATTTTGGAGTCAGCTTGTTTGGTATTTTTCTTAAAGAAAAAGGGTGACTTCCACTGTCGAATGAGCATGAGAGTTGGCTTAAGGGAAGCTTGTTGCAAAGACCGTGTGGACCGGCACCGACCGCTGGGAGTTGCAGGTTCTGGGTGTGCCAGCTGGTATATCCAAGGCCAGCTACCTGGTGTTTAGTTGGTAGAAAACCGTAAGGATGAGTGCCTTGCTCAGGACCACTGAGCAAGCACAGAGGAGGCAGGAAGGACCTTGCTGAAGGAAGCCCTGGGAGAGGCAGAAGAGACCATACTGGGTGCTAATTCTGGTCCATTCTTATTCCCGACTTACCTTAGAGACTGTGATTCAAATTCTCTGAACCTCAGTTTTCCCATTTATAAGTGGGGATACTGACATTTACGAGTCTGGCAAGAATTACACTTTTTAACAGTTAGGTAAGTGGGCAGCAGAGTGGCTGGCACATTCCAGGCTGCCAACGACTGGTGATTCCTCTTCACACCTTCACCTGAGCTGGCACCTACCCACATCCTTGCAAAGTTCTACCAGCGGGGAGTTTTGCCCAGCCTTTTTGTTTTCATGAGATTTCTGATGTTAACCAATTGGTTCCCAACCATTTTTTTTTTTTTTTTTTGATTCCTGACTTCTTTGGCTCAGATGTGAGCTCTCCACACAGCTTCTGCGACATGGACATGTCGGGAGCTGCTGGTGTGCCTCTCTTAAGGTGACAATGGTTTGGGGTAAGCATGTTGCTGAGGTTGGGCCATTGCCTTTGCGACTGAGAACTGAAAGCCATTGGTGACAGGACACAAGGAAACCTTTTCTGGGGATAGCGGCTTTGGGCAGTATCATATCTGTTCTGGATGGCTAGGTTCCCTGGGTAGGCATGGTTCTTACATAGGCCCCACCCCTGTGAGGAAGGCAGGGCAGGGACTACTTTTACAGGACACCAAGACCCCAAGAAGTACATAACTTGTCCAAGGTTACTCAGTTTTGTAAGCAGCTAAGACTCAGGAATCCAGGAATTCTGGGTTTTGGTTATCCCTCTTCTCCCACTCCTTCTTTCCTAAAAATTCTAGGTTCCAGGAATGCTGAGGGTCTGTGTCCTGAAGACCCGGAGTCTCTTCTCACCCTACTGTACAGCAGTCTGTGCCTGACAGGGCTCAGAATTCAATGTGGATGGGGAACAGGTACCGATGGTTGAGCTGCATGGTTGTTGGGGGAGGGCAGTGACTTTGGCCTGGAAGGTGGGATTTTACTTCATCTTGCTGAGGGTGGAGGTAGATGATAAAAAGGTCAGAGCTGGAGATGTGGCTCAGAGGTCTGGTGTCTACCTAGCAAGCCCAAGGCCCTGGGTTCCATCTCCAGGGTTTGAAAAATAAAGGAAGCAGGAGTAGGACGGGCCTGGCCCCCAGGGACCGTTCTTGCTTTACTCGCAGTGGTGGTCTTTGTCTTCGCTGCCTCTTCTGAAAGCTCAGTGGCTTTGTGATCTTGGGATCTTGCTTCCTTTGCAGCTGGGCCATGGCTTTGGGCTGGATGTGGCATTTTGTGCTGCCAAGATGCTTCTCTGCTCCCGGGAGGCTGTGGTCCTGGGCAGGTGGGAAGACACCGCTGGCATGAGGTGCCAGGCTGGTGCCTCACTGTCTGTCAGGGATCTCTGGAGATCCCTCAGGAGTGAAACTGATTCGGCTGAGAGCCAGGCTTCCATGCAGCTGAGCCATGAGGGTTTCCTCATCTGCAGACGACAACGCAATGTCCCCGACAGTTTAGGAGACTGTGCTGCTCTCAAAAAAAAAAAAAATGGGAGTTTCTTTCTTCTTCCAGAAAAATAATTCTAAATGGGCATGAGAGTCTAATTCAGGAGTGCAGAGAGGAGACAGACAGAGAGGGAGGAGAAGAAAACGAGTGATTGTTGCTTTTTGAGAAAGAGGAAAAGAGGGAGGGACAGAGAGCGCGAGGGTAGGTGCACGAGCATCATAGTGCATGTGTGGAGGTCAGAGGACAACTTTGAATTCTGTCATTGGTGTCCCACGTATGCGTGTGTGTGATGCGTGGGTGATGCTTGCCACAGTGTGTGGAGATCAGAGGGCAACTTTGTGGAGTTGTTTCTCTCCTTCACCTGGTCTCTGGTGATCAAACTCAGGTGGGCAGACCTGCAGCAAGCCCCTTACCCTCTGAGCCATCTCCAACCCCGAGGACACCTTTTAGAAGTTAGTTCTCTCCTTCTACTGTGAGTTCTCTCCCTTCTACCAGGGATTGAACTCAGGTCACCAGGTCTGCACACAGATGCCCTTCCCCGCTGAGCCATCTAGTTGGCCTGAAGAATGAATGTTTATTAAGGGTCGGTCTCCTGTATGTCTTCACATACTCATTAATGCCACAACAGCCCCGTGAGAAGGATGGCTTAGATTTAGAAGTGACCGTCCCAAGGCTCAGAAGGGTTAGGTAACTTGCCCAGGGCGTCTTTGACAGGAGTCATAGAATTGGGGCATGAACATAGGCAAATGTCTCTGAAGCCTCCTGACGGTCGATCGGCTCCTGGCTGTGCTTTTTCAGGTCAAGAAGTGTCCTGTCTTTTAGAGCATGCCCTGTCCCCTGGCCTCAGCTTGTGGGGTGGGGCACAAGGAACCATCGGTTTGATGGAGTGGTTTCTTGAATCTCTGGGAGCTTATTTCTCAGGATGTTCTCTTGTAGCTTGTGGGGGGGGGGGTCCCTGAGCTCTCAACTGCACATACCTTGGGTTCCATTCTGAGGTTCTGTGAGTCTTGGGCTCCGGGTTTGTAAATGGGAACCACAATGTCGCCTTCTCAGAAGGAAGTGTGTCACCAAGTGATGGAGACTTGGAAAAGGCCTTGTGCACATCGCCACTTGTGTTGCTCGCGTTTGACCTGCAGACTTGGGGCAGACAACTTCTTTCCACCTAGTTTTCTGTGTTTTATTTCTGGAAGACGACCCTTACCTTTGCTTCTTCTGACTTCCCTCTAGCTGTCTCCTAGGGCATCTTCTGCTCCTCTCACCCGCCTCCAAAGAAAAACTTTACCACCCGGTGGATCTGCACCTCAGTCCTGTTCTGTCATTTGCTGGCTTGGGAAGTCACTCCCACGTATCGAGTCTGTATCCATGAGAGTTAATGGCAATTTGGATGTTCTGGCTGTTGTAGAGTATGATGGTGGACCATTGTCAGGAAGGATTTACTCTGGATTTTGGGTTGTGCTGAGCGCTCAGTAAGGTTAGCCGAGCTTGAGGGTGGACAGGGACAGGCACTGTGGCTAGGGTTGGGGAAGCTTGGTGTCTAGATTTGTGTGTCATCGTCTGGAGAATGGAATAGTGAGCTGGAGGAGGAGGAGCCTCCCTCTGGCCATTTTGGGGCCTGCGCATGGGAACTTGCTGGAAGGGTGGGCTGCAGGTGGGTTATCTTCCTATCCCCTACATGAAAACCTGTGAAGGCAACGTAGCCAAGTGGATGTCCTCGCTTTTAGGAGACAAGCTAAGAGCAGGCCTTCTGGCCAGCCCTCCCCACTTCCCAGCTGCCTCCTCCCTGCAGGCCAGCCCTTGGCATGGGGCCCGTTTGTCTCCTGAACCCTCTGAGCAGCAGGGATTTAATTACTATAATGTAAGGAGCCCTGGCTCGGGGCCTTCTGGCGGAGGGGAAACAGATTTGTCTTCTCACTGGGAGAATAAAAATCGATGGAGAGGAAAGGAAATGTCCCTTCTTTTGAAGTCCCCAAGACTGCTGGTCTGATGGGGAGCTTTCCTGGGGGTGGGAGGAGAGGGAGCAGGGCACCGAGGAGACACAGTGTTCGGTTCCGGGGCCTTCTGTGGTTCACTAAGCTGCCTCTGTTTTTCCAATGTTCCTGACAGATCGACTTGATCTGACAGCCATCTGTCAAGTACCTACTATGTGCTAGGTACTGTCTTTGAGAAACTTCCTGCCCAGGCGGGAGCTCACCCATTCAACAAATGGCTAGCATATTGATTAGGCACCACGGGTAGGGGAAAATACCCCACCAGAAGCAAGAATCCATATCCTCTGGAGTTTGCAGTGAGTGAATCGGACAGTCAGGAATGTCAGTTAATTGTGCATTATGTTTAAGATGAAATGAAGGATTAGAAATCTGGGACTGAGTTCCCTGCTCGAGGAGGCCTGGCAGAGACGAGACACTGGTGAATGGTCCGAGGTTGGTGGAGGAGCAGAGGAGGAAGCAGAACGAAGGCTCTGGGATGGGATTGTGCTTGCCGTGGTCTGGACAGCCCTGTCCAATAGAAACGGAACACATCCATTGACGTTTTCTAGTAGCCACATTTGAAAAGTGGGACATTCATGTTAATATTTTTCATTTTACCCGATGAATCAAACTATTATAAGCAATGCCAGCGTTTTCAATAAGCTGCTTTGCATTCTGTTTGCCGGGGAGTCTCTGAAGTCTGGTGTGTCTCTTACACCATCTCAACCAGACAGTAAATTTTCATGGGAAGCAACCTGCTTTAGAGTCCATAAAATTTATAGTTACATAAACACTCCAGTGGTCGTGGGCATATGTAAGAGTGTTTCGATGACTGAGTGGCACACAGTGTTAAGTTTATTTCTTTTGATGCTTCACATGTGCTGAGCACATGCTGTACCTCTGAGCTGTCCCCAGTCCCTGGAGCATTCAGTTTCTAAATTAAAAATTGTCAGTAAAAAGCGCGTACAAATCCCTTACCTGAGCCATGCTGTGGGGGCTCTGTAGACCTTGTGGCCAGGGTCTTTGTCCTGAATAAGCCTGTGAGGCAGCCTAGGTGAGCAGGGGGAGTGTGGTTGATAGGGGGCAGGTGAGCCCCGAGAGGAGGCGGGGCTTCTTGTATTTTGGGAGGAGTTTGCCTTTTACCCTGGTGAGGAGATGGCAGATGACGGACGCCTCTGAATAAAGACACGACAGGATGACTTCGGCTGCAGCATTGGGAGCAGAAGGGAGAGCAAGTGGGGGGCGGGAAGCCCTGTAAGAAGTGTGGTGGCATTCCAGGTGAGGCTGGGAGGTGGCAATGAGAGATCGCAAAGACGATTGGGTTCTTTGAATGTTTGGAAGGAAAGGTTCTAGTGAGTCGGATGAAGTGGGAGAGGAGTAGTGGGAGGGAAAGGCCAAGTCAAGGGTGTGTAAAGGCTTGGGCCTTTGTCCTAAGTGACCAAAGGAAGGAGTTGGGGCTGAGTGGAGGAGGCTGGGTGGGTGGACAGGGAACTTGCCATCGAACTTGTGAAGTTTTAGGTGTGTTAGCTTCAATGTGCTACGCACAGCATGCGCCGCAGAAGTTGGATAATTGAGAGCACATCTGGGCCATGGAAAGTCCTGCCCATGATGGTTTGTCCCTGTGGCATTCAGAGGAGAGATCATGGCAAGTTTGGCCTCTTTTGAAATAAATCAAATAAATTATTTGGGCCTGCAGCACCGTTGGTGTTTGCCTTCCAGGGGGACATGGGAAGTTACTAGGGTCTTTGAGGGGCCAGTTGGCATTTGAAGATCTAGTCTCCATCTCTGGGCAGTTTCATAGCTAGAGCCGGAGTGGGCAGAGGTTCCTTGAGCATGCTGGGAAAGTTACTGAAATCATACAGACACTGAAGATTCCCATTCCTTATTTTCCAGCACTTTCAACTTCCATGGGCAGTGGGGTCAGGGTTGGGAGAGGGTTTAGTGAGTCTGGAAAGGTAGAGTAGTTTCCCGAAGGCTCTATAGATCAGGGGAGGTGAGGCCAAGGTGCTGAGAGTCACCCCCCCCCCACGCTCACTAGCCATGTCCCTGTGTTCGCAGCCTACTGAATTGCTGGGGCTCTCAGAGACCACTCAGGGAAGCCCCCACACCGGTTTCTCTAGAGACCGGGAGGAGATTGGACAAAGGGGGCAGGCATGTCCTCTAAGGGTCCTCTCCCAACCTTCCCTGGGTCTGGAGGGTAAGGCTTTTGGGCCCTGCAGACCAAGGGTAACCTGGCGGGGGAGCCCAGGCCTGCTGATGTGAGCCTTCTGACTGGTGTCAATGCCGGACCTTGACACTTGTTGGCACGTAACTTTGGTCATTTGCCAGAGATTGTGATGTTAATAGATAACGGTGATCCAGTGCTTAACACCTGACCATCGTTGATTCCTTTACTCCTTGCACATGGAGCTCCTTACTAAGGAATGCCTGTGGACAGACTGCTCTGCCTTCGGGTTGAGAGACATGGTGTGAAGGGAACACTGAAGTTGGCTAAGGAGGGATCAAGGTGGCCATTCAGGAAGGTTACTGCTCTTTCAGGAGACCTCAGCTCTTACTGGCCTTTAAATCAAGGTTTTCAAAAACAAACAAACAAACAAACAGCTTTCCAACTGAGATGCTTTTGCTCTTTAGCAGACATCTAGAAAAGTCTGCAGACATTTGTGGTTGTTACAGCTAGGCAGAGGGATGGGACAGACACATAGCAGGTAGCGAGAGGCCAGGGATGCTCCCCGAAGCATTACCTAGCCCGGCACATGAGTGGTTTGAGGCTGACAGAGCCTGCATTGGCTACTCATTTTATAGGCTTCTTAGGAAGAGAAATGAGAAGGTGGAGGAGATTGTCTCCTTAACTGTAGCATGCTATGCAGTTTCCTTGACTTCCTATAATGCAGCTCTGGGAAGAGTGTAAGAGGTCTTAGACTTGCATTCAAGTTCATGCGTCAGTGGAGTTTAAAAAGGTATTTGTTTAAGAGAGAGGAGAAGAGAAGAGGATAGAGAGATGGGAGGGGGGGAAACATATGTCATCACTGTAGGGGTGGCAGTCAGACAACTTTCAAAAGTCAGTTCTCTTCGCCCACCCTGCGGGCTTCCAGGGCTCCAAGGTTTGCGAGCAGGTTCTGTACTCCTGAGCCATCTCGCCTGCCCACAGGGCGTTTTCTCTTTGCTACTAATCTTCATGTCTTTCCGTCCCTAGAAGTTTCACCTCTTCGTGGGGCTGAGGGATGAGGCGTGTGGGAACCCGTGTGAAGAGACTTGGTCAGTTGTGGTGTGCTGAACACAGGGTGGTGGGGTCATGTTCTTTCTGGCCCAGCACGGCGTGATTCAGGAGGATCCATCTTGCCTCTGAGAGGCCTCGTGACTGTTCTGGGCTTGCTGCTCTCACATCTCGTTTTGTGTTCGGGAGAACAGGTGGAGCTAATGGTACTTTGGGAAAGATGGGACTTGCAGGAAGACACGGGGCTATTATTTCTGTCTGTGTGAGTGGGAGACAGAGCTGGTTGAGTGGCAGGTTTCCTGGCAGGAGGAGAAGCAGCCAAGCACGCTAGGCTGGGCTAGACTAGAAGCCTCTGAGGGGGTCAGTGTTCCCCTGGGCCTCCTTGGGAAGTTAGTGCCTGCGCTGAATTGAGGACCAGCCGTGGGAGAGCCAGGGCTTGCTGTCTGGGAGAGCTGTGCAGCGGCAGAAGCTCTGAGGCCGTTATGCCAGGAGGAGGGTTCCGATGTCTGTTCTTGGCCAGGTGCTGGTCCAGGGGATGTTGGGGACACAGAGAAGGACATTGTGTGATCGAGGGGATGTGCGGTCTGCCATAACTTGGAGGCGTGGGATGGAGAGATGGTTCAGAGGTTAAGACTGGGCCTTGCAAGCAGAAGGTCCTGAGTTTGGATCCCAGATCCCACATAAAAACGACAGGCAGAGGGGCTGGAGAGGTGGCTCAGCGGTTAAGCCTCTGCCTTGCAGGCAGAAGGTCCTGAGTTCGGATCCTAAGACCCCACGTATAGATGCCAGGCGGAAGCAGGGGCGGCCTGCGTTTCTGGTCCTGGTAGGGCGGAGCCTGTGAATCCCGGGGCAGAGTAAACAAGGAGGAAGTGGAGGTGGTCCATGGTGGTTCCCGAATTCGTCCGTGGTTCTACACACACATACATACACACATGCACACACACGCATACATGCACAATTGAATAAATAATAATAAAAAAAAATTTAAAAAAAATGCCAGGCAGAAATAGCGGCACCTGTGCTTCTGGTCTGGAAGGCAGAGCCTGAGAAACTTCAGAACAAAGCAAAGAGGAGGTGGAACAATCCAGGGTGATTCCTGAAGTCACCCTTGAGCCTCCACAGGCACATACAATGCCTTCGGACACACACACACACACACACACACACACACACACACACAAATTTGGACGTATGACAGAGGAACAGTGTCATGTTAAGGAATGGAAGCTTCTTTTTTTAAAATAGAATATTGATTTGAGAGTGAGAGAGGAGGAAGACAAAGAGGAGGAGGAAGACAAAAAGAAGAAGGAGGAGAAAGGGAGAGAGAGAATGCATCCAAAGCATGGTACATGGGTGGAGTCAAAGGACAACTCTCTTACCCAATGGCTTCCAGGCATTGAACTCTGTTGCAGGTTTGTGAGCAGGCACCTTGCTTGCTGAGCTGTTTTGCTAGTCCAAATGGAAGCTTCTTAGATGGAATGCAGGCCGATGGACTTCCTGGGCTTCATGAGGCAAAAATGAGAGCGTTCTGAGCTTGAAGGAAGAATAGGGGCCAAGGCCACAAAGAGAAAACCAGGTGTTCTTGGAAGGGACAAAGGAGGCAAGTTTTCCTGGAAGTGCTAGGAAGGACAGAGCAGAAATGGACATGAGTCCCCTGTTCATGTTTGTGGAGCACCAATGGGAGGTGCTTGAGCAGGGCAGTGGCTGGCGAAGGGACGGGACTAAGCTGTCCTTGGTGTGCAGAAGTGAAGGTTTGAACCTGGTGGGGGGGCAGGGGGCAGTGGAAGAGGTGAGGCGGGAACTAGCTCAGCTTTCCATCACTGGCCTGGGGTGACAAGACAGTGTAGAGAGTTGACACAACGCAGTGACTCCAACACCTCATGCTTTGCTCAGAAATCCAGCCCTTCCTGTGAGGATGGGAAGTGGCAGTCAGGCAGTAGCAGTAGTCAGGCAGTAGGGTGGCAGCATGCCCACGCCAGGCGGCACCCCTCTTGACCCCAGCTTTCTAGTTGCAATGGGGCATCTCCTTCTGGACCCCATCAGTGCTGGCTTCCAGCCAGTTCTGAGGGAGATGGACACATCTTCTTCCTGCTTGCTTTCAAAGGTATGGGTGGAGTAGCAACAGCGCGTGGGGCCAGCAACTCTTGGTTCATGTAGTTGCTGGGTTGTGTCTGGTTATGCAGGGGGGCAAGTGCTCGGTTTCTGCGAGTGTGAAGTGTACACACTGGCCCTGAGCCCATGTGGGGTTCTAAGAGAGAATTCAGGGACACAGGTGGAATGTTCTTGGCTCAACAACGACCACTGTTTTTGTCAAGAAGCAGTGTTGGATTGAATGTGATGAGTGGGAGAGATGGGCTTTGGTTACCACTGAAGGAGAGGAAGACTGCGACCCAGTGGAGATGGCGTGCTTTGTCTGGGGAAGTGGTTCTGCAGGGTTGGAGGAGTGCAGGGGGCTGTCAACAGGGGTCTTCCAACCACGTGCTTCACAGAGGGCTTTAGAATCAGCTTTCAAAGTCCCTGGTAGCTACGTCAGTGCAGAGGAGATCGCTGGGCTGGCAGGTTAGCCTGGCCCATGACTTTGCCCATGCTGCTGCAGGTTGCCCAGGGTCCAGTGCTTTGCTTACCTGGTATTCCCCAGAGGACGGCTGGACCTCTGCCCAGGGCTCTAGCTGGGACCTGGTCCAGCTCAGGCTCGGGAGAGGAGGGAGCTCTGAGCTGGCGCACCTGTGCCTGCCATTTTCCCAAGCAGACGTGCAGGCTTTCTGAGGGGCGGCGTCCAGGATGTCAGGGCTGTGCTGGTGCCAGCGCAGGGCTTATGCATAGGGGTGTCTGAGGTGTTTGGTGACTGCAGGAGGCGAGTCGGGCAGGAGATAGGAGAGGTGGATAAGTGGGAGACAGGCCGGAGGGGAGGCCCAGGGCACAGATGTGACGGTGAGTTGGGCAGACTTGGCTCAGCTGCTTGCTTTGCCACTAGCAGAAAGATTCTTCACTCTGGAGTCTTCACGGGCTTCCTGGATGGGCGGATGGTGGTAATGGAAGTTAGATGTGGAAGTGATGCCCCAGTGACATACAGGGCAATCAGCTCTTATTCTTCCTCCAGCAAGGGCGCAAGTACCCAGAGGGCAATCCCTCAGTGTCTTACTACCCCCGACAGTGGCAACAGGGGAAGCGAGTCTCTGAAGGCCATTCCCCTCTCTGCTTGCAGTGTTTCCTCTCCCATAGGCCTTTGCTCTTTCACCTCTTGGACCGAGATCCAGTCCTGTGGAAAGTGGCTATAGCCACCTGAGGCAGCTGTAGCCTGAGGGGCGGGGGAACCTGTGCTCTGGGTGCAGGCAACGATGAGGCACGTTGTCTGCAGAGATGGAAAAAATAAGCAAATTTGAGTGGAAGTCTGTAGCAGCCCTTGCGAACAAGGTCAGTGATAAAATGCCCCTCTTCGCAGCGGGAGGAGGATGTCCCCCCAACCTAGGGTGTGGCTGTCTAATGAACCTCTAATGCAGGGCTGAGATGGCTGTAACTACCGAGAAAGAGACCATTGTGTTCATGAACCTACCTCCTTCCCCCACAGTCCCATTTTTGGGACTTCTTAAATTTGGGGCCCAGGGAGCCATAGAGAGAGACAAGATTTCTCTGTGAAGTGAGGGTCGATGCGGGCAGCAGCACAGCAGCTCCGAGCTCGGGCCAGGAAAGGTCCCAGACCTGGCTGAAGGCAGAAGGTAAATGCCGGGCCTAAAAGCCAGACTGACGGGTTCCAGGAGACCCCGAGCCTGAGCGCTCTGGGGCCAGCGACTGCTTCCTGGAAAGGAAAGAAGCACTCGATGGAAAGGCCCTCTAGGATCGGAAGACTGGTGGGAAACTGGGAAGGGCAAGGTCTAAGTCCACCTGCCCTGGGTAGCAGGGGTGCAGAGAGCACTTTGGGGGTTTTACTATTGTTAGTCAAGCAGGCCGCTTTGCAGAATTGGGAGGGCCCTGTGGAAAGCCGGTCGGAACATCTCTTCTAAACCGAGAGGGTCTTAGGGAGAAGGTACATTCCTAGAGCTAGCTGAACCCTGGGCCCCAGGGCAACGTACGTATGTTGGGGGACAGTTCTGGCTGCACTCTTTGGAGAGCCTGATCAATCTGGTTAGGGTCATTTTGGAAGTGTTCTCCTGTGGTCCCTGCTACAGCTGAGGGTGGATTTTAATCATGGGAGTTCACGATTTCCTGTGCTTGGGGGTAAGGAGCCTGTTCACTGAATGTTTCCCGAAGGCGAGTCTGGTTCTTGGAACCGTTTGGAAGTGATGAGTAGCAGGCTGAGGGATGATCGGAGTTCCTGAGACTGAGCAGCTAGGCTAAGCGTAGCCCACAAGAACTTCCCAGAAAGTTGTGGCACCGTTACCATGTTGGCGGGATATCGAGGAGTTGGCATGATATAGTGCAGGAGTAGCAAACAGGTTTTTATCTGGGTGTCAATTCTGAACAGTTGGTATCAGCTGCCAGAAGGGCTCTGATGGGAAGGATTCTGAGGTGCTATCTGAGCTCGGCGAGAAAGCCTGTGATTGATTTGTGATGTCACTCCTGGCAAGGAGTGAGGAAGAGAGGACTGGAAGATATTGGCTGTCACTGGTGTAGTGGGAAGAATTTGGAGAGCCTAGATTTGATCTTAGGCAAGTGACCCACACTTCACTGCACCCCAGTTTCCTTATTCCTCAGATGAAGGTGAGAGCATTGGCCTTCCAATCGAGTAGGCTTCTTGTGGGCCTCAAGGAAGGTAATGGATGAAAACACTTTGCAGAAAGAAAATATGATAAAAATATGGGGTTTTTGGTTGTTGTTATGGAGCACCCAGAAACCCAGAGGGTCTTCACAGCCATAATTTACCTCAGTCTCTCCTTCCTCTGCTTGCTGGGGACCATGGTGCCATCTGAGTATATGAGACACATGACCATACCAGACACCTGGGCACTTGGTACATTCTTGGCTGGTGCATCAAATGAGTGTCTGGTTATATTTGTGACTGTAAGTCACTTCTTTTCTACCAGCAACTCCCCAGCTTAAGACTTAAAGACTGTTTTTGTGTTTAATGAAGAAAAAAAAAGGACAGAACTCTCTCTCTCTCCCTTTCTCTCTCAAATCTTGTCTTTGACTCTCCATTAAAGGTAGCAAAATTGCTTTATAAAGTCTGAAAGTCTGACAAGCTCACGTACTAATAGCGCATACATTATGCAAATTGGCTTGTAGTCTCTTGCTTTGCATAATGGAGGGACTGAAGAAGGACTGGGAAGGGCAAGAGGCTGGGGTGAGGGTATTTTCTCAGATCTGTATGTATTAGGGGATTTCTAATCACCCCATGTCCCCTCTACCCCCTCTCCTCTGCCCCCTCCCCTCTGCCCCCTCCCCTCTGCCCCCTCCCCTCTGTCCCCTCCCCTCTGTTCCCTCCCCTCTGCCCCCTCCCCTCTGCCCCTCCCCTCTGTCTCCTTCCCTCTGTCTCCTTCCCTCTGTCCTCTCCCCTCCCCCTCCCGCCCCCCTGCCCCCTCCCCCTCTGCCCCCTCCCCTCTGCCCCCCCCTCTGTCCTCTCCCTCTGTCCGCTCCCCTCTGTCCCCTCCCCCTGCCCCTCCCCTCTGCCCCTCCCTGCCCCCCCTCCCCTCTGCCCCCTCCCTCTGCCCCTCCCCTCTGCCTCCTCCCTTCTGTCCTCTCCCTCTGCTCCCCTCCCCTCTGTCCCCTCCCCTCTGCCCCCTCCCCTCTGTCCCCTCCCCTCTGCCTCCTCCCTCTGCCTCTCCCTCTGCCCCCTCTCCCCTTGCCTCCCTCCCCTCTGCCCCCTCCCCTCTGTCCCCTCCCCTCTCCCCTCCCTCTGCCTCCTCCCTCTGTCCCCTCCCCTCTGCCTCCTCCCCCTCTGTCCCACTCCCTCTGCCACTCCCCTGCCCCTCCCTCTGCCCCCCCCCTCTGCCCCTCCCCTCTGCCCCCTCCCCTCTGCCCTCCTCCCCTCTGCCCCTCCCCTCTGCCCCTCCCCTCTGCCCCTCCCCTCTGCCCCCTCCCCTCTGCCCCCTCCCCTCTGTCCCCTCTCCCTCCCTGCCCCCTCCCCTCTGTCCCCTCCCCTCTGTCTCCTCCCCTCTGCCTCCTCCCCTCTGCCTCCTCCCCTCTGCCCCCTCCCCTCTGCCTCCTCCCCTCTGCCCCCTCCCCTCTGTCCCTCCCCTCTGCCTCCTATCTCTACTAGTCCTTGGGGACTAGTCCTCTGGTGGCCATCCATCGGCTTCTCCTTAGGCACACCCACATGCAAGGCAGTCAGTCACCCAGACAGGCTCACAGGGTCCTGTGTTTGCTTCTTGAGTGGACTGGCTTCATTAACTCAGAGTTGCCCCTTTGTATACAGACGGCTTTTCCTGAGAAGTCCCCAGGGTCATTGATTCTCAATGTCTGTCTTGCTGCAGTGTTGGACTTCGTTAAATACCATCTGGAATTGTAACTTACTGTCAAGTGTCGTTTTCTTGGGCTCCATGGAAAGCAAGAATAGGAAGAAGTCTGGGGAGACTGACCTCCCTCCCTCCCTCTCTCCCTCCCTCCCTCCCTCCCTCCCTCCCTCCCTCCTTCCCTCCCTCTCTCCTTCCCTCTGTCTCTTTCTCCGTGTCTTTGTTTTGTGCATATGTATTGAGATATGTGCATGTCTGCATGTGTGGGAGTGTATGTGTGTGCATGTCTGCATGTGTGGGAGTGTATGTGTGTGCATGTCTGTTTGAGCACATGTGCACGTGCGTATAGAGGCCTTAGGCCGACATTGGGTGTCCTCTTAGACCCCTTCCTGCTTTTTTAAAAAAAATTATTATTATTTATTCAATTATGCATATGTGCGTGTGTGTGTAGAACCATGGGCGAATTTGGGAACCACCATGGACACCTCCACCTCCTCCTTGTTTACTCTGCCCCAGGATTCACAGGCTCCGCCCTACCAGGGCCAGAGGTGTCTATACATGGGATCTGGGATCCAAACTCACGACCTTCCGCCTGCAAGGCAGAGGCTTAACCCCTGAGCCACCTCTCCAGCTCACCCCTCCCCCGCTTTTGTGCTTAAGGCAGGGCCTGTCAGTTGATCCAAAACTCAGCAATTGGCTAGGTTAGTGGCCAGTTTGCCCTGGTGATTCTGTCTTTTTTCCCTGAGATTACAGGCAGCTGCCATACCTGTTCTGCTTTTATGTGAGTTTTAGGGATGTAAACTGTGGTTCTCACATTTGAGGAGCCAGTACCTTATCCACTGGGCCATTTCTCCAGCTCCTCTTTGGGCATTTTGGAGAATTGTTTCAAAGGGTTTTATCTACTGACTTGTGCTTTTCCTTCCAGCTTCCACCAGCTCTGCTAGTCTTCCCTGTCCCCGCCCCCATCCCAGGGTCTGGGGCTCACACCAGGTTGTAGACAAGCCGAGCTACACCCAGTCCTCCTTGCTAATCTTAGAATTTGGATTTGACAAAGAGTAAGGAGGGGACCAGCAGCTTCGTGAGTGCTGCACACTTGGAATTTGGGGTGGAGAAGAGGGGAGGGTTGGCTCAGGCTGAAAGGGTCCTGGAAGCCACCTGGGGGTCAGGTAGATGTGGGAATGGCGGGCAGCGGCTTCTTTGCGTGGAGCAGCCTCTTGTTCTAGGAAGAGCACATGTTTTGTGTGGTAGGGGGCCCCTTCTGGCTAGGGGCGGGCAAGGGTCCTGAAGAGGCTCCTCCACAAGTCCCTGGCCTGGGCTGAGCCACTTGTTCGTATGTGTCATCTAGTTTCATGTTTGTGAGAGCATGAATTCCATATTCCTATTGTCCCATTTTACGGCCATACAGTGTGGCTTGGTCACATGGTCAGGTGACTGACAGCATTCGGGGGGATTTTCTGGCCCTCTTTAAAAAACATTTTATTTATTTATGAGAGAAAGAGAGAGAGAGAGAGAATGCATATGTGCCATTGCGTGTGCATGCGTGTGTGTGCGTGCGTGCGCGTGTGTGTGTGTGCGTGTGTGTGTGTGTGTGTGTGTGTGTGTGTGTGTGTGTGTATAGGTTAGAAGACAGCTTTCTGAAATCAATTCTCTCCTGCCATGTGGGCTTGGGGGATCAAACTCAGGTGGGCAGGTTTGCAGGCAGGTGCCTTTGTCGGAGCCATTCTCCCTGGCCCCGAGCATATTCCCTTGAGAGGCTTCCCTCGGGTTCTGGTGACCAGTAGGAGCAGAAAGCCTGTGCTGGAGCGTGGCAGAGGAAACTGGCAACCCGGTGGCAAGGACTTCAAGGATGGTGGTGACGGACCTGATAAGCCACTCAAGAAGCCCAATGGGCCTGGTCTTGGGGACTGGAAGCAATAGGTCAGAAGCAGGTGGGGACAGGGAACTTAGAGGTGAGAACATTAGCTCCAGAGCCCCACAAGCCCCTCCTTTCCAGCTCTTGAGGCGCCATCAGATGTCCCGCTCAGGGGTCATAGTTAGTCAGGGTGGCAGGGACAGTGGCCCATTTCTTTAGCAGGCGCACTGGTCTCTGCAGCCTGTTCCCAAGAACTGTGTGTGTGGACCCTTCCTCTCTGGGGTGAGCTCACAGCCCCTCTCACGCCCAGGAGCAGGCCCCATAAATACCATGGAGGAAGGACAGTGCTGAAAGGACCCTCCAAGACTATGTGGCTGCAAAGAGCAGGACTCTGAGGCCCAGGGAGGGGAAGTGAGTTTCTTCATTATATAGTCGGTGAAGAAATAATGTCAGGAGCTCTGTTTCAGAGCAGCTACACCTTGTGTGTTTGTGTGTATGTGTGTTCGTGTGTGTGTTCATATGTGTGTGTGTGTTCGTGTATGTGTTCATATGTGTGTGTGTGCGCGTGTGTGTGTTCGTGTGTGCGTGTGTGTGTTCTCTCACTTGCTCCTTCCTGGTGCTCCACTATCCTCTGCGGAGCATGCACGTGCTTGGGTAGATCCTTCATACCTGGCCCTCCTCTTGAATTAAGCGGGTCTTTTTTCTGGGAAGGTCTCAAAGGGCAAGTGAGATGAAGGAGCGGAGCGTGCTAATCCCATGCCCTTCTGGCAGCCCACCCTCTCCACTCTTCACAGATCCTTCTGCCCACCTTTGGTGTCCATGCTTCTGTGCCCGACTCCCTGGAGGGGCTCTGACTGCAGGTGGCGGGGAGAGAGAAGCTCTTGCAGATCTGAAAGGCTTTCTGCAGCAAATCGGGAGGGCTTACTGCACTCTGTGTGACTTCCGGCAAGTGCCTAAATCTGTCAATTTCCTCATGAATAAATAGGTGATAACAACACCTTCTTCAGGGGTGCCCAAACTCCACCATGTGTTGGAGTCACCTAGAGATCGTTATAAAAAGTGCTGGTACCTGCTCCTAGCTGCCCACCTTCTGATTACATGGTTCTGGGGGTGCAAGCAGGGTAGCAGGAAATTTTCAAGTTCACTGGGAGATTCCAGAGTGTATAAACATCTGGAAAAGGCTGTGACAGGTTTGCTGGGGGTTAAAGGAGACAATGCAGGTTTCTGGGTGGAATCATGGAGGTGACCATTATTCCTGGTGTTCCGTTCATTGTGGGCTGTGCTGGGGAAGAGAGAGATGGGCTAGTTGTCAATGGTCAGATTTTACCCCAAGAAGCCCCTCCCTCACTCCTATCACCATCTCAGCCATTCCTGACAGGTACCAGTTTATTATTGGATGCCCACAGGGGAACTGGGATTTCCTAAGACTCAATGGGAGGTGTTAAGGCCCCCCCTGAGTCTCTTGGTGGTCTGAGGAAGGCTGTTAGAGTTAGAGGCCGAAGATGCCATCGCTGCTTGGAACCACTTCTCGCTGTTCCTGCCACTGGCCGGGACTTCAGAGGCCTTGCGGGAGGACGGATCTCCCCAGACTCCTGTGCTGTCCCGGCAGGAAGCTGTGGATCACTGGGCTGACAGGAAGGAA
The DNA here is from genome assembly GCA_023101885.1 of Typhlomys cinereus. Taxonomy (NCBI): domain Eukaryota; kingdom Metazoa; phylum Chordata; class Mammalia; order Rodentia; family Platacanthomyidae; genus Typhlomys; species Typhlomys cinereus. The sequence goes on along the minus strand of JALPQD010000594.1, from coordinate 149,954 downwards.
AGGCTGTGCTGCTGGGAGAGAAGGAGATGGAGACTCAGAAGGGGGCGGAGGGGCCCTCGAGCCTTCAGACCACAATGAGGCTCTCTCCCCTCAGGCAATTTTTCTGTTTATTTTCCTTTGAGTGGCAAAGATTGGGTTTAGCTAATGAGGAGCCCTGGTGAGGAAAGAGAGAAAGGGGCCTGCTTGCTCTCGCGGGTGGGAGGCTTGGCGGTAAGCGGCCCTCAGCTTTTAATCAGCGTTTTCTCTCCCCAGCTCCCTGCTTCAGGGAACTGTAAGGTGACTAAGCACTTTGTGATCTCACATGTCATTTTCTGTTCTATCAACCAACCCTACCTTTGCAGGTGCCTTTGATTTCTATTTCTTTTTACCAACCTCCCCCCCCACACAAAAAAAAACCCCACAGTGAGTCTTTTAATAGCACAGGCCTTTCGGATCTCTAACCAATCAGTCGCCAAATCCTCTCCAAAGTGCACTCAGAATAGACGCTTTTAATAAAATGTATTACCTTTAAGCCCGCATAAACCTGTGAAATTTGTACATTTCTCCTAGAGCATCTCTACAAATTTTACAATATTGAAATCGGCACTCAGTGACCTTTCAGGAAATACTAGATAAATTGCAAGAGAGAAATAGACAAACCAATGTAGTACATACCATCTCCAGCAAGTGCCTTCCTGGCAGCCTCTCTCAGGCTGGGTTTTAGCCATGCCTGACCCCTGGCACTTCATCCCAGCCTGTCTTGTGCCCCACAGGTTTGTCCCACTGCCCTGCTCCTGGGAGGGAGCGGGCAGCAGGTGCAGCTCACAGAAACAGCTTTGGGATGTGGCTCCCGGTACCTTGTCTTGTGTCTTGGGAAACACTGCCACATAACCAGAGAACCTAGAAGTGCTTTTGGAGTGGGGATGGCTGAGGGACGAGTGTCAGGGAGTCCTAGGCTTTGCCAAGTGTGATCCGAGCTGGGTCCGAGCTGGCTCATTTTCCCTGGGTTAGCCCTTGGTCACCTGTGATTGCCTGAGATGTTTCATGCCCAAGTACAGGCCCTGCTGTGGCCTTGCTGCGTGGACACTTCCTTCCTGCCAATTGGTGTACACGGGGTGTGAAGCAGGAGTAGCTGTCTGTTTGCATGTTGTATTGGGAAAGTCATTGGAAAGGCAACAGTCTGTGTTATAACCAATGGGAGCCTTGGAAGGTCTTGGAAGAGACTCAATGTTCCATGGGTTATGGCATCTATTTGGGGTACAGCTACCCTGAGCTTTGGAGCAGTGATGGGGGTAGGGGACATTGTGCCTCCTGAGGACTATTAATTGAGTTGACTCTAAGGCCATGGTCATATGTTTATGGGCTCACTTCATGGATAGGTTAGGTCACAGCCCAACTGCTTTGTGACCACCGCATGGTGACCTGCGTCAGCACCAATAGGAGCTGCGGCTTGGGGGCTGCTGTTTCCTTGTGAAGTCGCCACCTTGCACAGCTCAGTTGTGCCCAGAGTCCCCCTCACCACCCTCCCATGTGAGGAAAAGGACGAGCAGGAGGTCACAGCGTGTTCTGTGCAGGCTGGAACTTCCTCAATTGGGAAAGGTTCAGGAACAGGCATTATCAGAGTGGCCTGGGTTCACTTGCTTCTGAATTTGATAATTGATTCCACCATTAGTGGAGTTTTTTTTTTTTTAATACACCAGACAAGATGTTTGTTGGGGAGGGGGATGGTGGAGAGAAACAGAAAGATGATAAAGACTTGGTTTCTGTGCTCAGCGCTCACTGCTTGGTGAATACTGAGTGTGCTTAGGCTGCCTCCTAGAGGCTAGTGTGTGTGTGTGTGTGTGTGTGTGTGTGTGTGTGTGTACACGCATGCATGTGTGCATGCAAAGAAGTCACTCTAGGTGGAGGGAGTTGGAAGAGGGAGCTGGATGACCAGGGGCAACTAGGAACGTGACCAGTATGTAAAAGAAGTCTTCTTGGCCCAGCAAACACGTGGAAAAGTCCTGAGGTGTGGGAGGGTAGTGCATTTCCAAGGAGTGGGTTGGCCACTTAATCTGGATGGAACCCGTGGTATGAGTGTGAGCTGTGGGGCTGTAGAGGTGGGCAGGGCTCATATCACGCCAGGAGCTAGGGGAAGAGCAGAAGGAGTCTAGGGAATGGGATGGCACAGTTCATTTTATGTCACTCACTTCAGAACCTCCTGGGTGCAGCACTGAGTGTGTGTGGGCGGGGGGTGGTCCAGGGAGCTAGACCTTAGGTCTTGTTTCTAGGCCTGGGTGTTACAGCTGGGTGACTCTGGCCAAGTTGGATCTCAGTGTCCTGGTCTGCGCGATGTGAGAAGCCCAGGACCTGTCTCTGTCCTGACATTTTCCGTACCTGTGACCCACCCATCTCGGGCCACCTGCATCCCATCTCCTGGCTGTTCTCTGGGGTCAGCATCTGAGAGTGACTGGAGGGAGTGAGTCCTCCAGAAGGAATGCGGCCTCCTGACCCTGCAGCCCACCGGCTTCCTCCCTGTGATCTCAGCTCACCTGGTTCTCACAGTTTACAGCCTGGGCCCAGCTGGGTCTCTTCAGCAACCAACCCCCCCTTCCTGGGCCTCAGTCTCTCCACCTGGCCCTTAAGTGATGAGAGGCAGCTGATGTCGGGCTACCCCGTGACATCTGTGTGCAGAGATGACAATGCATTTGGCTCGCGCTGCCTTTTTCCTCTCCTCTGACCTGGGTTTTGAAAGCACAGCTGTTGTCATCCGCGGTGGTTGCCTGTGAACCCCGGCCTCAGCCCTTCCTGCCCAGGGAATGACTTCAATTCAATGCAAGCCTCGTTGTGCTCCTGATCCCCTCCCCGTGCAACTCCAGGGCAAGGAACCATGGGAGGGGAGGGCTCGCAGGGCTTTGTTTCCCTAGGTCTCTGATCACAGCTGTTAGCGTTAAAAGCTTAAATAATGGGTGCTAAACAAATAAGTATCTGTTTAGTCAGTGGGATGAGGAAATGATGGTGACTCAGATTTTGAATTCCTAACTGTAAGGATCCTACCTGAATGAGCAGATCCTCCTTGGAATAGTGCTCAGTTGTCTTTTCTTTGGGAATATGGCATGTATCACTTTACTCATCCACCACCTCAGCCAGCATTTACCGAGTGCGTGCCAGGTTTTGCATAAGGTGAGGGGCAGAGAGAGACAGATGAGATGCCCAATCTGTAGCCCAAGGCTAGTGACCAGAAGTGGGGAACCAGAGCCTGCACCCCTCAGGGGTTGTGGCCCAGTTTCACCTGGCGCCCTGCAGCTGGCAATCTTAAAGTCTGTTCCTGGAAAACAGTAACATTGCAAAGGGAAGAAGTGTGGGTGAGGAGAGTAGGGAGAATCACAGCAAACTTTCCAGAGGAAAATGCTCCAGGCGGCACCCCAATTTGCAGCTGAGACTCACAGCCTTGGGCGGTGTGAGCTTGAAGGAGGGTCAAATCCACGTTCTCTCTCAGCCGGCTGCACTCTGGTTGCTTATGCACAGTCTCTGTTTCTTCACCTGTGCTTTGGACCGGCTGGTCTACTTAGATCTGACCTTCTGGGAGTGGATGTGGGAGTGGGTGGGTCTGAGCAGGGGTCTATATAGAGGGCAATCAAATGCACATCAGATGGGGCTTGTGGGAGCTTTGTACCTCCTTACTTGCAAGAGGTGTCTTTCAGCTGCACAGAAGATAGAAGGTTCTAGATCTCCCATTTGCTTATTTTCCTGATTTGGACATGACTCTTTTTAGAGTTTCTTATTTATTTTTCTGTCAGTGAGGCCACTTGGAACCTTCAAGGTAAACAAAGGACTGCTCAGTCAGGCACACGCATACCCGTTGATGCGTTGGCTGGCTGCCTGGCAGGCTTGACCCCAGATGCTTGCGGCTGCCGTTCCTTGTACCTGACCATAGGGACAGTTGTCAGAGGCAGAAGCCTGAGGTCACATTGCAGAGTTCGCATGCGTGGATCTAAGGTTTTGGCAGCACAGTATTAAAAGAAGTGGGGTACCTGTATGATCTTGGGAAATTACTTAGATATGCTGAGTCTCAGTTTTCCTGTCGATGAGCTGGGAGTGATGGCTGCATCTCCCAGGGATCAAATAGGAAACTGAAAAAAAAAAAGTCTGGTAAACAGGAAAGCCCCAAGCTGACGTCCGGGACACAGTGATTCAGTAACAGACGTTCTGAGAGTCAGCCCTCACCATGGTTACCACCTCCTCTATAATGGAGAAATTCAAGTCACCAAGGGTTAAAGCAAGCTAGGCACATGACTGTGATTGTCCATAATTGATGGAATAAACCTAAAAGGAGCGACATATAAATGCAATTAATCCAGGCACAGTGACACCACCTTGCTAAAAATAGTGTCTAATAATAATTGCTTTGATCTAACAAGTGATGCCTGTCTCTGAGCCTGGCTGAGGTGGGACGGGCAGAAGGTCTGCTAATGCAGTTGGGCGCCCTATCTCACGGCTCCACAGGCTGGAGATGTGGGGGTGGAGGGGCAGGAGGGGATCCTCTGGCAGCAACTGTTGTGTGGCTAGGATGATTGTCTGTCTCATTGTCTGAAACGGGGTGCTTTCAAGAGTAGCACATAATAATTGTTATTCATCTTAACAATTATGCCAGACAGTAGGCATACACTGGACCCTCCTGGGCTAACGGGGTGTATAGTCACCTCTGCACTTTCTATGTGAACTCTTGGGGATTCTTGGCTGCTAGAGTTTGAGCACATTCATTATTTGGTCTTCCTCACACAAACCTGGAAGGAAGAAGGGACTTTACTCTCACTTAATAGATATTAAAGGCAGTAATGGAGCCAAATGGTCCAGCTGTAGTCTTTGGCCGGCTTTCCTAGGTGGCTGACCTCACCCAGGTGGAGGACAGCTGCTGGGTTCAGGGAGCTCCGTAGCTGTGGAAACAGATGGAGCACAGAGGGAGGGACCCGCCAACCTGGCTTCTTCGAGAGGGGAGCCAGGTGTCAGCACAGAGTGATCTTAGCTGGGCCTCTCCTGAGACTCCTGCAGCCCTGAACTTGAAATCAGAAGTCTCAGAGATAGAATCTAGTCCCTTCATTTCCTAGCTACGCTACCATAGTAAAGTTTATAAGTACCCCATACATCCATTTCCCCATTTTTTACATGGGAACACAAATTCCTTTTTTTTGCAAGGATTATGTGACATTTAAGAAATATATTACATTTATTTATTTGAGGAAGAAAGTGAGAATGTGGGTATGCATATACCATGCTGCATGGGCAGAGGCCAGAGGACAACTTTCGGAAGTCAGTTCTCTCCTTCCATGTCAGTCCTGGGGATTGAACTCAGATGGCTACGTTTGCACCTGGATGCCTTTACCTCTTGAGCCACTTTGCTGGCCTTATGCAAAATTCCTTATGAAAGTGGGCAGAAAGATGCAGGGTCTGCCATGTAGCAATTGTTCAGGCAATTTTGCAGTCTGATATTGAAAACAGTTTCCAGACGTGGTACTTTTCACTGTGGAAATTGACTGTGTCTAGGTAGGGGTTTCTTTAGACCTTGCGATTCCTTTTCTTTAGACACGTGACAGTTCTCATTCACATTGGCTATGTGTAGATTTCTGGGAGTGGTAGCAAGGACATATAGGGTGTGGCCAAGTGAAATGTTTGGACCAAGGTGTAGAACTGTCTGGTGAATCTACATTCTCATCACATTTTGAAATGACTGGACATGGGCTGGAATTGGGAGAGCCCGATTTCAGAGTGTCTGTCTGGGGTCCTTGTTCCCTTTATGACAAATGTCTGATCTCTCTGAGTACCCGAGGGGCACACCTGGAACCCACTGCATGGCTGCATTCACGAATGCTGAGGGAGTCTTCTCGGGTCACCATCTTGTTTTTCGAAGAATGGATTTTTCTTCTTTTCTTCCTCTTCCTTCCCTTTTTCCTCCTCCTCCCCCCTTCATCTTCTTCCTCTCATTTCCCTTCCTCCTTTTCTTGTCACCCTCTGTGTGGGAGTTATGCTACCCACCCAAGTTGGAAAGGAAGAGAGCAAGGGATTGTGGGAAAGAAAAGCCACATCCCTGTAATTAACTCCTCGAAGCTCCACCCAGCTGCCTGCCACACATACTGTGGTCATCTGTGCCCTCAGATAAGCTTGCTGGCACCTGGGTGGGTGACATGGCTCATGGAGTGCCCCATGGCTGGCATTGATGGTCCTCGAAACAAAAGGCAGGCAGGTTGGCAACAGTTTGGTGCCAGAGGGGGAGAGAGAAAAAAAGAGGGTGAGAGTGTGCGGGAGATAGAGAGATAAAAGTACCATGCTCGGCCTATTAATAGCCTGTGTTTGGTCTCCACACTTCTATCAACATCATCCATCACATCCAAACAATTGAAAAATCAGTGCCAAATGGTTAGGAGTTAACAACTCACAACTGTGCTGAGTTTCTGAAAACAGTATTTCCACTTCTTATGCACTACTGAAGTGCCAATTGTTCCCTGCCAACTGGTTATTTTTCCAGACCATTTCCCTTTATTTATGTTTAAGCTTTTGTGTTTTTAAGCGAAAGGAAGATGGAGAATCTGGAGTAGGTAATTGTTATTTCTCCTGATTTTGCCCTTGAATTAGCCATAGGAGAAATGTTCCTTCCCCAAGCGTGACGTGAGAACCCTCAGGCATCAGAGAGGGTCATATAGGGCCCTGATCTTTCCAGGACCATTCAGGTTGATACCAGGAAGGACAGGGCATGGGAAAATGCTAGTCCAACCCTTGGGAGACATAAGGAATCTCGCCCCTTATAGTTGAAAGCAACCTTGGATAGGACAGAACTCTTTTCTGGGCCTCGGTTTTCCTGCTGGTAAAATTGGAAAGTTGGATAAGGTGGCCTGAAGACCCTCTCTAAGTAAATTTGAACTCTGGGTGGAAGACCCACAACCTCACATCTATTGGCAAGACTGTGCTATAGAAGTAGAATGAAAATACTGCTGTCCCCCTCCCCCGAGAATACAAGAAACTTCCAGAAGCCTAGAAACATGGATGAGGCTGTTCTTTGGGAAACTCCAGAGCAGCCTTCAAGGGTGTCTGTGGAGCCTGCCAGGCGGTTGTTTTCCTCACCATATGTGATTTCTGGGCATCTTAAATTTTTTTTCTTGGCCCAAACATTGTCGGGCTTTGGATGAGTCGAGCCTGCCCAGTGCTGGGATGGAGTGGGTTTGCCTCCAGGCGCTAGGTTTCTCCTCTGAAATTCCTTGATGAGGCGGGCGCCAGAGCTGGTGCTTCTGCTGCAAGCATCTCTGGTGCCGAGGGAGGTGGTGGGTAGACGGGAGACTCAGCAGGAGGGGTGATGAAGCTGAGAGACACAGGGTGGAGGAGCGATCTGCAGGCTTTGCTGTGTCATGAGACGGAACTCAGGCATCCTGGGAGCTCTCACTGAAGCAATCAGCATCTTCGATTCAGATGATGGCTACTGGAAGACGATGTAGCCAGTTCCTTGTAATGACTGAGCAAGATTACTACAGAGAATCTGGGAGTCTGATGTGTTTCTTGGGGAGCGGGGATGATTGGACAGGGTAGAGATTCAGAATCTAGACCTGAGACAAGTTGGGTAGGCTGATTTGGTACTGGCCAGGTGTCCGGTCTAGTGAGGGTACCCAGCTTTCTGCAGAATTTCTGTTTTGCTGATCTGGGGACTGGATAGGTATCTATGTATCTATGTATCTATCTATGTATCTATGTATCTATGTATCTATCTATGTATCTATGTATGTATGTATGTATCTATCTATCTATCTATCTGTCTGTCTGTCTGTCTGTCTGTCTGTCTATCTGTATCTGTTCTTGTGTGTGTGTCTCTATGTATCAGAGGTGTGCTTGTGGAGGCTCAAGGGTGACTTCAGGAATCACCCTGGATTGTTCTACCTCCCTCTTTGCTTTGCTCTGGAGTTTTCCAGGCTTTGCCTTTTAGTGCCAGACATACAGGTCGCCGCCATTTTCAACTGGTGTTTCCTTATGTGGGATCTGGGATCTAAACGCAGGATCTTCTGCTTGGGAGGCAGAGGCTCAATCCCTGAACCATCTCTAGGACTATGTAGTTTTTAATAAGAGAAAAGAAAGTTACTTTAAAGCAGTGGCCCCGGAAAGCATATTCATTTGTTTCTAGAGCATGTAAGAAATGGGGGTTTCTACAATGTAGGTGAAACATAAGGGAAGGATATTGTAGTGAACATTTGCAAACTTCCGGCAGGGCTGGGCCGTGCCTAGAAGAAGCTGGTTCAACTGTCACTCGGTGTGCTAGGTTGGCAGGATGGATACTGGGACAAGAGGCCTTTGGCGTGGACTTCCTAGATGAGGATGCCACGTGGCATCATCTGGAGATCTGGCTGGAGGTGGCAGGTATGCCCTCCTCATAGCTTTTGGATACCGTCGGGCTCATGGAATTGCCAACTGGCCGAGAACACCCACATTCTGCAGGCAGAAGCAGAAGGAAGGGCAACGGAAAGCAAACTGCCAGAAAAAGAAAGTGAAGACGACGGGGTGACTCTCAGGTCAGGACCCAGGCTTTGGGAGGACAGATGAATTCAGGGGCGGCTGGACAAACAAGCGCGCGGTGCTGACTGACTCCGAAATGCAGACCCTGGAGCTCAAGCCTGCTCCACCTCAGGCTGCTTTCTGATTCAAAGTTGGTCACCCCAGTTCATTGTCCCTGTGTAGGCTCTCTCGGGCCACCTACCCAGCTCCTGGGTAGGGCTCCTCTGTGGGGAGCTTGGCACAGGTGCTTGGGAAGCGAGAGTCACAAAGTTATACCTAGTTTGTTGGGTAAGTTTTACTTACTTAGTTCATGGACTTTGGCTTAGTTTTTATGGGGGGGGGGAGTAGGCAAATACCTAGGGGCACAGATTTCTGAAAAAGTCAGAGCCATCCATCCTAGTAGAGTCTCAAAGGATGCTCGGACAGGAAATGGGCCTCCAGTCTGGAGCCTCAGGCACAGCCTGGATGACTGTCCCCCGGGAGTCTCATCTAGGAAGCAAGGGCCACAAGCCTGTGTGGTTTTTAAGTTGCTCCAACTGCAAGTCAGGGGCTCCATTGCTTATGTGAACATCTGTCTTTCTGAGGGTCCCTTGGCAACCATGTCGATTCTTACCTTCTTGTGTCCTGGAGCAGCAACTGTTATTCCAGCCTTCATATACGGACCGTTTTAAAAAGCTAGTGTCCAGGCCTCACCTGCAAGATTCTGAATTTGTTGTTCCGGGTTGGGGCCAAGATTCCTCAGTCTTACAACCTGGGTGGTTGATTCTTGGTGGGGATACTTTCAACCTCCACAGTTCTTCTGGGGGCATAAAGATAGATAATCTCCCTAGGGTTCACTTTGCCTCTGTATGGTACACAAAGGTTTGAGGCTGTTTACCATTTCTCTGCATTCTTCAATTTGCATTTGTACCGTGCTTGATTTCTTTGTGTCTGAATGATGCCTAGGTAGGCCAGACTTTGGCCTCAGGAGCAGTAGGCAAGCTTCAAAAGAAAACCTTATTCTGTGTGTGTCCGCCTTATGCACAGTACAGTGCTGGGCACATATGACAAATATGTGATCATTCGACCGAATTGCATGGAATCCTGGTCAGGTTTGTATGCATGGCAAGAAATACAGGATAAGCAAGAACACTGTAGAAAATTCCTTTTATGCCAACTGCTCTCTTCCCAGACCGAGTGAAGGAAATTATTTCCTTATTTAGAGTTCTGATTGGGGTCTGAAGGGGCCTCTTGTGGGACTTGATATTTGGGGTGCATAATCTCCCCAGTGACCTTTTCCTGTCACAGTGGGAGCGCCCAGCCGGAGGAAGATCATTTCCTCCAAATTGCTGTCCTGGTCATCATGCTGGCCTCACCAGGCATTGCCAGGCCACCGTCTGCTCAGATCTGAATGTCCTTGTTCTTAACTGCATGATGTCCCCCAGACATCAGGTTCTGTGTCTTGAAGTGACAAACTTAGAGGGCTACAGAAAAATGCCCCAGGCCACAGTGACTTTTTGAGTTTTATTCCAAGACTGTTGGCTTCGTTCGCTCACAGCTCTGTGGCCACATGAGGCCGGGCCTGGGTCAGACTTGCAGAGACACACAGGTTCCCAGTCCTGACCTTGGGCTTCCACTGCTGCCACACCACTAAGTTGCTGAGCTTTAATGGAGGTGCTGCCGGGACCTGCTCCCTCCAGACCCTCTGCTGTGAGAGTGCAGATCTTAGAGTCAGACTTGCCCAGGTTCAGATCCCAACTACATCTCTTCCTTGCCCAGCTCTGTCAGCCTCAGAGCTCCCACCTCTAGTACAGGCCCACAGGATCACTCTGAATCTCTAACACAACACCCCGTGCAGGATGCGGGCGAGAACTGTGTGTTACCTGTTTTTCTGGATATCTTCTCTTAGTTTTTATAATCTGAAGATTTAGGACAGGTTTGTGTACCCGTTGGCCATATTTCTAAGTTTCCCCCCCCAACTCTTTCAAATATTCAGTATTCTAGTCCAACAGTCCAGACACGAGAAAACAGGGAGAATTTGAAATAACCTGCTTTCTAAGGCTGCCGTTCTAAATGGTGTGTCAACGAACACAATGGGTGACAGGGTGGGTGATGATAAGTGCTCTGGTCACCCCAACTTGGGAAATATGGATGGTAAAGGAACTTGCATGGTCAGCTTCGGGAAGAGTATGGAGCCAGGACAAGTGGTAGAGTCATTTTGTGTTATACTAGGCTCCCATCTGAGGGGATTGGTGGATGGGGAGGGCGCAGGAAAGCGGTGCTCAGAGAAGCATCTGCTCACAGGTTTGGGTCAGACCTTCTCCTGAGAGGGCCACTTGGTAGAAAATAAGTCTGTGGGGCCCAGTACTGAGAAGAGAATACATGCAGAATACCCAATGGACTCAGGGCACCCCAGCTGTGGGATAGGAGGTGAGTCCGGAATAGAAGCTCTATATAAGAGAGTCCCATGTGCAGAAGGTATCTGTGACTTTGAGGCCCCTCTGTAGCCCCTAGAACCCAAAAGAGGGGCTCAGAAGTGTGGGAAAGTGGTCTGAGGCTTGGACAGTTATATTAAAGCTAAACTGTGCCCTCAGCCTCAGGCCTGGGAAGGGAAGATGCTCTCTGAAGCTCCTTCGCTCTTGGGTGAGGCTGCAGATCTCGGCTCATATTCCTGATGCAGTGGGATGACACCTTTCAGGGCCTCCTCCTCGGCCCTGCTGAGCGGAGTCCAAAGGAACTGGGTCTTCTGTCAGTGCGAGCTCCTGTCCATTTTTTTAAACTTTATTTATTTCGTGCGTGTGTGCATGTGTGTCACAGGGCACTTGTGTCCCTGTGGAGGAACAAGGGTGACTTCAGGAACCATCCTGGATTCCTTCTGCCTCCTTCTTGCTTCACTCTGGGATTTCCCAGGCTCTGCCTATCAGGACCAGAAGTGCAGGCCACCACCATTTCTGTCCGGCACTTTTATGTGGGATCTGGGATCCAAACTGAGAATTTTTGCTTGCGAGGTAGAATTTTAACTGACCCTGAACCATCTCTCCAGTCCCATTTTATTTATTTATTTATTTATTTTGTGTGCATAAATGTATGTGCATATAGAAGAGGGCACTGTGTGTGCTAGTGAAGGCCCAAGGAATCATCTTGGATTGATCTATCTCCTTATTCCTTTGCTCTGAGGTTTCTCAGGCTCCACCTCCTATGGCCAGAAGTAGGCTGCCTCCATTTCTGTCCTGTGTTTTTACATGGGATCTGGGATCTGGACTTGGGTCCTTTTGCTTTTGAGGCAAAGACTTAACTCCTGAGCCATTTCTCCAGCCTTTCCTGTCCATTATTGACTGACTGTCTTATTTGCTTCTTTCTACGCCTCTCTGCTCATTCCACCTGTCCCTCTGATCCTGTGCTCAGGACTAGAACAGATGGAGTGCAACTAGAGGGGTACAGTGTGGCCTTGGGGGTGAGGCAGCCCTTGGACAGGATTCAGACTCGGCAGGATGGGGTTGTCGGGGAGAGAGAATTGATCTTGCTAGAGAAAGAGAAGGCCCATGATAACAGGAGTCTTTATTAGATAGAGTGCTTTGGGGGCCACAGTTTAACCTAAAGGTGGGAGAGCATTCAGATAGGAATGATAGCTTGCAGTAGGACGAAGTAATTACCATGGCCGTAGACAGCTCCTGGCTGAGGACCAACTCGGTGCCCGCCCCCACTCCCTATAGCTAGAGAAAAGGTATTTGGCTTCAAGAGAACGTGAGCTTTCCTTTACATGGGAAATTAAAAGATTTCCTTTTTTCCATTTGGATTACCTCATCTCGTCTTCTGACACATGTGGATAAAGCGAGTGCTTCTGGTTTGCAGAGAAGGCATGGCGGGACTGGCCCAGCATCACATACAAATCATTTGAATTTTGGCCTTTGCTTGTCCACTCCCATGTCATTTAGAAGAGGCGATGAAAACTCACTTTGTTAGCCCTGCGCTAGTGACAGAGACCTCACCTTGGTCTTGAGAGGAGAGTGGGAGTGGGTTTGCAGCTGACTATTTCACATACATGACTGCATTCCTGAGGTGGAGAGATACCCACAAAAGACATGCTTGCAGCGTCCCTGTGACATGTGTGTGTCAAGGCTAGTGTGTTGCCTGGTGTGTGTAAAGGCCAACCCTCAGGGTGTTTAGTCTCAGAATCTTTTTTTCCTGGAGGTCTGAGGTCTGAAGGATGACGTGACATTATTGACCTCAAAGCCCCTCTGCAGACAAGCCTAGCGCCTGAGCTTGCCGATGAAGCCCCAGATGGTCTTAGAACCCCCCCTCGGGGTTGTGAGAAGTTCCACGCCACGTGCTGGGAATGCGCAGACTCCCCCGCTCTCTGAGGACAGGCTGCAGTAGGACTTGAGTCACTCCATTCTGGATCGGACTCTGGGCATGCCACAGGGGCAATGACCTGAATGAATTCAGCCAGCTACACCTGGGAGGAGGAGCCGGCGTGGAAATTTGAGCATGAGGGTGACAGGCAAGGTCAGGAGAAATGGAAGGCCAGGCCAGGAGGAGGAGAGGAGAGCAGGGTCTCCCCAGAGAACAGCAACCAGGCGCGCTGCCGCCTTCCCTGCCACTGGGAGGACAGCCCGGCTTAATTTGCATAGCATTCATTAGTAAGAGTGTCTAATTAGGACAACCATTACAGAGCTACAGTATTAAGCCAGTGCTGAGTATCAATCAATTTTAGAATCTCCCCATGAAATTGAAGCAAAAGTTGACCTTATTAAACAGAAAAGATTTCTAACTCAATTATTTCCCGGATCGCATGCACAAGACAAGGTGATGCCGAAAGGATGAATTCAGAACTACAGCTTCTGGATATTGTCACCTCTTTCCCTTTGGGGTTCCAGGCAGGGACAGAAAGCATGAATGGGCCACGTATGTGTGCCTGAGTGCTTGTGCGTGTACTTGGAAGGTACTGACTCGGCTGGGGAAGGAGCCCTCACATCCTTTTCTTGGTTAAGCCCGGGTTCCACTTCAGTTCAATGCCCCTACATGATTCTGTCTGCAAACATAGTTTTTTTTTTTCCTCAGTGTTCTAAACAATAAAACACTTTTAGAACTTCAAAGTCTCTGGGAAGATCTACCGTAATCATTACAATTCTGGCCTGTCTTTGGAAGCTACAAGGCAGGCCAGGAGAGCAATTTATATGCTGGCTCAGAGGCTGGGGAAACACACTCCATCACCTGTGAAAGCCCCAGGGGACAAAGGGCTGGAGCAGCTCGGAGGAGCGGAAGCCAGCAGGGCCCAGCTGTAGGCCTGGAGGCAGACAGGTCTGCGCGTACAGCCTGGCTTCCTCAGATCCTGACTTTGCCGTGTGTTGGCCACACCCTTGGATGAATTAGCTAGCTCCTTTGAGCCTCAGTTTCCTGCTCTGTAAAAGCAAGTTCACGATGTTCCTCCCCTTGCGTGGTTAAGCCCCAGGGGTGGGGCTTTATTACAGATTAATCAGTGAGAAGCCTATGAGAGGTTGGCTCGTGACCAGGAGCAGAACAAGGGTCATATGGATGGGGACAGCTCCCAGGGATGCAGTTCCACTTCCTGCCTAGCTATCCGTGTCCTCTGACGCTCCTGGGAGGAGGTGGCCAGGCTGCAGAGATGACAAGAACCCATGTGTCACATGGGCACCTAGGAGATTGAAAGGAAGGGTAACATGGATCAGAAAAGCTTGGCATACCACTGAAATCTGGGTTAACTGTGTGACCTTGGAAAAGTTTTTACAACTCTTCAGTCTTCACTTTCAATCTTTAGGTGTGTGTGTGTGTGTGTGTGTGTGTGTGTGTGTGTGTGTGTGTGTGTGTGTCAGAGGGCACTTGTGTGCCTATGACTTTGGGAATTATCCTGGATTGCATCTTCCTCGTTTTGGCTCTTGGATTTCCGGGACTCTGCCTTCCAGAGCCAGAAGTACATGCTACTGTCACTTCCTTTCTTTTCTTTTCTTTTTTTTAATGTGGCGTCTGGGATCCAAACTCAGGTCCTTCTGTTTTTGAGGTAGAGTCTTAACTCCTGAGCCATCTCTCTAGCCCAATTTTTTTTTAATCGGTAAAATTGAGACATGGCTATATATGATGTGAGATAGAATGTGTGGAGGGTTTATTCTGGGAGGTGGCATATAATCAGTGCTCAGTGAAGATTAGGCAAAACCAAAAGTTTCAAGAAGCACTTAATAAGGCAGCAGGTACTATTCAAGAGCACCCAATAGGCTTCAGGATTGTATAGTATAAATGGATTATCATGAAGATTTAGGCAGGCTGAATGAGTGAAGAAAAAGCTGGTTAAGATGGCTGTGGGTCCCTCCACCTAGGCCAGGTGAGAAGAGCCCCTGTTCTCAGATGGTGCGAGTACTCTTGCCGTACTCGGGAGCAATGACCAGGAGATGGGCAGCTGTGGAAATGGTATTTCAAAGCCTGGAGAGAGTCGTAGGTCCTACATCCCCATTTATTTGTTCATTCATTCAAGAGGTATGCATGCATGCCATGGCGCATGGGTGGAGGTCAAAGGACAACTTTCAGAAGTCAGTTCTTTCCTTCCACTATGTGGGCTTCTTGGGATTGAACTCAGGTCGCCAGATTTGCAAGGTGCCTTACCTACCAAGCTATTTCACTGGCCCGTGATAAAGTTCTCAAAATAGGAATACTTGGAGACATGCCATACATATAGGCTCAAGGTTTGTCATTTAATAGTTGAGTGTGACCTTTCTCAGTACTGTCAAATACTTTTTGTGTGTGTGTGTGTATGCCAAAACCTGGCCTTCAAACCTAGCCTCAAATACTCTTTATAGAAGTATCTTTTCGTGACCACACAGTGTACAACCTTGTATGGTCTCAGATGATCTGAATCACTTAAATATTCTTGGGCCTGTAGGGAAAAAAATGGTTTTAAAAATGGCCCCTATCAAATGGGATGTAGACATTTTGTGTGCTGAGGTTGTCAAGAAGTTCTCAGTCACAGGTATAAGGGTTGACCAGTTGGTCACAGGACACCCTCCCAACTCTGAGTCCTTTTCTAGCCCCCAGATGGAGTGAGTCAGGTCACAGCAGGTGTGGTAGGTGCCCATCTGTGAGGTGTTTGGCAGCTAATTAGCCAGCCCTGTGTCGCTGGTATCACCGGAAGAGCCATATCAATTTCAAGCTTCATTGGAGTTCAGACAAAAAAAAAAAAGAAAAGAAAAGATAATCCAGTATCTTATTGACTAAGAATAGGAAGCCTTTCAGGTCCAGCCCCAGACTTCTTTGGCAGATTTTTCAGATATTAGTAATGGGTGCATTTTTTTAATCGACGTGGGATGAAGAACGCAGGACATCTGTAAAGTCTCAAGAGTCCCCCATGCTGGTCCACAGACAGCTGTGCTCTGCGGGCTGCATCAGCCCAAACCGCTGAGCAGGTGGGAGCTGCCTTTTGCTGGAAATGTTTCGAGTTTTAGAACAAATGTTAGAGGTTTAAGGGATGGGAGACGGCATTTGGCCCCCATCTCTTTATCTCTTCCTCGAGAAATGACGGAAATAAACTTGGATGGTGATTTCAGTTAATTTCTGCCAAAAGAAATGAATTAGAGGTGGAAATATACAGCTGATCCCAAGCCCTTGCTGGGGTGGGCGTGATGCACTCCACATGCTTTTCAGACCCCTTTGAGAAGGACCATGTGGTCATTTCTGGCTGCAGAGCACTGTGGGCGGTCCCAGCTCATTCCTGTAGGCACAGTCATTTTGCCCCCGTGCAGTCCAAGTATCCCTGAGTTCTCAGAGCCTCGAGTTTCAGCTCCATCTAAGGTCTGGGGTTCAGCCGGAGCCTCAAACAGCAAGTTGGGCTTTCCAAGCTTGGAATCTTCTGGAAGTCCAGAGTAGTTTTTCTTTGAGTTCATATTGCAGTGGCAAAAAACAAAAGCAAACAAACATAGCACCAGAACTCCCCAAGACACCCGCACGGGTGAGACGCTTCTAAATACGTGAGTTCGGTAAAGAATTGCAGGTTGCTCTTTGTTAAACGGTAGGGAAGTGGAGATACTAAACTGGCTCACATTCAGACCATCTTTTTCTGATTGTTCACTGCAGTGCTGGGAATGGAACTCAGGACCTCTGGCTTACTAGGCTAGTGCTCAACCATTAAGCTACATCTCCAGTATAGACCACCTTTTGGGTAGAATGGAATCCTCTTCCTAAATTTAGAAGGCACCATATCGTGTATTAAGTGTGAGTTTGCATAGAAGCCAGATCAAAAGGTTCCCTGGGGCATTGACAGGGGTTCTCCCTGTCTACTCTGCAGCGTTGAGTACTCTGGGGGGTTTAGTAGAGACTCAACAAGCAACAAGCAAAAGAATGAATGAATGAGATGGGGGAAGCTGGAGCAGGAAGATGCTGAGAGCTTATCTAAAAAAAAAAAACCTCAATAAAAGAGTGAGTAAATGAACAAATGACTCACTTAATATAAAGTTCTTATCTTTCCAGCGCTGACTTATGCCTGACATAAAATTGTTTCCAATAACCAGAGCAAAGGAACGAGTGGCAAGATTGATAGACACCTGAGAGAGCTGCTTTCATCTTGGCTCAGTTCACAGGGACGGATGAGAATGTGGACATGAGCATATTCGAAGCCAGGGTTCAAGGTCCAAAGCTTCCTCTTCTCCCAGGGCTTGTCATGTGGGACTCCAGTGCCGCATTCTGCAGGGCCCAGACACCTCTCACGTCTGCCGGTGATATCTCCCTCCCTAGAGTTCCCCAAGAGCTCCATTCTGAGCCTCGCTTGGCAACTAATCATAGCTTTCCTTTGAAATGCCTTCTGTTATTGCCTTAAAACTTTTAACAGAGACATAATATTTGTATCTCTTTACAGAGTATAGTTTGAAAGTTTGAACATGTATATGGTTCATGATGATTAAACAGAGGTAATAAGCATCTTTATCTCCCTCAACAGTATGCATGTCTATGTGCTGGGAACTTTTGCACTTGTCTAGTTACTGTGAAATGTACTATAGATTGTTACAACCACACTTACCCTGCTGTGCTGTCGAAAACCAGAATTAGTCCCTCCAGTCTAACTGTAGTTTGGTCACTTGTCTTGATCTGCCATTTAAGTGTTCAGCATGTTCATGCATTTCTCCACCGAGATCCAACCAGATGCTCTCTGAATTTTAGAGGGTGAGGATTAAAAAGTAAGGACAGCCAGCGCTACTAGAGATGGGCTGTTTTGGCGTCTGCATAATTGCGCAGCTCTAGCTGTGGGTGTATGTGGACCTTGCTGAAGAGCTCATGCTCCTTAGCACAGACAGCTGTAGTGAGGGTCCTCTAACCTGATCAGGAGGGTCGCCAGGACCTGCCTGTGCTCCTGTGGGGGCCCCTTACGCTTCCAGTGGCTCCTCTGCTGTCCTCGCCTCCGTCCCCAGACCTTGGTCTGAGACAGAGCAGCCGCCAGGACATTCTGATTAATTTCTCCCATCCAAGGACTAACCCTGGTTAGCTTCTGATATCAAATGGGATCGGGCGCGTTCAGGTGGTATGGCCGTAGACAAATTTCTGAAAGATCTGCATGCTTAGAGATGCAGGGGACTCCAGAATCTTCTCTGGTTGCCAAGAGAAGATAGAGACCTGAGCTGATGGGAAACAAAACCATGTGATAGCGGCACTGAAAACTTTATGTTCACATGAGCCGGGGGTGGGAGGGTGGGGAGTGGGGTGAAAATTCTAATTGCAGACAGCCAGAATCCAGCCAGGTGTCACGAATGGAGTGCATTGTGCTCAAGTGGGATCGCCCCAGGAATGCAAACACGATTTCTCCTAGAAGGCAGAAGCAGTAGAGTGGGCAGCCCCAGTACAGCTGGAGGCCCAGGCTGCCTTTATGCCCCACCCTTCCCCAGGAGGGGCTGGGGATAGTTCTTTCTCTGCCGCTTCTCTTCCTGGTAGACCAACTCAATGAGATGCTCCTTGTCTGACCTGCCCTGATTCTCTTCCCCTCTCTCCTTGCAGGATTCCATGTTTTCGTTGGCCCTGAAATGCCTTATCAGTTTATCCACTATCATCCTGTTGGGTTTGATCATTGCCTATCACACCCGGGAAGTCCAGGTAAGTCTCTCTGCTTCGTGCAGCTGCCTGTCTGTCTGCGTTGCTCTGGGCTCAGGCCACCCATACAACCTTGTAACTCGGTGACTTTGTAAGATGGTGTCCAAGATCTTGCCTCTTCTCTGCTTGTTTGGATTCCCATGGCGGGGGAGTCATTTCAAGATCACCCTGTGTCTTTAGAATAACTGAGGCATTTTCTTCATCTGGTGGGGAAGCTCAGGGATAGGTGTATACATGCATTCATGATTAGGGGTCCTGTTCTCCCCATACACACAGACACAGACACAGACACAGACACAGACACAGACACAGACACACACACACACACACACACACACACACACACACACACACACACGCACACTATCAAATACCAGCAGGGAGCCTGCATTTCTAATGTGTGAACTCTACCTCTGTAGATGCCAGGTTGGGCACCCCTTTCTAGATGGAGGAAATGTACGATTGTATGATACAGTGCAGGAGGCCTCCGCTTCTTGTTGCCCAGGCTCATTTTGCGTGCAGTGAAGTATTCTGGGACCTCTTTGTGTGCTCCCAAGTTGTCTGGCATGGGAAGGGTGGCTGAACCTGCTCTGGAGGGTGCTGCAGCAGTGGGGAACCAGGTCCTCCAAATTATCCAGATGTTCATCATCACATGTATGTGACTCTGGACATCCTCCCAGTCCTCTGGCTAGAGAAGCATAGTTAGTTCACATCTGGGCAGCAGGAAGAGATTGATGAAGACCAGAACTTAGAGTCGGAGAGACTGGGGTCAAGTCTCGGACATGACTTTTTTTTTTCCTAGCACTGTCCTTGTCTGGTTCTAGGAGTTTGCTGGACTTCGTCTGGACCATGGAACTTTATGCCAGTTTAGCTGGGCTACTGTGAGGGAGGCACACGGAGGATGGTGCCTTCAACAGCACTGTGTAAACCCAGGCCCTCTGATTTTTAGTGTTCTCAGGGCATAGCACTGATGTTGATGGGATATGAGGGGTTCAGCTTCTGGTCATGGGTCAGGGTCGCTGGGGTTGGATGGGACATAGAGCTTTTGACTCTAGACTTGCCTTGCTTGGCATGGCTGCAGGAGTGTTGGTGACAGGAAGATGCCGATCTAGAATCAAGACTCTCCAGCCTTTATGGAGTCTCAGGTTCTTAGACTAGGCTTTGCTCTGAGGACTGAATCCAGAGGCTACCAGGTAGCTTTCCTGACACAGACACTGAATAAACCTGAATAAAAGGGTGGACTTGAACTCAGATCATTGTCCGGAGGAACCCAGAAATCAGCCAGTAGCACAGATGAAGAGGAATGAGCTGAGAGGTCATAGTGGGACAGGAGCCGTCAGTCTAACCTCTAGGTCAAGCCAGAGCCAGCCTCAGGAGGCAGAAGACCCCCTCAACCTCCAGGAGTTCTCATGCTTTTTCTGTAGGAAGGCTGCCAGGCATCAACTTGGTTTGTCTGGGAAGGTGTCCCAGATGCCAAAGGGCAAAGGAGGAGTCACAAAACCCAGTGGTACTCCAGCATCCTTGAGTGGGAGAGAAGCACTTCCCAGCCTCAGCTCCACACTGCCAGCTCATACCTGTTCCTGCTCAGACCTGACCCCCCCCTAAGTCGCGGAGTGACCTCAGCTCGGGCCTGGTGTCAGGACATCACCTAGCTGGGAACCTCAGTTCCATTCCCAGCTCAGGGGCAGTCTCTGTCTCGGCTTGAACAATGGATGTAGACCGTGCTCTTTGTGTCATGTATCTTGGCTTGGCACTCACAGCTTGAAGAGATGAAGGTAGCTCTGTGTGTGTGTGTGTGTGTGTGTGTGTGTGTGTGTGTGTGTGTGTATGTGTATGTGTGTTTGCGCGTGCGCGCTCGTGTGTACATACATCAAACTCCTCCAGCTTCGCTTGGGAAACATTTCAGAGGAATGGGCTTCTTCCTCTGAAAACAGCGTGGGTTACTCACACTGAGGGGATCAGGACTGGCGGAGTCCTGTAAGATTAGGGACAGACATAGGGATGGTGTCTCTGCCAGGGAGGTCCTTTGAGGGACCATTTGCTCCTGTCCTCTCTCCAGACCACAGCTCGTGTTTTCCCTGCCCTCGGAACTGAACTTTTCTGCTTCCCTGGTGCCCTGCCGGCCGCCCTCCGTTGCCAGTGCAGCACCGCTCTTCTGCAGCTGGTTCAGCGGGATTGCTCTGTGCAGAGGCTCTTCAGGCTGGAAACCCTGACGTCACCGTCGCTTCTCTTAAGAGCTTGCCTGCCAGTCCTGACTGGCTATGGCTGTAATCGCTGTCTCCGGTGCATTGTCCAGGGAAGGTGGATGACAGCGTAGATGTCAGAGCAGCTCAGCGTGGGTTCGCATCAAGTTTTTGTCACCTTTGGGGCGTGTGGTAGCCTTTAGTGCTCACTTAGTTGCTTTTAGTCCTCCTGGAAAATCGGACTAGTGGCAGCACCTACTGAGAAGGGTTGCTGTTCAGGTCAATTTGGATAATATGCAGAGTGCATCCCCTTGGGTAAGGCTGTGTGTATCAGGTCAATTTAGATACGATATGCAGAGTGCCTCCCCTTAGGTAAGGTCTCATGGACCTGGTACAGGGCAGAAAGGCTGTCCCAGACAGGGGTCATACAATGAACAAAGGTCTTGGTCTTGGATGGCAACCTGCATCGGCCACGTGGAATACCTCGAGACTAGTGTCCCTGGGGAGTGGGACCTTGGCCCAGTAGTTCCACTTTGTGCAATTGTTTGCCTTGTTGGAGGGTTTTGAAATGTTCTGTAGGTAGCAGCAGGAACCACGAAAGGGTGTCAATTTGGGGAGGAAGTCGATCGGATTCGCGTTTTAGATGGATGGCTCTTTACCAGTGTGTGCCAGTGTTGGAGGGGTCGTTTTCAGAGTTAGGAAGGCAGCTAGAAGTCATTACAGTGTCCAGGAAGCAGGGTGAGTGTATGAGTGGGGGCAGAGGGGCCATGCATGAGAACTGTGGAGCAAGAAGGAGTGGTAAGATCGATTCATCCATAGGGTGGACATACTGACTGTTTGCAGGGAGGGATTATGTGAGTAACTCAGTGTGGACAGCGCCATTCAGGAAGACTGAAAACAGGAGGCCAAGGTGAGAGCAGAGATGGGTTCTGATTCGGGCGTGGTCGGGGCATCCTGCTGTCTCCAGCACATTGACAGAGCTAATGAGGTAGAGGCTGGGGATACATGTGCAGGGGAGGGATGGCAAGAGGAGGGCGCAGGTTAGATCCCCCGAGGAGCTTCAACTGGTGAAGTTAGGGGAGATCACAGGAGACTAAGAAGGTCAAAGGCTAGAGGGACCCCAGGAAGGAGGAGAGAAGGGGCCCATCACTTTTGGCACTGGGATGGCAGGGGTCGAGGACTTACCTGCCTGCTGCATTAGGTCATTTTACCCCTTGAAAGGACAGTCACTAGGAGGCACAGCTTAAGGGAGGGAGTCTGATCAAGAGAACAGGCAATGGAAAGACTGAGGCAGGCTGCTCTTTTAGGAAGTTTGACTGTAAATGGGAGACAACCAGTCAGTCATGTGGGGGAGGTCCTGGTGCTATGAAGGTGTGACTGGTCTGGGCTGTTAGCAGGGGCCAGTTGAGAGGGAAAGGGCATAAAACCAGGAGCCCGCAGAGAGGAAGATGGAGTGACCTAGGAAGAGGTTTCTGGCTCAGGTGGGGTCAGGGGCAGCAAGAGTTAAGGCTGATTAATATCTCCAGTGTCTGGATGGAAGCTACCAATCAAGACTCATGGCTATTGCATCAACTCCTGATTGGGGGTGTTCGTCCCCTCAAGATGTAACCTAAGCTTCCATAGGTTTCTTCTCATATCTAGAAGGATTTAGAGAGAATGACAAGACAGGAGCTTTCGACACACGAGGGTTCAAAAATGGGAGGCTTTTCATATATTAGATATATAAAAGTGGATTTTTTATTAATGCAAATAGAGTTCTAAGCAGACAGGGAAATTACTTCAAGTTACAGGACGTAAATCATATTCAAGAGGCAGCTCAGTTTGTAAAAGGCTCATCCACCGTGGCACGATCATTCAGGAGACCAAGGGTCCTCCTGCGTGGACCTCTAGTGTCTAATGTGGTGTCACCAGAACATGGCAGATGTGATGCAGGAGGAGCTGCTGAATCAGAGGCTTCAGATCCCACTGCCAACCAGATGAGTAACATCTTTTCATTAGGAGGCAGGTGGGGCAGCTCAGACCGAGTTTTGCTTTGTGTCTCCGTGTCCCTGTAAAAGCTTGGGCTCAAATCACATCTCAAACTTACTGCGACGAGGACCTGGCCCTGAGAGAGGTGTAACAGCTGAGTTCTGTACTGACTTCTCTAAATCAGTTAAACTAATTTATTAATTAGTTTAATTAATTAAACTTCTCTAGATGCTCTAACTTAGCGTAACTTGCAAACACTAGGAGCCCGGTCATTCATTCATTTACTCAACAATCATCATAATTCATCCCTAACTTCTGTCTTTGAAACCTGCTTATCCCTCCCCTTGGTACTACTGATTCAGAATCATAAGTACTCCAAGAGGAAGTAGGTGTGACATGCCAGGTGGCTATAGCCATGAGGCTGGGCAGGTTTCCTAGGTAGATGATACTAAGCTCCGCGATCATCTAAAAGAGACCTTGTGTTGCAGTTCGCCTGCGTAGTTGCTGCCTGCGTCGTTGCTGTTAAAGCTACCTTCAAATGGCTTAAGGGAACAAGGGGTTATTTTCTCTGATGATTGTCCAGTTACAGTTCTCAGTCCAGCTTGAGAGGAGAGCATGCACCAACACCAGGGCCGCGAGAACTGGCCACACCATCTCTACATAAACGGCTGAGAGAGGGACGATCCTTACTTGCCAGACCAGCATGTCTGGCCAAGTGTACACAAGGATACCAACTTCCTCAACCAGCTCTCTGTATTTATTCCAGGACCTAATCCCGCCTATCGTGGGCTGGGCCTTCCCCCTCAGCTAGATAATCTCCTCCAGGTTTGCTCTGGGCTTAACTCAACCACTAATTCTCTACAAATGTGCCCAGAGTTCAAACCCTCAACTGTCAAGTTGACACCTGTGCCTAACTATGACACTTTGTATGTTGGGGACAGAGCTGGCCTGGAGCATTTCAGAGCTTTGCAGGAAGCAATCCACGATCCATGTAATCCCAGCCCTTGGGAAGAGATCACTGGTCAGTGACTACTAAGCACCATGTTCAGCGAGAGACCCTATCTCAAAAAATGAAACAGAGAGAACTGATAGACAGTGATTGAGGAAGACATCCATGTCACCCTCTAGTCTCCACATGCCTGTGTAACACACACACACACGCGCGCACACATACACACAGATCTGGAGACTTTGGGTAATCTTAGCTTGGCTTGCTTGGTCTGAAGGCATCAACTTCTTAACGTGGGTGTGACAGCGCAGAAGAGGTGGGAGTTCAGATGGCGGTAGAACTGAAGGGATAGCCCCCTCCACAGGCCACACCTTATGGCAGCCTCCTCTGCCAGGTTTCTGCCTGTCTTGTGCTCCACTTTTATTAGTACTCCATTGATAGTTCATAGTGTGTTTAGGACACTAAAAATGGGGGGACGTGCTCCAGGGAATTCACTGGGATGCTGCTGTTCCTGGCCCGGATGGCGCGTGGCAGGGCTGAGAGAAGGAAGGGAGAGGAGAAGGGAGGAGGGCCTGGCGTGGAGCTGCTCATCGGTAATCCTGCACTCAAGGAGCCGGAGGGCAGCTCGGGGCACAGTGCGAAAACCTGAGAGCCTACAGTCCAAAAACAAGAGAGGGAGAGAGAGAGAGAACAAAAGTGAGCAAACAAGCACATGGTTGTTCCTGGCGTTCCGGGCACCAGGAGATCAGGATGCAGTGCCATTCTGCAGAGGAGTTGGTTTCGCTACTTCTTGCCCCAGCTTTGCAATTTGGGAGGATTTTGGGAGGTCTTCTGCCTGCTGACTTGTACCTTTTTGACTTTTATGCTTTGGCTCTGATAATTCCTCCTCTAGAAACCGTCTGACCATCTCCGGGCCCCCGAGCAAAGTGCCCTTCTCGCAGGTGACTCAGCATCTGCTCCTTGCCCGGGGCTGCGTGCGAGGCTGGTGGACTGTGAATGTTAGCTCCCCGTCTCTAGCCGTAGGCTTCGGGCAATGGTCACTGTTGGAGCCGAGGGAAGCCGGCACATAGTCTGACAGTGGATAAATGAACACAGAATTCACAGGTGATAGCTGAGGGAGCTGTGGTCCTTCTTTCTGTGGAGAAAATTGTTTTCCAAAAAGCTGTGAGAATGACCCCAAGGCCATAGTGCTGGTTTCTGGCTTTTTGACCCTAAGGGGCAAGAATCTTAGTAGCCTTCCCCACTGCGGCCCTCCTTTCTGCCTCTGGTCAGCCCACCTCAGTCCTAACACCTGTTCATTCAGATCTGCTGCTGATCGTGGATTGCCATGGTTACCACCTAGCCTGGTAGTCTCTATGTAATATTGCGGCCTTATTTGCTAAATATTTAAACACTTGGTTCTAACCCTTTTGGCTTCACAGAGGGGTTCCTGCTTCTGTTCTATCTGGTGGGTATCAAGGTATCTGCTCAGCCCAGGCTGCAGGAACAGCCGGGCTCCAACTTGGCTGCCTGTCTTAAGTTTCGGTTTCGTCACTGGGAAATGTCATCCCGAATCGTGCTGCTTTTGAATCATGCTGTGTTTGTTAACAGGTGTGAAAACTCATGGCCCGGGCATGCTGAGGCTTGCCCCAACTAGGACGGGTAGCCCCAGACCTCCCAAATCAGACTGCCAGGTTCCATTGCCTCTGTGCGTGTGTGTGTGTGTGTGTGTGTGTGTGTGTGTGTGTGTGTGCCTGCCCATGTGGAGCCAGAGATCAATGTCAGTGTCCTCCTCTGTTGCTTTCCACCTTATTTATTTACTTATTTATTTATTCACTTATTTATTTATTTATAGTCTCTCCCTGAACTTGGAGATCTCTGTTCTGGTAAACTGACTGGCTAGCCAGTTCTTGGGATCTGCCTGTCTCTGCTTCCCAGTGCAGGGTGTACAGACTAATGTGGAACTGAACTCACGTCCTTATGTGCAGCAAGCACTTTACAGCTAAGTCTCTCCTCAGCCGTCCCCCCCCCCTCAAAAAAAGCCTTGGCAAGGCTCCAGGGGAAACTGGTTTGGGAAGAGTCATGATTGTGAATGGGAAGGCGGCACCTCCCCGCCCACTCTTTCTTTTCCTCGTTAGCCTTCCACAGGCCCTGGAGGGTCACAATCTACCTGGCGGTGTGTTTCCACTTACTTGTCTTCACAGTGGATGCACCGGTCAAGGGTCTTGCAGTGTTGTTCAGTAATAGGAGAGATCACCATCCCAACAGGGTAAGCGAAGACCAGGGCCTGTGATCCGGGCTGTGACTACAATTGCTGTAGTAAGATGGACAAGCTACCACTTCCGGTTCAACTTCAGTTTTGTGGGCTCCTGTGGAATGAAGGCGCCACAGCTGACGGATGATTGGTGACCATGAGAGAAAGACACAGGCAAAGTGATGGAGAGTGGGTTGGCAGACAGTGACTGATGGTTCCAGAAAGTCCCTGTGGATGCTGTGTGAGCATCTTGTGCCTTCCCTTGCTCCTTCCAGAAGCAGAACTGGAACATGCTAACAACCTCAAAGCTGGAACAGAGGCCATCAAAAAGACAGTTCTTTGGCTCTGATAGCTGAAGTTTAAAGGTGACTCCTCTCAATCTCAAACCTCTTACACATATAAACTGGTCGGCCATTTAAAGCTTTTAGGGTAATTAAAGTACGTGACCAAGCTCCTTCAGCCCTCAAACCCAGCTTCTGTGCTGTTCCGGGGAACAGGCTCATGTCATAGAACATTGGGTCTCAGTGTGATAAAGTGTGTCTGTTGTGACTTTTTCAGAATTAATCTATCTTGTTGTATTGTTACTTCTTGTGTGTGTGTGTGTGTGTGTGTGTGTGTGTGTGTGTGTGTGTACATGTGTGTTTAAGATAGGGACTCACTGTATAGTTTAGGTTGGTCTGGCCCCTTCTGTCTCAGTTTCCTGAGCTCTGGGGTTTATAGATATGTGCTGTCATACCCACCTGTCATTTTAAAATGAAGATCTTTTCTTGAGATCTCCATCAGCAGTGTGCATAGCCTCACTGTGCTGTGTCTGATCCACCATAGACGACTGAGCCTGACTTCCTTGGGACGTTCATTTTGAGAGCAGCCCCAGGAGTCCACAGACCCTTCAGAACCCCCAGGGTTGTGAGCTCGGTGAGGACGGCGTCTTCCCTTAGTCATCTCCGTTGTTGCTCCTTTAGTACCTAATAAGGGAATTGCACACAGTAGGAGTTCAATGAGTCTAAACTAGGATAAAGATTACTCACTCTGAGAGTTTGGAAAATTAGAAGACACTGTAGGATGCCACAGAATTGTTATTGAATTGTGCTACCAGGAAAATTTCTAGTTTCCTGTTGGGCAAGAGTCTAGTAAAGTGATGTTTTCCTATTTCTTAGAGAAAAGATGAAGAATCAAATTCTTTAAAACCTAATAACTGGACTAGAGGAAAACTTGCCCATCACTTACGTTTGGTTTTAGAGAATTTTGTACACGTCAGAAGATCCAAATCTTGTCACCTCTGAACCCATCACCCCCATAAACCTGTTTGATAGGGAGGAGGGATGCTCATAGTTAGCAAACTTGGATCATTTAAATCTCTTCCTAAAAAATGGTGGTTAGCCGCTGGCAAGACAGTTAAGCAGGTAAAGGAACGTATGCAAGCCTGGCGATTTGAGTTTGATTCCTAGAACCCACGTGGCGAAAGGAAAATGGCTCAAAAGTCCTTTGAGAGCTCAGAAAGCTAAACGCTAAGTCAGCAAATATTCCAGTTAAAAAATGGGCCCTGGCACTAAACAGGGACTTCGCTCAAAAAGAAATTGAAATGTCAAACAAATATCTTAAAATATGCCCGACTTCCCTGATCAGAGAAATGCAAATGAAAACAACCCTCCAATACCATCTTACCCCAGTCACAATGGCAAAGATAAAAAACAATCAATGGAGAATGCTGTGAGGATGTTGAGAAAGGGGGAGTATAAGCTAGTTCAGCCTCTTTGGCGATCAGCGTGGCAGCTCCTCAGAAAGTTAAAAATGGAATTGCCATATGACCCAGCTATGCCACTCCTAGGAATATTCCCAAAAGTCTCACATTTTATTACAAAGACACTTGTTCAGCTATGTTCATTGCAGCCCTATTCACAATAGCAAGAAAATGGAATCAGTCAACAGGCCCATCGACAGAAGAATGGATAATGAAAACGTGGTACATAAACACAATGGAATATTATTTAGTCATCCAAAAGGATGAAATTATGGAACTAGAATTCCAGGGCAAGTAGAGTGAGTGAGGGAACAATTGGCAAAAACCTAGGGGAACATGAGGGCATGGGATGTAGGAGGGATAGAGGGACTTAGACAAACCCCCCAAGATTGAACTTCATATGCTAATAACATGTCAAAAATGTGCTTTAAAGAAAAGAACAAGAAGGCACAGTCCTATGCAGAGGAGCACAGAGTGAGGAAAACAGGGTAAAACAAGCAAGCAAACAAAAAGCCCAGAGCTGATCCACTTAATATTAGACATACTAGATATACTAGAGACATACTAGAAGTAATAGGAATGTGACACTTTCTGATAAAATGTTGGTCAGAGAGGTTTCAAAGACCTCCAAATACTGTAGACTTTTGCCATTGCTCTTGGTTGCTCTCCAAAAAAAAAAATCCTCATTACTGAAATGCAACACAAATGGATCAGAAAACATGGGCAAAATACATCAAATGGAACTGGTTTGAGAACTTCCTCCTTGCTGGATAGCTTACACAGTACAAAGGAATACTATAGAAGCTACTGGGGGAGAGAATTTATCACAGGCCTCATCAACTCATGAGATCTACAAGTTGCAATGAAAATCACCATGGCAACAGGTAACCACCAGAGTAACAGTGGCATAAATATCAAGGAGACAACCAACAGCTTTCTGCTTGAACTCAAGACCCGCTTATCAGAATGGAACACATTCCTGTTACTGTTAACTAGAATAAGAACCTAAAAAATGGAAGGAAAAAATTCAATAGGGAAAAAAGTCTAGGAATATATAGGTAGAAAGACAGCACACCAAACTGCTCTGTAAATATTTGAAGATCACTTAGCACTCAGCCTAGAAATCATCTTTTACAAGAAAGGTAGAGAATCTCAAAAGAGCAGTGAAGTGGACATGACGGCCAGCCATAATGCAGATTACTGGCAACCTGGCAATGCTTTCCCAGAATCAGGCCATCCTAAGACTTGGGGAATGACTGAAATACCAACATGCCTCCATAGACTATAAGGAACGGAAGAGAGATAAGGTCATACAGGGGAAATCTTAGGGACTAGAGCTGGATGAGCAAGTGAAGGGAAATACCCCTATCAGTGGGGTGTTCCGAGGAGAGTCACTTGATATGCCACAGAAGCCTGAACCCCCACAAGGGTAGACAAGCCAGAGGAAACCCTGGGGTCCATAGAAGTAGCCAGGTAGGAGGGTGAGAGGGAGTGGGATGGACTGATGAAGGGAAGGGAGGGGAATGGGAGGGAAGGGGTATTGAGGGAAACAGGGATTATTACTCAATAATCTTGGAAAACTTAAAAAAAGTTGTCCTTTGAGGGCTGAGATGGCTCAGTGGTTAAAATGCCTGCTGCAAAAGGACCAGAATTCACATGCTTAGGTCTTGCCATTCTAGGTGAGTGTGGTGACCTTGTAATTCTAGCCTTAGAAGATAGAGCCGGGGAATCCCCAAAATAACCTGGCCTGCTTTGTGTTTAGAGACCTAGGTTGAAAGGAATAAGGTAGAAGAGTGATAATTCCCAGCATCACCCCTGGCCCTTCACACCCACATGCTCTTACTTGTAAACATGTTTACGTGCTCTTGCATACATACATGTGGCCACTAACATTTAAGCCTGCATATACACACATGCATGTGCCCCATAGAAACATACATATAAATATGGAAAAAAGTTGTCCTCTGATCTTTACTTGCATATTATGCCATCTGGGTGTACCCCTTCCTTATAAAAAAATTTAAGATGGTAAAAACGCAGAACCTGAAAATTGTCATTTTATAATTCAGTGGCCTTGTAGTTCAAGCATGGCCTTCAACCAGCTCCAGGATTTGCATTATCACCTTCTGGGTACCACCATTCCTCAAAAATATGTGAGGTGGACTTCACCTATTCATCCTCATGAGCACACTCCACCCACACCAATCTGACCTCTGCTCAGCCCAACACCCCTACATCACAGACTGGACAAGAAGTGGGGTTCCTGGGCTTCATCTGACAAGTGACTAACAGCCACGCATTTGACAGTGGCAGCATCCTTAATCCATTTCTTGGATTATTGCTTTGGCTGGTCCTTATCATTGTCTTGTTTTAGAGGTAAAACAACTGAGGCCAAAAGATTAGGTAAATAATGTGCTCAAAGTCATGGGAACCAGAGCTGACTTCAAACCATTTCCAAATTCTGCAGACTTTGCTATTTGCTGGAGAGAACTCCAGTTTCAAACTTCCCTACCTCTAATTCTGTGGTGTCTGGAAGGTGGGCGAGTGACGGGGATGCCCTCCTGTACAAGCGAGAAGGACTGAAGAGCAACAGACATTGTTGATGTCCCTAAAGCTCTTGAGGCTGTTAACAGCCATACCTCCAGGAGGGACTCTGGATCTCTACTGGGCCCTAGGGTGGTCCCTCTGCCTGTTAGAACCCCTTCCTCATCTTGTTGCCCTGCTGCCTCCCCCCTGGGTCCTAGGCTTGCTCCAAGAACACAGTCCAGCCCCCTGGGGAAGGAGGGAAGGTTGCCGTTTCCGTGACATACTTAGGTTCCTCTACTTTCCCTTCCTACCCTGTAGACACCTGTCTTCTTTGCAGCTAGGCTACTGGCTGAGCCCGGGACAGTCTTCATCTTTCCTGACTGCCTTGCTTCTCTAGATGCTGGCTCCTGCTCTTTGCGCTCTCACCATGCCCAGGCCATCAGACGCAGATCTGTTTGAATCCCAAGGCAATTCTCTCTGGGAAGTCTGGGCTCCCCTTCAGAAACTGTGCCTTGGGCTGCTGTATCTCTATCCAGCAAGACTGAGCATCCTCCACAGGGATGCACACATCTTTCCTCTCTTAACTCCCTCCCTCCTTTCTCTCCTCCCTTCTCTCATTCTTTGCTTGTATATCACGTGTGTGTGTGTGTGTGTGTGTGTGTATTCTTCCATGTGTGTGGTCACTTGTGCAGGTGGACATACACACAGGTTTGTGTGTAATGTGGACATCAGTTGTCTTCTTCGGTTGCTGTGTATTTTTATCATTAAGTCAGGGTTTTTCAGTTGAACACAGAGCTCTCCAGTGGGGTAGGCTAGCTACCCAACTGGCTCTGAGATTCCCTGTTGTGTCCCCCTTGCTGTGAGAAAGTACTCAGACTTGAGCAACCTAAGGGAGAAAAGGGTTCCAGAGGGGAAATAGTCTATGCAGAATCGCACAGTAGAAGGCACGGCCAATGGCAGAAATAGGAGTCCAGTTCTGGTTAGTGCAGCCATCAGGAAGCAGATAGGGAAAGCAAGGGAGGAAGCTGGGCTACCAAACCTCAAGGCTCACCCCTTTGACTTGCTTCCTAAAGCAAGGCTCACCTCTTAAAGGTACCGCAACCTTCCCAAACATTAACACCAGCTAAGGATTCAAATGCATGAGTCCTCGAGGATCAACTTACATTCAAACCAAGACGCCTGTCTTTGCTTAAGGCAGAATGCTAGGATTGTAGGCGATGGCGACTGCCTGCTTTTCCTATGGGTTCTTGGGATCTCAGCTCTGGTCCTCATGCTTTACTCACCGAGCCATTTCCCAGCCTCAAGTGACTGTTCTCGCGATGAGTGCTACCACCTCGCTCCTTCCCCAAGATGTAGGAACTTCCCAACCTCTTACCTTTCCTGCCTCTGCCCTGATTCTGCTGCTCTGACCTAGATCCATTTAGTTCGTAGAGTGCCACCCAGACCCCCACGAGCCCCATTGTGACCTGGTCAGTACAGAGGGCCACCCTACTGCTTTCTCATTGTGTTACGCAGCCAAAGATGGCAATCAGTGCCTTTCGGCTTCCACCGCAGCCCCTGATTGATCTGCAATGGGCTGTTCATCAAAGCCACATCTTATCACTGAGCTGCTAAGCCCTCAGCTCCCTACTCTGCCCCCCCATTGTTCTACCTTTGTTGTACAGGCATCTTTTGGGAGCACAAGTTGCACCTGTGCTTGTTTCCTTTAGGTTTTCTCCACATTCCTCTCAGCTCCTTGTTCCGATCTATTGGGGTCTCTTAGCATCTCACTTAGCAGCACAGGTATTTGGGGTCCTCCCAGCTTCCTGTCCTCCCACACTCGATGGAGCTTGCTATGAGAGCCTCGTCCAAACCATTGATGCTGATGTGGAGCCAGAAACTGAATCTGGGGCAGGGAAATTTTTTTTTTTTTGTTGGATTAAAATGGGGGTGGGGTAGGGATTGGGATTAAAAGGAAATTCAAACATTTGTATATCTTTTATTCTAAAAATCAGTGGTCTTACCTGAGACTGCAGTGCCACATCCTTGCCCACCCCACTGGGTCCCATGCCCCACATGGGTGAACATTCATCCCATTCTGTGCAGATGCTCTCGAAGGCCACAGAGCTGCGTGCTGGGGGAGGTTGTCAACCACAACCTGGACCGACTCTGGGTTGGGCCAAGGGTCACCCTTGGCCATCTGGCCACACTGGGTTGTGCTAATGTTGTCCCGGCAGCTGGGGCCACAGGAAAGTGCTGATGCACAGCCGCATGGCACTGAGGCTCTGACATTCCTGTCACTGTGGCAGCTGGGCATGCCTGTGACTGCTGACTTGTGACAACGCTCACTGCAGCCACAAAACTAGGATCAGCATCTAGCCGTGGTGGAGCCATCCGCCAGGTGCCGGGTAACCACAGCCTCTGAACTCAGCACCGTGAGGCAGCTTTACGGGAACACAGGCGCGGAGTCATGTGTCCCTGGCACTTGCCTGTGGCGTCATTGCCCTTAGACTCTGTTTCTCGCCGTTTCCAGTTCCTTCCTTGGTGCCGCCGGAGCAGGGAGCTAAGTGCTCTCTTCAGGTCTCTCCGATGCCTCTTGTTAGAACATGCTTGAATCCATCGCCATTTGAAAGCAGAGAGGAATCGCCACCTCTATGCCTGTAGGATGCGGTGGGGAGGGGCGGGCAGGGTGCTATTTGTCTTCCTGCTGCTGTTAGAAATAGCAACTGTTCACCACCTCCCCTGAGGACTGGACAAAAGGTGATTAGTTCCTTCAACACAAAGCTATTGAAGGTCTGTTCTGAGCCAGACATGGCGGGACAACAAGGCTCCTGCCCTAAACAGGCTTGTGATCTAACAGGGAGATAAGCATCTTGGCTGCGAGCGCGTCAGGCTGAGCCATGGAACACAGCGAGCTCTTTCCCAGAGGTGGAACAAGGACCTTGCACTGGTGAAGGTGGCGAAGGCTGGGCAGAGCCCTGGCGGGCGGAGGGGGGGGAGCAGGTCCCCTGAGAGTAGTCTCAGGGTTTCTGAGGAACGGGAGAGACACAGATGGACATAAATGGACTGGTGAGAAGGGAGGGTGAGTTTGGGGCAGTTTTGGTGAGATGGGGTAGGAGAGACTGGCATCGTGCCTAAGTTGGTAGCAGCCCCATCTACCCTAGAGAAGGGGCTGGAGAGGATAATCTGGCAGAGTCTGAGAGTGGCTCCAAGTGGCTCTGGCAGATCATTCTAGTTATGAGCAAGAATTCATCAGAAGCTCACAGGTTGGGGACGAAGTGGGGAGACTGGTGCAGATGTGGAGGAACTGGGGTCCCTGTGATGGCATCTGCTTGGAATTCCAAGCACAGGAGAACCAGGTTGATGGAAAGGTAGAAAAGTCTTTCTCCTGAGGGATCCTTGGGACTTTCTCCTGAGGGATCCTTGGGACTAAAGAAGACAGCCACCAGGCACACTTTTTCATGAGTCAGGAATGATAATTGCTGCCTCAGTCCTAGAATACAGAGTGTGCTCTGCCCCACCCCGTGGGCCCCCCTCACCCAGCAGGACCTGGAGGAGTCCCAGTTTGTCCTGTGCCTTTGGATCTTTTCAGATGGCCGGCAGGAGTTGTGTCCATCATATTTTGTGGAACCTCAGGATTTTCCAACTTTGTTCTTAGTCTTCCTACATCACTTCCATCTGAAAATATACTCTTCCTTAGCAGCCTTGGGGATCAAACTCTCCCCAAGACAGAGGGATTTAAAGTGTCAGTTTGGCCAGGTGGCTAGGAGCCGCCACCATCCTAGCATGGCCTCCGGAGGCAGCTGTGACACCATCCAAAGCAAACAGGGCCCTTTCTTGTTTGTAGTGGGCTCAGATGGTACCTGCATGGGGGGCCACATAGGAGGTGGTGTGCTGCGCAGTGCTTGGGCAGGAACTCCAGGGTGTGGGCTGCAGCTGGGTGCCAGCTGCCAATCTGATGTTGCTTCCACTTCTGTTTCTATCTGGCCCTTTTATCAGCATCTATCTGCCTCGTTGCGCCTTCTTTATGTATTCTCTGGCTCTCCTTCCTTTTTCTTACTTCATTTCTTTTCCATCTTTCATATTGAAATATTCAGCATCTGACATTGTGGGTCGAGTGTGTGTGTGTGTGTGTGTGTGTGTGTGTGTGTGTGTGTGTGTGTGTATGTGTGTGTGCGCGCGTGTGTGTGTGTAGCTGAATCAACAGGGATAAGTTTTACAGCCAATACTTCCTGGCTCTAGAAAAAAGGAGAGGAAGACAGCAAGGGCCAGGATCTCCGAAGCAGAGAACATTCTGATCTAGGTGTCCTTTGGGGATAAATTTAGTTCCCACGGCTGGTGCGATGTTCTAATTTGGTGGGAGTCCTTGGGCACCCACAGTGGGGAGTGGCTGTGTCATCTCTAACCTGCTGGATCAACTTCAGGGACCACAGGAAACCCAAGACTTCTGAACACCGTGCAGAGCTGCTAATACAGGAACCCCACGCAGACCCAAGATGGATGCTCTAGCCCCAAATTTCCTCCAGGCCTCTTTCTAGTCATTTGTAGTTTCTGAAACTTCTATGTTTTTATGGCTGGCACATCTCAGGGAAGAAATGCAGATTAATAGCGTGTGCCGGCCATGTCGTCATGCTCCCAGGATTAAATTGATAGTAGTTGAAATATTAATTGGGCCTTTATGAAGAGTAAAATGAAGGATGGTGTGGCATGGAATGTTCTAGAGTTAGAAACATAAGTTTGAATCTCAGCGCCGCCATTGGCCCTTCTCCTGTGCGTGAGCATTACCTGGGAGAGTCTGGTGCAGATTCCTCCCAGCCTGGAATGCTTAGGGGTTTCGGTGAGTTTTCAGTTCAGCCCTTCCTTGCCAAGACCACCCTGTAACTTGAGACACAGTGCCCAGCTCTTGCCTGCTGTTGGCACCTGCTAAGGCACTTGGTGCCTTAGATGAGATGAGGTCTCTGAAACCCTTGCTGGCTATAGTCCTTTCTTAGCTGGTAGTCAGCGCATTGCCCAGGGAGGGGGAATCTCCCTTTCCTACCATTTCCTTCCCCTCCCCCATCATGGTTTCCTGTTGTCTCTTGGGACCCGCAGGGAGTAGTGGGTCATGTGGTATCCACGGGCACATGGGGCTGTGAAGCGCCTCTTAACACCAGCCAGTCAAGACAAGCCAGTCAAGACTACCTGGGCCCGGGCTGTGGATCCGAGCTTATTGTCAGTGAGGGGGCGTGGGCTCAGTCAGTCCCTTCGGGCACTGGGGATGGATCTCAGACTGGCAGACAGAGCAAAGACAGCATCACTAAAACTGTCTGGCCACAGGGAGTGGC
Source organism: Typhlomys cinereus (assembly GCA_023101885.1). Taxonomy (NCBI): domain Eukaryota; kingdom Metazoa; phylum Chordata; class Mammalia; order Rodentia; family Platacanthomyidae; genus Typhlomys; species Typhlomys cinereus. Next base: position 114,505 of record JALPQD010000594.1, on the reverse strand, counting down.
ACCTGTCTGATGGGATGGCAACAGTAAAGTATCAAACAGTGCTCCGTTTGCAGCAGAGGTTACTGAATTTAATTTACATTATTCTCGATATATCCCTGTCTGGTCTGCATTAGTTTTCTGTTGTTGCCGTAGCAAATCACTATAAATCTAGAAGCTTGAATCAACGCATATTTATTTTCTTACACTTCGAAGGTCAGAAGTTCAAAATGATCTCAGCTAAAATCGAGGTATTGGCAGGACTGTGTCCTTAACTAGGGGTTCTCAGGAGAATACTTTTCTCGTCTTCTCCAGCTTCCACAAATGGCTTGCTTTCCTTTTTCCAAGTCCTTGGTGGCTGGTCCTGTCTGTCTCACATTGTGTCACTTGTGACGCTGCCTTTCCTGTCTTCCTTTCCACATTCAAAGGCCTTTTTGATGACGTGGTACCCACCCAACGATGCAGGACAATCTCCTCACTTCATGTCAGTGAGTGACCTCCTTACGCTACCGATATCCTCTGTTCCCTTTGGCTGTGGTACACAAGCATTGGGAGAGTGTGGTTCTATATACCCCAGCCCTCTCTCTGCAGATGAAGAAACAGAGGCTTAGATATCATATTGCCTGCCTAAGGTTGGAATTGGAGCTGGAGGTGGATGATGGGAAAAAAAATACCAACAATAACAATAGAGAAAACACTCCTGCAAACTACCCAATAGCCTGCCACAGTAGGGGAAGAGATGGAAGGAACATGGCCCATTTGAACTCCTATTATCTTAGTCCAGAGTGGAGAAGGTAGGCTGGCCTGGAGGATGATCATGTGTGGGGACCATTGGCTTTTAAATTTGCCCATCGCCCTGAGAGCCTTAACATGATTCTGGTGCCTAGTCTCAGCTCTGGGGAGTTTGGTTTCATTACTCTGGAGAGGTCCTGAGTTTAGTCTCTAGCTGGCAAGCTGAGTCTAAAGTCAGCAGAGTGTGAGAATCATCATTCTAACGGGATCCATGATCCCAGCTCTGCCCTGCACCCTGACAACTATGTTCACAGTCCCCTTAGGCAGTGGCTGGCAAACATCCCCCCCATCCTTGGTGGCAGACCTGCCCTGCTTTTTTCTACCCTTCCTTTTTTTAAAAAAATATTTATTTATATAGTGCATATGTGTGTCTGTGTGTGTCAGAGGACTCTGCATATGCCTGTGGAGGCCCAAGAGTAATTTCGGGAATCATCCTGGATTTTATTACCTCTTCTTGGCTTTGCCCCGGGGTTTCCTAGGCTCTTCCTTCCAGATCTGGAAGTGCCATTTCCAGCTGACGTTTTTTATGTAGAGTCTGGGATCTGAACTCAGGTCCTTCTGCTTATGAGGCAGAGTCTTAATCCCTGAGCCATCTTTCTTGCCTCCTTCCTGCTTTTTAAAAAAATTATTATTTTATTTTTCTAGTTTACAAGCATATTGAATACTTATCTGTGGTTCTCTCTATCCCCCCTCCCTTCTTCCCATTTCCTTCCCTTCCCTTTCTCAATCCATTTCACTCCCTCTTACCTTCCTGTCTGTTCGCATCTACGGACCCTAGAGTTCTCTCTGGCTTGTCTACTCTTGTGGGGTTCAGACTTCAGAGGCATACCAAGTTGCCTCTCTTCAGACCACCCTACTTGAGAGGGACCTTTCCCTTCACTCACCCTAGTTTTAGTCCCCAAGGTTTCCATTGTGTGTTCTTATCTCTCTTGAGTTCCTCCATAGTCTATGGGACATGTTGGTATGTCAGTCATCATGCAGGTCTGGTGAGGACAAGTATCACTGCAGTGAGCTCCTGGCTGCAGCAGTCCTGACTCTAATGGAATGTCTTGTCCAATAATGAACATTCCCATCTTTAGGTTCTTACAATCTCACCACCCTCCATCCCGTCCTGTCTTTCTTGAGCCTTGGCTCACACGTGCCCAGGGGAGCCTTCTCCAGTCCCTCTTACAGACTCTCTGCATAACTGCCTTTGCTCACATCAAAGTCTCTTCAAGAAAACTAATGAACTATACTTCAGAGAGTCTACATCTATTCATCTTAGAAGATTGGAGAATAGACTGTAGAAGAGACTGTCCAGGTTCAAATCCCAGCTGTTAGGTCTTGACTAAGCTTGGGGAAAGTTATTCTCCCTCTCCATGCCTTGGTTTCCTCATCTTTAACTAGGGATACAAACAATGCTTGCTGGTCAGCATGAAGAGGAATTCCTTTATATATGTGTTTGCTAGAATTACCCTCGCCTTCACCCCACCCTGTGGGGTCCAGTTAATCTCAACAAACATTGATTCCTGACTCACTGCCAGGTTAGAAAAATGTAAGATGTCTTTTCTGCCCTCTGATAGGCCAGGTATGGGAGGGATATTGAAGGGGAAGGGGTCAAAGGTCAGGATTTAGTATGTGGGAGTGACATCAGGGCACAGGGCTTGGATGGGACCTTGCTGTGGAAGTGTGTAATGAGTTCAGCTCTAATAAAATCTTAGAAGGTTTTGTCTCTGTCTGTACTTTTGAACTTGTGGGTGACACCCCATGGGCCTCTTAGACCACTTCTGTGAGCTGCGAATTCAGATAAATTGCATTAGCATTTGCCGGCAAATGCAAAGGTGTAAAGGCACTCCAAGTCCCACTGTGAATCTCTGACAGGGACAGGAAAGGTGGCTCTCTGCAGGGAGACAGCTCTGATGGCCTGACAGCACGGATCCACCCATCTCTTCAAGGCAAGCCCTAGGGAGCAGTGGGAATCTGTAGAGGCGGAAGAGGACATCCGTGCAGGTGACTGGATAAAGCAATAGTTGTCAAGGGACATGGCAGAGAAAAACACTTCTGGATGAGAGGTCCTGAAAGACGGGCAAACACAGGGTCAAGACTGTTCAGGGCCTGGTGAGATGACTCCATGGCTGGAATCACTTACACACAAACCTGGAAACCTGAGTTTGATTCCCACCTGATGGTGGAAGAAGAGAAGCGACTTTTGGGGGTTGTCCTCTGGCATCCGTATGTGTACTATGACACAGATGCACCTTATTTCTCTCTCTCATATAATAGATATATTTTTTTAAAAAGTAAAGGGATACTCAGGTGAAAGCACTTGTGTGGTGCAGGGGGCAATGGATGGGAAGAACAGGAGGGGCCCATGCTTGTCATGAAGTGCTCTGCAGTGGAAGGTTGCTGGCAGGGCAGAACGTGTCCTTCCTGTCCCCTCTAGCCAAATGGCCAGTGGCTCCACTCACATCTCTTTCACCAGCTTCCTCGTGGTCGGCTGATGCTGCTCACAGCTGTGGGCGTCTCTGCCAGCTGTGTGAACAGCTGTGCACCGATCCTGGACTGCATTATACCCTGGCTCATTTCCCATCCCCGCTTGGCTGAACATGCTTAAAAGCAGGATTCCACACTCCTTGGTTTTAGCTGTAAAATAAAACTGCTCAGAGGACAAAAATATTCATGTCTCCCCGGGAAGGATGATGGGACAAATGTTTGATAGGCTGTACATTGTCTTGTTTTGAAGAAAACACTAAGTGCACTGTCTATAGCAGACAGATGTTGATGAGTGTGTTTGTTTATACAGGGCACACGGTAGGAGATAACCACACCAGATCATCACCAAATGTGTCAGCTTTGACCTACAGCTTAGAAGTTTTCCTATCTCAGATATCATTGAAAGTCCTCCTCTGTTGGAGTCACTTGTATGATGCTGTGACATTTTGCAGCTGCAGCCCCAGCAGGACTTATGGCAGACGTTTGCAGCAACCTGGAACGTGCCCCAGTGCCCTACTAATCGTTGGTGTGGCTTGCTGGGGGTCAGAAATGCACCTTCTTGATCCTGACCCATTGGAATCCCTAAGATTTTGCACAGGGAAGTAGAGCCCAGGATGCTTGTTGGGCAAGACTCGAGAGCATGTCTGAGCTATTTACAGGGCTTGGCCAGAGACCAAAGCCCAGGGCATGAGCTAGAGTGGAGAGGTACTCTGTCTCCTTCCCCAACAAAGACTCTCGACACAGCTACATGAAAATCCCTCCTAAAGACAGGCAGCTTCTTTCTCCATTCCCACCAGTCAGAATGAACCAAAGGAAATGTGGTTAGAGAAAATGTCTCAAAACGATAGCCAGGAGGAACATGCTGGAAGGCTCTGGGACTGTGATGTTCTGCTGGCTGGCTGTTAGGGTCTCCGTGCCCACGGGTGGTAGCTGGAGAGGTTGCATAGCGACATCTACGTTTCCTGGGAGTGGAGTCTGATATCCAGTGCTGGCTGGATCTCATTTTTTTCTGGAGTATTCTCTGTTTGTGTTGTATACAAGAGGGCATTTGTGTGTATGTGTTTGTGTGTGTGTGTGTCTGTCTGTCTATGGAGACCCAAGGGTGACATTGGGAACCATCCTGAATCGCTCTACCACCTTATTGCTTTGCTCTGGGGTTTCCCAGGCGCTGCCTCCATTTCCACCTGGCATTTTTACGTGGGCTCTGGAGATCCAAACTCAGATTCTTTTGTTTGAGAAGCAAAGGCTTTAACTCCTTGCCATCTCCCCAGCCCTCTCTGGAATATCTAGATATTATGTTTTGCTTTGTATTTGTGGATTGTGATTGTTAGTCAGAGACTGTCTGTCTTTCTAAAACATGACTTTAAATGGGATATACTTTCTTCACCCACCTTCTAAACCCTTGAACTTGAACTTCAAGGCTCTACATATGGCTGGACTCTTTCCTGTCTCTGGGAGGTGCTGCACACCCCATCAAGGGGCAAGGGAATACTAGATACTACCCAGCTCCCTCTCAGTATAGGCTTTTCTACCTCCTAGCTCTAGAGGGCGCTGTTGGCAGGACAGAGGTTCCTGCTCTGTGCAGGCTGACAAGCTCAGAAAGTACCCTTGGCATTTGTCTTTCTCTAGTCAAGAGTTCAAAAGATCTGAGCATGCTTGGGCTAGTGTTAAAACTTCTCTGCCTCCGTTTCATCATCTGTATGGTAGAGTGGTAATAGTGCCTTCTTTAAGGGGTTGTCATGACCATTTGGAGAAATACCATGCTGAGCGTTCTGGTGTGGGGAATGGACACAAGACCTGTTTCCGTCATCCTCCTGGCCAGTGCTTGGTTGTTGGACCAGGTGTCCTCCAGGGTGTCGGCCCTTTGAGTTCTTCTCAGGAACTTTTATGGATCTTGCTGCTGTTGGCTGGCAGTGCCAGCTGTGGAAACAGCTGTGTCTCTGCCATCTTTTCTTCACCTGGGTTTCTACTGTTACTTTAGCAGGCAAGTGCACTTAAAAATAAGTGGTAAAAGTTGCACTTGTTTGAAGTGTAAGGTATGTCACTCTGAGAGATTTTGTTCTTACTATATAATAGAAGACAGAGAAAGAGAGAGAGAGAGAGAGAGAGAGAGAGAGAGAGAGAGAGAGAGAGAGAGAGAGAAAGAGAGAATCTAGTTAAGCAGCTTTTTTGGCCGGCTCTTCTTTCAGGACATGGGAGGAGCATCCTTTGTCCTGCCGAAGGCTCAGGGAAAGGATGAATGTGCTCTTCAGAACATTCAAATAGGCTCTTGCAGCTGTGGCTCTCACATTGATCTATTTCCCTTTAGTGAATGGGTTTAACAGAAGCCGAGAGAGATTTTTCCCTAATGATTGGGATAGAAAAGAATAAAAAGCGACTCTAGGTGTATCTTGGGACCTTAGCTGTCATTTTCCACTGACACTTCATTTCAGAATGTGCAGGATAAATGGTTCTCTGTACTCAGGATCAGTGAGAAGAGGCAAAGCTTTCTACATGACACATGCAATATCGAGGGGACTCTCTGGTGTGGGGTGAGGGTCCTTCTCTCCTTGTCAGCTGGGACCCGAGACAGCTCAGTACAAGAATCTTGATCCGTTTCCTTGAATAGCCATCTCTCGGCATTGCCTGGAGTACAGGCAGGATCTTCTTTCTGCTCAGTGGGTATTAAGAAGATTCCTGGAAACTTGGCATGGTAAGTCGTGTCCAGGCATTGATGGGATGTTGTTTTTATTTCCCAAGTTTCCTGTATCTTCGACAGGATGCAGGCTGACTCTGGAGCTTTGCACTGGGATTGCTAAGCAAATGTTGGTCCTTAGCATTCATCTGGTGAGGATTTGGGTCGGAAAAATCTCTGGACTGAAGCCTGATCCAAGACCTGTGCTAGAGAACAGCTCCCGAGCTGTCAGAGCAAGGCCGGGTACCTCCATACCGACCCAGCACCTGACCGTGAGCTTGGCCCTTGACGCATGTCCAAAGTGACCGGATCTACTTGGCATCGGCATAGATGATCCTGGAGTTTCCATTGAAGTTGGGAGGACGGGGGCAGGCACTCACGGAGAAGGCTCAAAGAAGCCGGGGCAGTCAAGTAAGGTGATTCTGGCCTGTGTTTTAAAGTTTGGGAGGTAAAGGCAGGAAGATCAGGAGTTTAAGGACAGCTTGGGTTCCATGAGACCTTATTTCAAAAACACAAGGAAAAAAATCCCTTGTAAATCCAGATGTGGACAGTTGAGCCAAACAGACAGTGATGACGAGATGGTGAGATGAATCAGGTCAGGGTTTCAAGGGAGCTGGATGTCTTTAAGATGGTGATTTTTGGTATTGCAAGATTTATTTCTGTTAATATTCTTTCCTTTGCCTGAATGCCGCAGTATTATCCCCTTAGGAAACTGAGGCTCAGGGAGACGTTAATTAATCTGCCCCAATTACACAGGGCAGACTCTTTCACCCTCCTTGGTTGCTTCCAGGGCTAGTGTGATCAATCCTGCTTTTAAATGTTTATGGTTATGTGGCGCTATTAACATGGGCATGAAAGACCCCAAGGCCTGCGACTGCAGCCCTCTCCTCAGTGCGCTGTCTTAGAACGATGAGCTCCAGGTGACTGTCCCCATCTTCCTCTGCAACTGGCATCATTTAGGAATAAGCTGACAGTATCCCTGGCCAGTTTTTCTTTTTTTTTTTTTTAAGTCATTATCTACTCTATGCTCCTGACAAAGCTGGGCAGAGCACCCCCACCTCTGCAAGCCCACCAGGTTGGTATATTGGAATTCCAGTTCCCAAATGCTTTTCTCATTTCCGGTTCCATGATTGTTTTTGAATCCACCAGCTTCATTTCATTCACTGCCAGAGCCAGGCGCGCTGTGGAATAGACACATCCTGTCCTTTACAAGCTGCCTCCTTTTCCTGCCCATGATTGACAAATGCCCCTGGAGCATTTTGCATACCTTAGCGAGTTTGCCATGCATCACATGGCCTGCTGGGCCAGCTTGCTGACAGCTGCGGGGGCCGGGTCTTGCCCCAGCTACTGGGCCTCAGACCTGGCTGCTTTATGGACACAGGAAGTTTTTGAGTCATGACTTGTCTTTCCAGTCACAAATTTGTAACTAGTTCCCATGAGCCTGTGCAGCCAAATGCATGCACTGTGGACAGTCTACGCATCTCAGTCTTCTACTCAGTTGAAAATCATATCCAGGTATCTGTAGATACAAGTGTGCAAGCATATCTCTGTGTGTTTACATGCATATGGTCAGGGTGTCAATCACTAGACAGGAAACATGGAGACCTTGGCGGGCTAGCTTTGCCCTGGTCTTGTTCCTGTTGGCGGCTTGAGATGATAATCCACGGGCTATATACAAGGCAGATGATAATACTAAAGATCCTAGGGAATAGGAAAGGGCATAGAGTTGAGACCAGGGAAGGGACCTGCAATGAGCTCTCCAAGAAACGTAGATCTGGCAATATGACTCTGTGGACTCTTCCTTGGTTGTTGCGCAGGTGAATCTTCTAAAGCATTTTCTAGGGGCATGGAGCACTTTTGTTAACCTTTTTTTTCTTCTTCTTTCAGTGCTTGGCAGGCATTCTTCCACTGAGCTATAACCGCAGTGATAAAGTACCTTCAATTGCCACGGTCTCTATCCCATTTATCACCCTCCTTCCCACTGGGTCTCAGGAGACTATGAGCGTATTCACTCTTTCTTGTGGGTACCCCTGCTTCCTTCCCTTACTTTCACCCCCCTCTTCCACAGGAGACCAGACATCCAACAGACTTACACATCTGACCTTGTCTGAGAACCTCTGCAGTGTTTGCGCTGCAGTTCCCAGGGATCACATAGGCTTTCTGGGAGCCAACCCGACCTTGTTCTGTAGGCACAGCCATGCTAACTCGACCTCAACACCAGGACAGGCCCTGTGGAGTACTTCTAGTCCTCCTGGTCACATCTCTGGGACTTTGCACCAAGTGCCATCCCTGTGCTGGGAAGATCCTCTGCCCTGTTCTCCTGCCCTGTGCCCACAGATATGTACCACACATCCCTCTCTTACATGCCTGCTTTCCTTCAGTGAGTCTGGGTGGGCAGCCCTGGCCATACCTCTGGACCTCAGGCCTCATGCAGCATCTGTTGGAGGAGGGATTCAGGGAATGTCTGACAAATGAGTGAGTGGCAGACCACACCTTGGGAGGTCTTAGAGCCGGACCACTACCTTCTAAAAGGCCTCTGTTCACCTTTTGATGGTAGATAGGAACTCAAACCATTTGTGTAGAAGTGGCTTTAGTGTACGACGCATATGTCCACACGGTTCTTAGCCAATGGGTGACCAGATTTTTCCCACAGAAGTCAGTCAGAGAAGGGACTAGCTGCCCAAGTTACAGAAGGTGACCTAGTCACAGAACTTCAAGTTTTTGCTGAGCTAACAGCTACACTTACTATCACAAGAATACAGAGACTGGGACTTAGACATTGTGGCCTTCTGTTCCTCTGGGCCAGTTAGGATGTTGTGTTGGATTCATCTTCACACTGCCGAATGATAAAAGGACTAAAACAACTTAAGGGAACAAGGAATTTTATTTTTGCTTCAGATTCTTAGTTCATTGCAAGAAAGTTTATACCAACATCAGGAGTTAAAGGAACTGGCCACACAATAATCCCTGAAGAGCTAAGAGAGGGGTATACTTTTCAACTTGCTGGTCTGCCCAAGTACTGAACCAATACTTTCTATTTTATCTGCCTGTCCAGAAAATGGTCATATCCACTGTGGACTGAGTTCGTCCACACTGAATAGAAAAATCTTCCACAGGCTTGCTGAGGGATTGCCTCAGCTAAAAAAATTCTCCTGTAGATATATCTACAATTGCCAAGGTAACCCCTGACTCTGACTGGTTCAGATGTCTTTCTCTTATGGGGCTCGGTCAGTGGCATTTCAGAATGTTCTGGGGAATCATGGAAGAGCTAACACGGTGCCCGCTGACTTTTAGTGACCTTAGCATGAGCTACTTACAGACCCATCCAGTTGTGGAAACTTTTGTCAAATGTGTGAACTCTGTAGAAACATCCTCTGTTATCACAGAGGCCCTGTCTTCAGGGACTAGGCGACAATTGCTGTCCCCCACTCATGAGCTTCCAGGCCCCTTCAGAGCCCTAAGCAAGAGGTGTGCTACTGACTCTCAATGCTGCACTTTCAACAGACATGGGCAATCTAGCCTCTATTTTTCTTTGATGAGCTCAAAGTGGTTTTTTTCCCTGTATACCACCTCATCGCTAGATTCCAGCTTCAAGCGTAACTCTGCCCCAGTGACTCTGTGGACCAAAGCTTGTGTTCCCTGTAGGCTCAGTAGGGCAGAATAGTCTAGTTCAAAGGAAGAGCAGGAAGGCACTCACCAGAGACACTAAGGGGAATATAAGTAGTCTATCCTGTAGAGTACACAGGTTCCTGACGCCCCCAACTCCCACTCCAGAGGACCCAGTCTTCACCAGCGTAACTAGTCACGCAGGAAAGGCTTGACGGAGTCTTCAATGGAGGGCCCCAAGGTTCCCTAACTTGAGCATCTTTAAGGTCTGCCTCATTTCCTCCTCCAAGTACTTGTTAAGCATCTATCATTGAGGGCAGGCTCTGCGGAGATAATGGAGATAGGAACAGGTTTCCTCCCTCTGGTGTCCAGCAGCCGCATAATAGGCCAGGCACAAAGCAGGTGTTATGTAGACCACTGCGGTCAGTACCTCCGAAGCCAAGGACTGAGACCAGCAGAATGAGACTAGGGACCCACTTGGTGCAGAGGGAAGGGAGGAACGTTCTGGGTAGTGAGAACATCATGCACAAAAGCCGCACGTGTGGAAGGAGTTGAACATGACCCTCTAAATGGCTACAGGGGAGCTGCGTGCAGAGTTGAGGAGCTGTGGGGAAGAGATGATTGTCTTGATTCCGGCGCAAAGGGCCTTTGGTTTTATGTCTCCATTTCCTGGGCGCACTGGTGTGTTTGAGGTTTCTCTGAATGTATCTCCGAAAAATGGAGGGACCAAGGAGGAGTACCAGGAAGAGTGGAGTGTGGAATAGCAGTTGCTTTGCCATCTGGAGTGTCTGCAAACCCAGAGTAGGCATCCCTTCGTCTCTGACCTTGGGAACGTGGGCCAGGTCAGGACTGACCTGCATGTCTTTGGCAGTCCTTAACTTAGCCGACTCCACGCTCTGGCTGTTCTTAGAGCCATTTCGTTACAGGAAATTGTGTTCCACTGCTGTTCTGTTTTATTTTATTCTTTGCCAACAGTTGGGCAGAGTCACTAGCATCTTGACTATGTTACAGGACTTCATATCAATTTTTATTATTAAAATATTATTAATGATTTATTGATACCTTGATCATTTCATTGATCACTTTCATTGATGGTTCCTTCAGCAGGGGCTGTCAAGGGCTTTTCCTCTAGGCGGCACCAGGATCTGTTACCTTCTCTGCTGGGCGTCTTACAAGGTGCAGGAAGGGCAGCAGGGTGAAAATGCTCAGTGTCTTTCTCTTACAAGTATTTGGGCACCGACCTGTCCAGAAAGCAGGAGGGCGCACTCTGTCCAGGGACTTGCCCTGCTACTCACCCCCCCCACTCCTTTACGGAGTTGTGACTTTGCATTCACAGTGTGCGTGTCTGACACCTCACTTGGCACATGATTTATTGCAGTTTAAAATAGCCCTTTCTTTCTGGATTGAACTGTCCATATCCATTTGGAGTGAGAAGATTGGTTCCTGGTGTTCGTGGTGAGAATGTTCCTGAGGGCAGTGGTTTGGGGTTAGGCAGCTCCCGGGAGAACCGAGGCCAACAGCCCAGAGAGCTCCCAGGATCTGGCCGGCAAGTGTAACATGTGGACATTTGTGCCAAAGGCACCTGAAGCAACTGGGAAAGAATCCATGAGGGCCAGGCCCCTGCCTCTGTTGTGGGCTTTACTGACCTCCCAGACATGCTGGGTCCACTTTTAGTTAATTATTTATTTATTATGTGGTGTGTGTGTGTGTGTGTGTGTGTGTGTGTGTGTGTGTGTGCGCGCGTGCATGCGCGTTTGCTCATGTGTAGGTACATGTTTGTGTGTGAGTGCACATACACGTGCACTTCCATGTACGTGGCAGCCCATGGCTGATACGGAAGGTCTTCCTGGATGGCTGATCACTTTATCTATTGAGGCAGCGTCTCTTGCTGCACCTGGAGTTTACTATTTGGGCTGGCTGGCTAGTCCCTGTCTCACCTCCCGTGCTTTGAAGTTGCAGGTGGGCCCCATGTTCGTCTGTCTGATATGTGGGTGCTGGGCATCTGGACTTTGCCTGTGTAGCAAGTGCTTTAGCATCGGTATCTCTTAGCCCTTCTGGGCTCCATTTTGAAAATTCTTTCCAGAGAGGAATTCTCTCTAGTGCAGCCCAACCCTCCCCCCCTCCACTTCCTTGGGGTTTGATGATCTCTATAACCAAATCCTTCTTGCTGCAGGTAGGGCCTCTTAGGGACCAGTTAAACTGGAATAAAGGATGGTTACAACAAAACATGCAAATTCCCTTTCCTTTTATGGAGAAATATGGCCCCTAGACGCCGCCCGAGTAAGCTCATCAGCTCGTGATCACCGTCCTGGGAGTATGTGTGTGAGGATAACTGCAGAAATCCTCCATTCTCAGGGTGGCAGGGACGGGAGGTAGAGAGTCCTACAAGTTTCCCGAGGAACATTCTGGTTCCTCTTGTTACCCTGCTTTTCTAGATTGAGCTGAGCGAGATCCAACCTACGTCCGTGGCTGCTGATGGGAAAGCTAGTCCAGGTGATCCCGATGATGGGAAAGAATCTGGTGTGGCCGTTGGAGGCTGTGGAACCTGGTGGAAGGCGAGAGGATCAGGGGGGCCACCAAGAGCTGTGTGGGTCACCTGATTGTCTGCAAAGGGCCACCCTCAGCACCACCCCCGCCCCCCTGAAGATGCCCACAGTGAGCACCACCCATGCGTGCCTCCTCAGCGACTAGAAGTGTGCCTCTACCCACGCTCAGTTCTGAGCCCTGGTGACTGACTTGCCTGCTCATGAAGCACGTTGCCTGTCACTCTAGCTTGGCTTTTCTTGCAATTCCATGGCTTCCTTTACTACCTGGAAGATTCTTTTTCATATAGGATGAGAGAAAAAAAAATGAGATTTTGGAGGGGCTGGAACTGTTCAGAAGAACACGAGTCAGCTTTGGGGACAGCTGCGGCTCTTCTTTCTAAAGTCAGGCACACAGTGGAGAAGTTTCAAGAATCGCCATGCATCTGGCAATAGAATGCAGCTGCCACAGAGTCTATGTGTGTTGAGCATGGTGTCTCTCAAGTTGGAGAGAGCTTCAGTTATCGGTGAAGCAAGCATTGGGCTCTTGCTCTGTGCAATTCCTTTGAAAAAGGGGCACGAGGCCCTAGTATTTATCCCAATGGCCCTCAGTTACCTGCCTCCTGTCTGCCTCCTCTCTGCTCCCCCCTTCTCAGGGACCATTGTTGTTAACTAGACTTTGTATGGTTGTCTACTTGCCCATCTGCAGCTCTGTGCAAGCCCACAGTCTTGACTCATTCAGTGGTCAAAAGTAGAAGACACCTGATGAATTCCTAGTGTGTGCCAGCCCAAGAATGAACTGGGCACACCCCGGTCCTGTAAGAACTCCCAGTGTAGAATAGGCAGTCTTTAAAGGTTTTTTTTTAACATTTTATTTATTTGTTGTGTGTGTGTGTATATGTTATTGGAGTGCCACAGCACATGTGGAGGTCAGAGGACAAAGTTCTTTCCTTCCAGTACATGGGCTCCAGGGATGAAACTCAGGTATCAGGTTGTGGCAGCAAACGCCTTTACCACTGAGCATCTTTTCCCACCCTGCCCTTTGAATTTGCTTCTTCCTCCTCCTCTTTTTCTATTATTATTATTATTTTTTCCCTGAGACATGGTCTCACAAATCTCAGGCTGGCCTCAAATTCACTGTGCTGCAGAGGACCTTGTCCATCTCTGTTGGGACAGAATGCTAGGATTACAGGTGTGCTCCATCATGCCCAGTTTAGACAATGCCAAGGATCTCAGGAAGGACCTCGTGCCTGTCAGACAAGATCTCTGCCTTCTGGATTGTCCCAGTCCTTCACCATCTTTAAGCATAGCATTCAGTGCTGTTAGTATAATCATATTGTTTTGCAATTTCCAGAACTCTTTTCACAGTATAAAAATATACTGATAAAATAAATAACACTTCCTGTTGGATTGTAATCCCCACACTCGGGAGGCTGAAACAGGTGGATTTTTGTGAGTTTGAGGCTACCTGCAACATGTAAGTGGAATCATATGGTGTTCATCCTTTACTGCTTGGCTTATTTGACTTAGCATAGTATTTTCTGAGTCCATGTATGTTGTAATAGGTGTTAGATTTCCTTCTTCTTTATGACTGAATTACATTCTACTATATGTATAAACCACATTTGGGCAATACATTTGCCCACCGATGGACATTTGGGTCGTTTTTCCCTTTGGACTGATGTGACTAACAGTATATCCTGCCCAAAGGAATGTGATAAGTCCTGTTAAATCCAGACTCCCAAGATAGGGGTCTGTTCTGGATCATCAAAACATTCTAGTGGTCCCAAGGGTTCTTGCAAACCAGGAGGTGGAGGGAGGAGAGATGCGATGAAATGATGTCAGAGTTCAAAGTGGAAGGAATGAGGATTGGGAGTCAGGACGGCAGGACCTTTCTGGAAGCTGGAAAAGGTGAGGAAGGCATTGTCTCTAGGAGCCAGCCGTTCTGGAATTGTGACTTAGTCCAGGGAGGGAAGACAACCAATTCATGTTGTTTTGAGCCACTGATGTTGGGTAATTTGTTTTAGCAGCAGCAGTAAGCTCACACACATAGATTCTGGATGATTCTTCCAGGGCTTATCCCAGCTGAGTTACTTACCAGCTTCTGGTTCGGTTTTCTCATCTATACCTAACGGGCTCTCTCAGAGTTTTATTAGAAGGAGCAGAGAGTTGATATTTGTAAGCCATTGAGAATAATGCCTAAAACGTAGCAAGTTCCGTGTTTGTTATATAGCTAAAAGCACAGGATCGTGCTTGGCTCACAGGACATGTGGGATGAGGTCAAATGACTGAATGGTTGGCAGACTTGAATCTGGTCAGCTGGAGAGGGCAGTGGAGGACACGTCGCCTTTCAGTAGCCTGCTAGCAACTTCATTAAAAAGAAGCACAGATGCTTGATGGGATAACCCCTCAGTTCCCTGCCACACCAAGTGCTCCCTGAAACCTTAATAGCCTTTCCAAGGAGTGACAGGCATGGCCAAGTAAGTCTGTGAAGCTGCATTTCAAAACTGACCAGTTGGCTTTAGGAAATCTCAGCGCTCACGATATGCTAACGAGCCTGGTGGATCTCAGAGAATCATTTCCCAAACGTTTGGACCCACAGCCCCTCTGTCTCTGGTGCCTCTTTGAAGACTAGAGTTCTGCACTCCATTCTGGAGCCTGTCTGCCAGCATGGGGTGGCTGTGGAAGGTGAATGAAGGTAGGAGGGGTTGAGGAGGAGTAACACGGTCTGTATTCCAGACCTCGGAAGAATCTAAAAAATATGACTGCCGTTGTCAGTCAGTCGGAAACAATTATGGACAGGTCCGCCCTGTACCTTCAGGCCTCAGGAAGTGTCATGGAGGTTCCCGTGGGGACTTTATCCCTCACATCCAAGCACAATCTGCCCTTTCAGACTTAGGGGTTTCCTCTGGGGAAGACAAACAAAGAGGGTGCGGTGTGGGCCCTGGAAGCAGGCTCGGCCCTTTTGGATAGGGAATTCTAGGGTCTTAGATATCTGAAGGGGGGTTTATAAGGTGGTGGCCCATGGGGTTCTGTGGGGATGGAGTGTGGCTAAAGAGATGGACAGAGCTATCATGTGGGGTGCAAAGCGAGAGCCACCCAGATGTGTGGATCCTGGACAGTGGCAGTCATGAGCGTGGGCAGAGCAGCAGCCAGGACATGAATGGCAAAGGGCACTCCTGTGTCCTCGGGTGGACTGGCCACCTTCCCTGCCTTGGTTTCATGGGCTTGTGCAAATATCTGGGAGCCAGCTCGCAGTGCTTGGCATGGCAGGAGCTGACACCCCACCCTCGGTGAAACCCTGCAGAGCCTGGCATTAGACTTGGTCAAGAGCACAGAGCTTTCACCAGCAGCAGTCAGCTGGTGGCCTTCCCAGTGAGTGGAGGGGGTGGGTGGCATCAATGGCTAGTGCTGTCTCTGGGGAAGCCACCTCCTTGTCCAGCGAGCTGCCTCGCTGCACCGGGCAGGTGGGGCACGTTGCTGCCTCGCTGCACCGGGCAGGTGGGGCACGTTGCTGCCTCGCTGCTTGCAGAACCTTCCATCTCGGCAATGCAAGCTGGTGTTCAGCTCTCGGCAGTAAGAACGATTTCTTACAGTGTGGCTTGATCAGAGGGGTTATGGAGTTGGCCATGAAGCCTTTGCCAAGGGGAGCCCACCCTTGCTCCCCTGTTCAGCTGAGCTCAATTCACAAAATCCTAGGGGCTGCTGGTGGACTGGAAGCTCTGCAAAGAAAATTACAGGGCAGGAGAGCACTTGTGGGATCAATTTCCCTCCAAGAACGGCCGTGCTTAAAATATCCAGCCATCTCTGTGAGTGCCTTTCCCCAGGAGACGTCTGCTAAAAAAACATTTTATTAAGTTTTTAAAATTACAGAAGCAGTATTGACTTCTTTTAACACAGACGTGTGTTCTAATTATTAAAGGGGAAAAAAATCAATAGTTCCCCCGATTCCTACTGTCACCTCCCTAGAGGAACCAGTGTCAAGTATCTAGTGCTTAAGGTGATTAACACGAACACATATGTATAGGTGTGTGTGTGTACAAGTGCTTGTGTGAGCATATACAGCATGTACGTGTACACAAAGGGATTCCTGTCTTTATGTGTTGATGCTTTTCATTTCATTTGATTTAAGAGAGAGAGAGAGAACACAAGCACACACAGGTACACATGTGCTGTGGTACACATGTGGAGGTCAGAGGTCAACCTTCAGAAGTCGGTTCTTTCCTATTACCAGGTTACACTTAGGTCACCAGGTTTACACATAGAAACATTTACCTGCTAAGCCATCTTTTTTTTTTTTAAGCAATATATCCTGAACATTTCCTAAGTAGATACAGACAGATCAGCTTGACTTTTCAAACAGCTGCATAATGTTGCACAGTGTGAGCATCACGGTTTAACTAGCTCCCTAATGATGTGTATTAAGGTTTTTTAAAAAATAGATATAAATAAGCATTTCTTTAATGAATGTTGCTTCATTTCTTTCTTCTGTGCAAAGACTTCTTGACAAAGACTTGCCTTGGGAAAATTAGAGAAACAGCAAACCACTAAGATATTTTTCTTTGTGGTAAGATAAATAGTGCTTGGAAGCTTCGGAGCATTGTAGATACATCTGGGCATGTGTGTCAAGCCTTGTGCCTGGTAACTGTGCCCACATGGAGATCAGCCCTCAAGGGGTCAGTCAGCTGACAAACTGGGCACCCTAGTTGAAGTGCAGTCGCAAGTTCAAGAGGGAGGCTTTGGCTGAATTAAGTGAGAATGAGGACTCTGGTTTGAATCCTATCTCCCCGCTCACTTGCTCAGAGGCTCCACTGTGGACTAACGATCAGTGCCTTTCTTGTGGGGCTGCTGTGAGGACTAAGAGGGTTAACATAAAGCACATTAAGGTGGGAAGAGTAAATGCTAGTTCTGTTAGCACCATGGGGTAGCTATGGTCATGGCAGTCTATTATGTTTTCTGCAAAGATATGAAAGACAGGAACTCCGGAGTGAGGGGATGAAAGGCCTGTGCCCTGATTGGTCATCTGAGTGGTTGGTTTCAATTGGTACTTGCTTTATATGTATGTATGAGAGAGAGCAAAAGAGAGAGAGAGAGACTGAGAGAGAGAGAGAGACAATTGGTTCTTGTTTTCCATCATTGGGGTCTGGGGATCAAACCTAGATGGCAGTTTTGTGAGCAGGCACCTTTACCTGCTGAGACATCTTGCCAGCTCTGTTTTTTGTTTGTTTTAGAAACAAGGTCTTATGTGTCTTAGGCTGCCTTCAAGGGCCCTATGTAGTTGAGGATCACCTTGAACTCCTGATCCTTCTGCCTTCACTTCCCAAGCGTTGGAATTTTAAGTATGCCCACACACCCAGCTTCTCTGTGTATGTGTGTGTGTGTGTGTGTGTGTGTGTGTGTGTGTGTGTGTGTGTGTTTCCAGGGTTTCCCTCTGACATTCAAGTTGGCCTTGACCTAGCTGCTCAGTGCTGGTCCTTCAAAGTGAGCTGAAGGGCACTCGAGTGTGCAGGGCCCTCACCCCCTCAGTCCCACTCCCACCAGATCCTGACCCCAGTTCCTCAGCTCTGGAGGCTCCTCAAGGATCCCCAAAGCCTCTTTATTTTTTGATGTTAAAACCCCCCTCTAAGCCAGGATTGAAAAATTTCCCCAAGTGGTAAACAGGTTGGATCAGGGGCCCAGCAGTCGGGGCTCAAATGGGTTTCCCCTTCCTCATCCTTCGCAAGAATCCTTTGCCGTCAAGCCAGAAGGGAAACTAGAAATTTCCTGTTAGGAAAATGGTTCCTCTCATCCCAGTCATCACAGGTGCTCAGAAGCTACCTCTGCCAGATCTGCCAAGGCAGAAAGAACCTGAAACATCTGTCGCTCATGCCAAGACAGGCAGACACCAGGAAGTCATCAAACTCCTGGCACAGCCTGGACCCCCTGGTCAAGAGTGTGGACATACAAGCAAGTGGCCTTCAGGAGAGTCTAGGCCTGCTCTTCATTAACTATGCAGCTGCTAGCAAATTCCTCGGTTCTCTCTGTTTCCTTTTCTGTTCAATGGGGCTAACGCCCCCTGGCTGGACTCTGTTAAGCACGAATGAGATGATGCATGGGCCAGCTACTTGAGGTACCTGATGGAGAGGAGGAATCACTCACTCCCTGTTCACCTCTCCTAAAATTGGGGCCCCATCCTGCAAGCCTTTGGAAACTCTGCACACTCCAGCGGCAGTTTGGAGGTTAGCTCTGTGACAGAAGAATCAGAAGGACTGAAAGACGTTAGGAAGGCACCTGGTCCTGTGTGGAGGCTGGTGGAGGCTGCAGGAAGAAGGGACGATCACACCGGCGACATGGCTCAGCAGGTAAAGGAGACTGCACACAAACCTGGTGTCCTGGGTTCAATCCTTGGAGCCCATGTGATAGGAGAGAGCTGACTTTCAAAAGTCGTCCTCTGACCTCTATGTGTATACCTGCTCTCTCTCTCTCTCTCTCTCTCTCTCTTTCTCTCTCAATAAAATATATGTGCATATGAAAGAAGGACAGTCCATTGATAAGAAACAGTGATAGTTAGATATAGGTGTCAATGTGACAATTGAAAACTTATGCTCTAATGAACTAATAGTTAGTTAAACCCTGGGCAAGCCTGCAGGAGATTGTGTAATTGATGGAGAAGGCCCAGCCCATCGTGGATGGACTAATTCCTGGGAGACGGATAAAAGGAAGGGAGCTGGTTAAGCAAGTTGGCATTCTTCAACATACTTGAACACACATAGTATCTGGCAAGGGAAGTTTGCCCCTCTTGCAGTTCCTTCAGCCCCTGGTGTTGGTGTGGACTTTCCTGCTGAGCTGGAGTAAAAACTATAACTGGACAATGGTTAAGCCATTTTGTCATGAATTTATTAGCAGCATGCAGAGTAACTGTTTCAGGAACTCTCTAGGAAGCAGCAGAGGGGTGGCTCAGTAGAAATAAACACTCCAAAGGTTGAAACTTGGGGTGCCGAGAAACATGGGTTGATGGAAATGAAATGCCAGGTATGCTGTGCCAGGTTGCGAGGATGAGTCTCAGTTGGCATCATGTGTGGAAGGGCCCTTTTTTTCAAGTGCAACTAGGAGGCTGGACTTGAACCAGAATACTCTGGGAGAATCACTGAACGGTCTAGGGAGGGAACACACATGGTTCTATTTGGGTTTTAGGACATCCGGTCTGTAACGTGGACGGGATGAATCATGTGATAAGATCAGGGAGTGTCCACTGCAATTCAAGGATTGGCTGGGGTCACTGTGGCC
Organism: Typhlomys cinereus; assembly: GCA_023101885.1. NCBI lineage: Eukaryota > Metazoa > Chordata > Mammalia > Rodentia > Platacanthomyidae > Typhlomys > Typhlomys cinereus. Next base: position 95,197 of record JALPQD010000594.1, on the reverse strand, counting down.
TTAGTAAAGTAGAATTGGTGCACACTCCAAACCTGTGCCAAGAGGAGACCTAGTGTCTCTCTAGAAGTCTGGGGAAGGAGGGGTGGAAGTCTATTTCTTTCTTAGTAGCTTCTTTATTTTTTTTAAACATTTTTTATTATCTCCGCTCATACAAGCTTAATAGGTACACCGGTTCCCTCCCTCCCTCCCCCCCCACCCCTCTGCTCACCCTCCCTTCACCCCTCCCTCCCCACCCCCCAGTGCCTCCCCTCCCCCAATCCCCTGAGAATCCTTTAATGTGCATGCCTGACTCTCCTCTGGGCCCTCCTCTCCGATGACGTGCAAGGACCCAGTGGCATTTCCCTGAACCCTTTCCTTTGTTCCCCTTAAGTATAGGAACACTATTTTGGCTGCCAATCCCTTGCCTCCAAGGATCTTGGTGCTTTTAGCAAATGCTAGACTTTGTGGGGTCAATAGTGTGTTGGACATTGTGCAGGGCATGCAAAGTCCAATTATGATTGCTTTGGCCCTAATTTGTGTGGAGTATCTTGCATATCATTGCTCCTCCCATCCTTGTGCTCTTACACTCTTACCGCCCCCTCTTCCGCAAATTTCCCTGAGCTTCAGGATGGGGAGAGATTAGGCTGGCCTAGTTCTAGGTGGTTGATTTTCTTTTGCGGTTTTGCTGCTCTGCAATGCCCTTCACTCCATCCCGATGGGTATTGGATGTCACCCCCTGGCCAGAGATACAAAGCTGTTAAACTAGAGTCTTGTTATAAGAGTATATTCAAAGGTAGATGTAATAAAAGTAGGAAACCACAGTGAGGGAGGGGTCAATCACCCATTTTATAGTCTGGCAGATAATAAGTAACCACTTAGTAGCTTCTTGAATGCCAAACTCCTGTTTCTGTTAAATTTGCCTCTACTGGACACTGAATCACCGTCTATTCCCCACTTCTTCCATTCTTAAAACAGCTCTGTTTCTAAGGAAGACTATAGTGTTTCTGCCCAGACTTTATTTCCTTTTCTCTGTTTTATTTTCATCCTAGCTGGCATCACTTCTGAAATTACGGTTTTTCTACAACTTAAGTTCTGTGGAGTCTTATCTATTTGCTCTTGCTGTACTCTTAGAACTTAGCATAGGACTCACAGCAAGAAGTCAATTAATAATGTATAGATTGGATTGGGTGGGTAGATGAATGGATGGACTGATGATTGGATGGGTGTATGGATGAATGTATAGCTGTGTAGGTGGCTGATTGAATTAATGGATGGATATATTGATGGGTGGATGGATGGATGGATGGATGGACCTGGCAGAATCAAGCTCCCAGCTTGATTTAATTTAATATTAATTTAATTTATATTTTCCTTTTCTTCCCTAAGAACCTTTGAACTAGACCCCCAAACCTTTATTTCCAGCACCATGTTTTATCTATAATTACAGCTAGAGAAAATCCAGTAGTTTTCCAACTACCGAGTTGGATTATGGAGGTTGCACAGAGATCTGTGTATGCAAGGGAGGAGGCAAGTGAATTGACATTGAATGATGTTCTTCATCCTTTTAACTAGAAAGTTGAATTTATTCCCAAGGCGGGCTTACATGAAAGAGTCTCGTTAAGAAAAAAAAAAAAGCAAAACCACGAATTGTTTTCCCAATGAAGAATTTGAGGTCTAGGGAGGGAGAGAGACTTGCCACATAAGAAGGACAGTGAGTGACAGAATGCTCCGCCCTAGTGTTCCCCTGATCGTCAGCAGAGAGATTCTCGCTTCCTCAAGTGCCGTAGCTTGACCTCCGTTCTCCAAGAACTGGGGGCAGGAGATCTGTCATCAGTAGTCATTGTTGATCTCTGTTACCCCTGCATGAGCTGCAGGCTGAGTCCCCAAGGTTCTTTGTGTCTGGCAAGGGGCTGTGGGTGAGCTCTGCTAGAGTTGCTCGACAGGCCCAAAGTGTGGGATGTTATGCATGACCCGATGTCACTGCCTCAAGAAGTCAGTGTCAGATGGGAAGGGTTTCTTCTCAGTAAGGCAGAGCAGGTGCGCAGGGGCCCCAGCACTCCAAGGTCCCTGATGGTACCACCATGACGACAAAGCCACGAGCAGCAACCCCTTAGAGACACCATTTTCCTAATTGTGCTTTAAAAATTTTTTTTCTTTCATTTATTTTTTTTTTCCTTCCTCCCTTTCTTCATTGAGTTCTGTGTAGTGTTTTGCTTGCTGGAATTCCTCTTCCCTGGGTTACTGTAAACATGCATTTCATCACTGGAAATCAGTTTTTGTCCTCAGGGAAGCCCAATTCGGTGTTAAAGGACCTTTTGATGTTGTTTCCATGGTAACCCTCCATAGTAATGGTGTAAATACATAATATACGTTTCAAGGAGTTTAAAATTACTTATCTATAAGACATATGTATTAATTATACATTTTAAGAAGATCTTGATTTTTTTAAATTTTTTTATTATTTATTCAATTGTGCGTGTATGCATGTGTGTGTAGAACCACGGACGAATTCGGGAACCACCATGGACACCTCCACCTCCTCCTTTTTTACTCTGCCCCGGGATTCACAGGCTCCGCCCTACCAGGGCCAGAAACACAGGCCACCCCCTATTCCACCCGGCGTCTATACGTGGGGTCTAGGATCCGAACTCAAGGCCTTCTGCCTGCAAGGCAGAGGCTTAACCCCTGAGCCACCTCTCCAGCTCCCTTGATTTTTTTTGAAAACCTAAATTTTTTTTTCTTTTCTTTAATTCTATTTATTTATTTTTCTGCATCTTTTAATGATGGAAAATTTCCCTGAAGTTTTTCTTCCACAAAAGAAACAATAGAAAACACAAAAGGTTTTTTTCCCCACTTTCTCTTCTTTAATTTAGAACGATTAGAGTTGAGCAAGAATGAAAGTTTCTCAGGTCAGTTGGAATCTGTCTAAGCAGGATCTCCCCAGATAGCGGAAAACATTCTATTAGAAGATTATGCTTAAATAAAGAATTGAAAGCCCTTGAAGCTTTCAAAGTAGAAAGAAAGTGTTGCAGTTACTCTTCTGTTGCTGTTCGAAAGTACTCTGATCCAAGTGACGTAAAAGAGAAGGGCTTATTATTTGGCTTGTGGTTATAGAGGGGGATTGTATGTTGGGGAATGTATGGTGTCGGGCACGGTAACTAAAGCAGGATAATGGTTCACATCATAGCAGCCATCAGAAGGTAGAAGGTAGGAAAGAGGAAGCGGGGTGAGGCTCCCCAACTTCAAGGCCCACTCCCAATGATGTACTTCCTCTAGCAAGGCTCCATCTCCAAAAGGTTTCAAAATTTTCTTGAACAATGCTGCACATGAGCCCGTGGAGGACAATTTACACTCAAGCCATGAGAAAGAGAGGTTAGTGACACCAAGGCAAAAGCTTCAAACTTATCTATGATGTGTGGCAGATAGTTGCAGTTGCCAACTTGACAATCAAAAGCTAAGCTTTTGATCACATCTGGAAAAACTAGTGGTCGAGGCAAGCCCTGAACATCCCCCTGTGGGGAATTGTCTAACTGATGTGGGAAGACCCAGTCCATGGGCCGGGAGGTAAGATAGGTAAGGTGGTTAGAAATTGGCATACAGGCAGACTGGCAAATGAGAAAGTTTACCTCTCTCTCAGCTGTTTGTGTAGCTATAGTGTGGCCATTTCCTTCATTCTGCCGTGCTGATAAATGTAACTGAGAATCATAAGCAAGAACAAACCCCATTTCCCCCTAAATTGTTTGAGTCCTGCATTCAGTCAGCAACGGGAAGATGAAATCAATACATTTAATATCAGAAAAGTGCAGCGTTGTTGATAAATTTAGCTATGTGGCCTTTGTGGCTCCTGAATGTTTTTGTTGGAGAAATGTAGAAGTGTCTGAAGATTTTGAGATGGTGGCCTAGAAAAGCCATTATGCAGAGCTCAGTGAGCCATTTGGAAAATAGTTATGCTGAGAGAGAAATGAACCATTTAGTCTTTGCTTGTGATGTATCAGAGGGGAACAAGGAATTTGGTGAAGTTGAATTTCAGGATAATGGACTGGCTTGTTTGACAGAGGAAGTGGTTTGGGCAGGACTGAGGTTTTGGACAAGAAGAGGGAAGACAGCAGAGCATCTATAGCTATTGGAAAAATTAATGTTATCAGGGGAAAACCTAGTGGTTCATACTGGGACAGTCAAAGAGATGAATACCACTCCATGGGGATTCCATTTTGTGAAAATACAGACTCGTTCAGTGGAAGAAAGCCTAAGCTGAAGCAGTTCCTTGTTCTTCTCAGTTGGCTGCTTAGAAAGGGGCTGTTCCAAGGTCAGAATACAGAAGGTGATACATCTGTGGTTTGGGTGGGCCAGCCTACATCTCAGCCTTGTGACAGACCTTGGCAGTATCATCTAAGTGGTATTGATATTGATGCAAGGTTGAGAGGTTCATTAAGAAGAACTGAGGCTTCACACTGTGTGGAAAGTTTAAAGTGCCTGCAAAGGCAGTTGAAGCTTGAAGCCATAGTAGAGGAAGGACCCAGGGTGCCTGAGATGCTAAACTATGGGTCATGTGCCAAGGAGGGTTCTGAGTGCAGACAGGATGGGTCCAGAGAAAAGCTGTTTGTGTTGCAGGCAGTAAAGTGGGAATTATGGAGTGGCCCAGCATTTTGGAGCTGACCTGACTATATAACAAATGACATAAGATGGCTATTAAGTTACAGAATGTAATATTTGCCTTTTGTGACCTTGGTTTTAATTTTTACATGATTTTGCCCTTGATTTGACATTTTCTTGCTATGCCCTGATGCTTCCATTTTAAAATAAGAATACTTATTCTGTGCTGTTATATATTAGAAATATTTAGCTTGTTTTTTTTATTTGATAGGAGCTTATGGTTAAGAGATTTTGACTTTTAAGAACAGACTTCAAACTTTCAAAATCATGGAACTTCACAGTTAATGAATATAAACTTTTAAAACTTTATTGTGTGTGCGTGTAGGTGTGTGTGTGTGTGTGTGTGAGAGAGAGAGAGAGAGAGAGAGAGAGAGAGAGAGAGAGAGAGAGAGCACTATGTATCCCTGTGGAAGACCAAGGTGACTTCAGGAAACATCCTGGATTGCTTCTACCTCCTTTTTGCTTTGCTCTGGGATTGCCCAGGCTCTGCCTACCAAGGCCCGAAGTACAGGCCACCACTGTTTCGGCCTGGTGTTTTTTATGTGGAACCTGGGATCCAAGCTCAGGACCTTCTGCTTGTGAGGCAGAATCTTAACCTCTGAGCCATCTCTCCAGCCCATAAGTATAAACATTTTTAAAACTGGACAATATAAACTTTTAAAATTGGGCCAAATGTATTTAACACTGCAAGATGACATCTGTAGGGATAAGAGATAAACAGCTTTGGTTTAAGAAAGTAATGTGTTTTGTGTCATTGACAAGGAGTGGCGTGTGGTAATTAGTTGCAGATGTCAACTTGATAATTGAAATCTGAGCCTTTGGGCACATTTATGAAAAATTAATTGATGGGGGAAAACTCAGCCCATGGTGGGTAGACTGGGCAGGTGGAGAAGATGGAGTGTGCCGGTTGGACATTAGCATGGCCCGTTATCCTGTGGCAGGGGTGTGGCCATTCTCCTCATCTGCTAATGTTGATGTGAACTCTCCTGCCACATTGAGAACATAACTGAGAATCATAAACAAGATTCAGTCCTTCGTTCTCCTAAATTGTTTGTCATGTATTTATAGTGGCCACAGAAGAGAATTCTGGAACACTATGAAACAAATCTAAGGTTAGGGGCCCCCTGAGGGCCCTGCGGCTGAGGGGTAGTCTCCCATCTTCCTGCTGGGGCAGCCCATCAAGTGGACCCTTCCACTGCCCCATGGTGAATTCCAGCGAATCCTCTTGACCCCTCCTGAGGTGAGCTGGTGAATAACACAGTTGCTTTGTGAGAAGCCTGAGGAGGAAGAAAGCCTGTCGCAATAAGCTGGAGGGGCCAAGGGAGGGCCTCAGCCAGCTGTGGAGAGGTCTCTGAGGACTGGGGGTCATGCCAAATCTCAAGGGTCTCTGGAGCATCACTGCATCCCTAAAATCATTTTGTCGGACACCCTCAGTGGCCACTCAGAGCTGGAAGGCCCACACCGACTTCTCTGCGGCCGCCAGCTGATCACTTCACTCCCTAGGAGACCTGCTCTTCCCACACACCATAAATTCTATTTTGCCTTTGTTCCTTGGTTTAGTTTATCAGTGAACTTCTTTATTTCCAGCAGACACCTTGTAAAATAACTAATCAGCTTGCAAAATAACTTTTTAACTGCTCCAGCTCGTTCCCTGGCATCTGAATTGATGCATTCATGGGGTGGCCTTTGACCATGATCCATCCCCCCTCCTGCGCTGGCCAACCCTGTGAATCCCACAGAAGTGGGAATAGGTGTGTGCTACTTATAGGGCCTGTAGGAGAACCTAAGAGGGAGCTGTCAGAATTTCACTATGGAAGGCAAATGATACGCCTCTTCTAGTGTGTGTATATATGTATGCCAAGAGAGCAAGTTAGTTTTAGTGTGCTACATTCCAAAACTCCCGGAAGGGAATGACTTACAACAGTAATCTACAACCTGGGCTGGACTCGGTTTTGCTAGTCCTTCTGCAGGTCTTGCTGGCAGAGTCCATGTAGCAGTATAGAGAGGTCTTGTTACGGTGCCTAGTAGGTTCAGTTTGTGTTTCTATAATATAGCAAGCTCTGGGGAAGTGACATTTTTCAAATCTCTGATGTGCTCCACATTATAACTGTACCATTGGCCAAAGCAAGACACGTGGTCAAGTGTAGGCCCAAGTAGTTGAGAAGCAAACTGTCCACTGAGCTCAGAGGCACTGTCACATGAGAAGAAGCAAACAAACTTGTGGGTCTCTGTAACCTACATACCAGTACCTATCTCCAAGTGGGAAACTTTCTTTCCAATGAGGGTCCTCATCTGCCCGTCTGGTGTTAGAGCCACCTGAGGTTCCTAGGGCAAATATTTGACTCATATCTATGTCCCCACAGTATCCTATCCTAGTTGGTTCTCAGCAGTCGCTTCACTGGGTTGAGTTGGCCTAATGACAAGTTCAGAATCAACTGCTGTGTCAATCTCTCCCCCAAAGCTCTGGGGTTATCCTAACATGTGAACAGTCCTGCAGCTCTTGGAGCTCCTGGCAAAGTAGCAGAAGCATCCAGCCTGGAGCGCCCTCTGTATGCCTCCTGAGGGAGGAAGGGGCTTTTAGCAGCCCACAGGCCACAGTGCCAAGTTCACACTGAGCATCTTTTCCACTCAGGGAGCCAATGGGCAGGGAGAAAGCCAAGACTGAGACAAGCAATGGTCAGCCCTGGCTTCTGACCCTTCCCCCAGGAACCCTTCTGTGACCCTGCCTGTCATAGTCACCTTAGAGGCTCTCCAAAAATCTGCCAGAGACATATAAACTGCTCTGTATGCCAGCCAGGGCACAGAGACCAAGTCCTGAGAGAGGACGGTCCTTTGTGGAGCTCCTTGTCCTCTCTGCCACCACCATCGATTCAATACCACTCAAGATCCTGGTTCCAGATTAGCACTGGAACTTCCTACAGGTTGGAGCTGAGAGTTTATTCTAGACTGAGCCCCCCTTGCGAATGGGCTTCTCCGGGACTTGAGATACATCGTTAGGCAGTCTGTTAGGCACAGTCGTAGGACTGAATTTTCTAAAGGAATTTCCATGTTGGTGTCAGGCACCATCCAGGTGCTGGACGTGGATCCCGTAGAAGGAGCTCCCTGCACGGTGAGCACATGCATGCAAAGTGGGAGACGCCAGCAGGAAGAAGCCACAGAATTAGAGCCTCCTCAGAGCAGGGGTGCCTCAGGGATCATCATCCAATCCTCACTTCTCAGAGGAGGAGGCAGCTCGAGAGAGGGAAGATTAGCTGCTCAGGGCCACATAGCAAGTAGACATGGATTCACTACACAACGCTAAGGGTAGACATTGGAGATCAGGCAGAGGCCAAGGAAGGGGCAGCCACTGTCCTTTGTGAGCTCCAGCTGTAACTGGTGGGGCCTACTCTAGTGACGCTTTAGCATTGACTGTGGAGCTTAAAGAACAATCATGGCACCCAGAAGGTGGAGGCAGGAGGATTGCAAGTTCAAGGCCAGTTTGTGCTACATAGCAAGACAGTGTATCAAAACAAGAAGTCATGGGCTGGAGAGGTGGCTCAGGGATTAAGACTCTGCCTCACAAGCAGAAGGTGCTGAGTTCAGATACCAGGTGGGAAACGATGGCTGCCTTCACTTCCAGCCATGGTGGGAAACCCCAGAGCAAAGCAAAAAGGAGGTAGAAGCAATCCAGGATGGTTCCCCAAGTCAACCTTGGGCCTCCACAGGGATACACAGTGCCCTCTAACACACACACACACACACACACACACACACACACACACACACACAAGAAATAAATAAAATAATTAAAAGTTTTAAGAAAGAAAAGAAGTCAAAAGACGGGGTGGGGGAGAGCAGTTCCAGCGTCGGGATTCCATCTCAGAGATTCAGACTCCATCTGGATTGGGCCTCCGCATGGAGAGTTTTCTTCCCTTCCTCTCTTTCTCTCCCCTCTGTTGCAGTTCATCTGCATGTTGCTGATAAAAATCACAGCAAAACTGCTTAAGGGAGCACAGGGTTTATTCTCTTAGATAGTCCGGTTACAGTTCTTGGTCCAGCTTGACAGGAAAGCTCACACCGACACCAGGGGCGAGAGAACGGGCTGTACCACATCCACGCAACAGCGGAGAGAAGGACAATCCTTACTTGTCAGACCAGCATGTCAACTTTCTCAATCAGCTTCGTATATTTTATTCACCTGTCCAGGGCCTAGTTCCACTCAACATGGACTGGGCCTTCCCTATCAACTAGACAATCTCCTGGTCTGGGCTTACATCAACTACTAATTCTCTACGAATGTCTCCAGAACTCAACTATCAAGTTGACAACTATGCCTAACTATGACACTCTCCTTCCTTCCCTCTCTTTCTTCCATCCCTCCGTTCTTTCCTTCCTTTCTTCTTTCCTCCCTCCCTTCCCCATCCCTTGCTATGGAGAACACTCCTGCTGGGTTCTCCAGATTTACTGTGAAAGGCAGGAGGAATCTTAACAGGCCTCCAAACTACTCTCATGTACAGACACTTTGACAGACACTGGCCTAAGTGGAAAGACAGACCAGAGCCAAGTTAAGACAAATAAGTCTATGATTGAGACTTGTGCTTACAAGGTCTGTGCGGGAGGTGGATAGAGGAAACAGTGGAACGTTAAAGGAAATGAGGCCACACTCAGAAAGCCACAATTCCTGGGCTCAGAAGGCAAAAGGCATAGGCATAGGTAAGATACCAAACGATGCTCTGGGACCTATTCACTCTGCACATGCGTCAAATCCTGCAGTGGCGCATTGAGCAGAAACTCAGTTCACAACTTGAAATGATTCCCAGATTTAAAAAATTATTTACTTATTAATTATGTATGCACATGTATGTATGTGTGGATGCCTGTGTCGTGGAGCACAATTGTGTGGAATCAGCTCTGTCCTTCCATCTTTATGTGGATTCCAGGGATCAAACTCAGGTAGTTGGTCCTTATGTGGCAAGCACCCTTACCCTCAACACACACCGCTTGTGATTGTGCCCAACAGGCGGCTTTGTAATCCTCCTGGTTGTAGAAAACTTGGTAAAGCGTGGTCCCACTTCCTGTTGGCATTATTGGATCCTAACATTGACCCCATGACAGAGACAGGCAGACAGGTTCACACAAGTCTGTGTTCTGCCTGAGATCATAAGGCTGATTCTGGCTGCGATAGGCTTCCATTCTTCTCACGGTCTCCAGCTGCTGCTACCCAGCTCTGCTGCCACGTTTCTGTACCAGGAAGCAGAAGCGGGTAGGACTCCCGAGAGGCAGGTGAAGGCGCCGCTCAGGCAGGCTCTTTCCTGTTGAGCCGGGCAGCACAGCTGACACTCTCTCCTTCTATTCAGATGGTAACAAGCCCAGTCCCCACCGAGCTATCAGAAGAGTGTATTGCCCATTACTTCAGTTCCTGCCGCGTAAATCCAGTTACTATAGTAACTGGATGTGATTCTTTATTACCGGGTGGAGGGTTTTAATTTTGTATTGGAGGAGTTTGGCCAGACGGTCGTGTTGCCGCGGCTTGTCCTGCCGGGCAGCAGTCTGGAGCGGAGGGATGACTTGAAGTGGTCATAGGCCTTTCTAATTGGTGGGCGAGCTGGTCTGGGAAAACCCAGGCTGCACTGCGCTGAGAGGGAGGGAGGAGAGGGGACGAAGGGGTGAGGTGGGGAGAGGAGTCTCCCAGGTGCCAGGTGTCCTCTCCTGTTCTCACATGGTAGCTTCTCCTCCGCCAGGAGCTATCATGGAGGCCTTGACTTTCCCTTTGGAGTCTCATCGGTGCTCAGCTTTGCTCTGCCCTGACTTCCAGCCCCTCCTTCAACAGATAGAGGGCTGTTAGCACATGGCGTGAATGAATGGTGGTCATAGTTTATGAACTCATGAAGTCTGGTTCTCATGATGACTCAGTGTGGCTGCAGGGCATGAAAAGGGGAGACGGAGGTTTGGGGAAAGCAGTGTGAAGGGAGAAGAGGGTGCTTGGGTGACTACCTTCAGAATAGAAGGGTGCAGGGGTGGGGGGAGGGTCAATGGTTAAAGTGCTTTCTGGGTGAGCAAAAGACTGGAATTCAGATCCTCAGATCCCGTGCAAAATGCCAAGATGCTGGGGCTTGTGTGGGAGCCCAATTCTAATACCAGCCCCAGAAGGCGGAGCCTGGGAATCCCCGGAGTGAACTGGTTGACAAAACTATCTCTACTGATGAGCTCTGCCTCAGAAGAATAATATAGAAGAGTGACTGAGGATGATTCCTGATATGCACACCTTGGGGCGCCACGTCCATATGAACTCACCTTTACATGTGCCCCCATACACATGTGTGCAAACACACCCACACATACACATGCGCGTACACATACACATACATGCTGTGTACCCTCTATACACATACACACGCAAAAAAAAAAAAAAAAAAAAAAAACCAGCAGGATGGGATACAGATGCAGGGATAGAGGTGCGGCAGAGGTGGGCCCCTGCACAGGGACGTTTATCCAGCCTTTGATCAGGCCCCAGCCCACCGTGCAGCCTCTTTTTCTCTCTCTGTACAAATGCTGAGTTTCCAGGTTAAACTCAACTTTCCCCAAATGCCCTACCATTTCCTTCTTTTTCTCCCGGCACTGTTGCCGTCTGACCTTTCAGCACAGGATACCCAGGCAGAAATCAGCGTTCACATCTCTGTCAGGATGTGTCAGTGGAGGTACCTGCCTCCTGCCTCTGAGCACCAGCCTGGGTAGACACAGGACCTTTGCTCCAGCACCTCCTTACAGGTCAGCGCCAGAGAACAGGGGTTCTCTATGTGGGGAACAGCAAGGGGTGTCAGCCAGTAGAGGGCATGGTGGAGCGATGGCCTCAAACTCCCTCTGAGAATTAGACTGGCCGGCCCCAGCCACTCAAAACCTTCAAGTCTTTCCTGTTTGCAGAAGTACAGATTGATACTGCAGCAGGAAGAATCCAAAGACCTTGGCATAGTCATTTGATGTGCTAGGACCCCCCACTAGTGAGGTGAGGTACGAGGCAGGAGCTCAGTGATTGCTTGTCTGAGGCTGAGTCCTAAGGGTTTGAAAGCAGAAACCTCAGCTTCTTGAAGGTTAGGGCTGGAGACAGTTGAATACAACCCTCATTGTATGGAAAGACTAAGCTGCTAGCCATAGGGCAGGCTAAAAATAGCAATAGCTTAAAATGTTTTAAGTTGATATTCACAATAGCCAACAGCTATGATAATAACAGATAGTAGTGGGTGCTGAGCCGCCAGGCAGGGAAGGTTTTTTGCACATTATAAATACAAACCCACTGTAGTCACTCAGTGACCTGCATTATCAGGTATCGTCATCCCTAGGTAAAAGAACAGAGGCACAGAAAGGTTCAGTAACTTGCCCAATATCATAGAGCAGGGTAGCGCCGGGATCAGGATCCATGCTGTGCAAGCCAGACTTACCAAGAAAACAGTGTGGTCAGCAGACACCTGCTTGCCCCTTCTGAGTCATTCTCAGGGGCCTCTGCTTAGCCCTGCACGCTCATAGAGACAGGAAATACTCGTTTGCATCACTGTAACTCTTCCTGGCTCAGCTCCACCTGGTGGGGCTCAGAGGTGTAGTTGGCTCTTTTTTTTTTTTTTTTTTTTTTTTTTTTTTAATACAAAAGAGCTCTAAATCCTCCTTAGCAAAAATAGCAGGTTTGGAGGCCTCACACCTCCATGCTGGAAGGGACTTGTAGCAGAAAGAAACAGACCCAGTATTTTTGCCCTCCCGCCCCACAGCTATCTTTTTTAAAAATTTTTTTATTATTTCCGCTCATACAAACTTAACAGGTACACCGATCCCCTCCCTCCCTCCATCTCCCCCCCACCCCCCTGCTCTCCCTTCCCTCCCCATCCCCCAGTGCCTCCCCCCCTAATCCCCAGAGCATCCTTTAATGTGCATGCCAAACTCTCCTCTGGGTCCTCCTCTCTGATGAGGTGCAAGGACCCAGGGGCATATCCCAGAACCCTTTCCTGTGTTCCCCTTAAGCTTAGGAACACTACTGTGACTGTCAGTCCCTAGCCTCCAAGGATCCTAGTGCCTTTAGTCCACGCTAGACTTTGTGGGGTCAATAATGTGTTGGACATAGCGCAGGTCATGCAAAGTCCTATTATGATTGCTTCAGCCCTAACTTGTGCGAAGTATCTTGCATATCATTATTCTTCCCATCCTTGGGCTCTTACAATCTTACCACTTCCTCTTCTGCAAATTTCCCTGAGCTTCAGGATGGGGAAAGATTAGGCTAGCCCAGGCTATCTTTCTTCAATAGAACACTCGACCCACTAGATTGGAAGGGTTTTGTCTGCACACCAAGCACGGGCGCCATAGGAGTAGCCTATAGTTTAGTCCGGCTGGAACACTCTACTTGAGGTTGGTGCTACTTGTTAGAGGCTAAGGCCCTGTTGCACAGCACTGCCCCCACTTCCAAAGCTCCCCTGGAGTTCTGACTGACCATCTGCAGTCAGGGGTCCCATGATCTGATTTGATTAATTTGTGTGGACAGCTCTGGAAACATGTTTCCTAGGCTATTCTTAAGGATACCTCAGAGGATCTAGATGAGTCCCACAGGATGGAATCGATTCACAGGGCACAGTCCCAGGTTCTCTGTGGGCGTGTACCCCTGTCCAGCAATCTGAAAGTCTCCAGGCTCTGTTCTCGGATCTCTGTAAAGGTGTCGCTTGTAGCCTTATTGATGAAATTGTTGACCATTGATGTTCGATCCAAACGCCACTATTCTCCTTGCCCAAGGCGGAACTCAAAGTCGGTTCCTTCATGTCCCATCCCAAGGCTGTTCAGGCCCCTGGCCAAGGAATCGACTATTGAAAGGCTCTTAACCACTTCTGGAGTTCATGGAGTGTGTGTGCACACGTGCAAAGTCTCATGCATGCTAGACAAGTACTATACTACGGGAGCTGCGCTCCCAGCCCTCTTTCTGGAGTTTTAGTATCATAGGCCTCAGCCAGGAAAAAGACCAGACATATTGTTTCTTATTCTAAACCTGAGGCATCTCGCTGCTTCAATCCCAGCAAATGAAAGTCTGAAGCTGAAGGATGGCCATGAATTTGAGGCCAGCCTGAGCTGCAGACTTGACGCACTGTCTCAAAAAAAAACAAAACAAACAAAAACAAAACAAAAAAACTCAGCATTTCAGAGAGCAACTTCTAGGAGAAGAAAGTGAGTGTCCTAGGAAAGAAAGTGGCTAGTGTCCTAGCCAAGCTGGACCTGAGCAGCTTCCCACCCCCCATCAGGCCTCATTGCGGGGTGACCAGGCTGACTGAGGCCCAGCAGCCTGTCTGCCTCCGCGGGGGCACCCCCGGGGCCCCTAGCCCAGCCACACTAATCGGCTCTCTGCTCCCCCAGCTCTTCGTGATCGACAACGGCGCGGACGACTGGCGGATAGCCATGACCTACGAGCGCATCCTCTACATCAGCCTGGAGATGCTGGTGTGTGCCATCCACCCCATTCCTGGCGAGTACAAGTTCTTCTGGACGGCGCGTCTGGCCTTCTCCTACACCCCGTCCCGGGCGGAGGCCGACGTCGACATCATCCTGTCCATCCCCATGTTCCTGCGCCTGTACCTGATCGCCCGCGTCATGCTGCTCCACAGCAAGCTCTTCACCGACGCCTCGTCCCGCAGCATCGGGGCCCTCAACAAGATCAACTTCAACACCCGCTTCGTCATGAAGACCCTCATGACCATCTGCCCCGGGACGGTGCTGCTGGTGTTCAGCATCTCGCTGTGGATCATCGCTGCCTGGACCGTCCGAGTCTGCGAAAGGTATTCCCAGGGGTCTCGCCCTGAGCCTGGAGCCCCGGCGGGGATGGGGAAGGGAGGAGGAGCAGGGATGCCGGAGATATCCGTGTGGTCTGCTGGAGGAGGCAGGCCGGTTCCCAGACACCTCAAAGGAGAACGTGGGAGAGAGGAGGGCAGAGCTGGGACTGAACATGAGCCGGAGCACTGGAGCCAAGGTAAGCTGGGAAGGACACACGGGACATCCCTCTTCACAGTGTGTCAAAGCCCTTGGTTCCATCATCAGACCTCACTCATGCACAACGCTTCTCAACTTTGGTTTCATCTCCTCTTGAGCCAGATGACACTCACCTAGATGTTTAAAGACTCCGAGAAGTTCTGCAGTAATAAAATCTGTTTACTTTTGCTCAGCTCAGATATCTTCAAAATTATCTTGCCCACAAATGCTTTTTCTAATATGGCCCTACGACAGGCTCTCTGTTTCAAGGTTTAGTCCATGGGCGGTGTCCACATCTCTGGGGACTTGTTAAGAGTGCAGGGTTAACTCCAGAACACTGGGTCGGAACTCAGATTTGAACGGGTTCACACCCGATTCTATTGGTCTGTACATCAAAGACTGAGAAGCGCTGCTGGGGTGGACTGGACTTAGAGGAGTTTTTTTAGAGGTTGTGCTGGGATTCAGGGAACAGCTGACGGGAGAGGACTGGCTGTGGTCCAACAGAGACCCAGCACTCCCAAACATCCATCCGGTTCCACAGACCAGTCGTTCTGAGGTACACAGTAGGCCCCATGCATCCTCCTTCTGCCACCCCCTCAGGTCACACCTACAACTCCTGTGCTTTGCAAGATTTAACGTGCAGAATCCAAACCTAGGTGCAAATCTGGATTCCACCTGAAAAGTTATAGAGTTCCTTCATTTTAAAGTAAAGGTTGCTTGAAACAGAATGAAGATATATTCTTCTCTGGTGAGGAAAAAAGAGGATGAGAGAGAGTGAGAGAGAGAGAGAGAGAGAGAGAGAGAGACTCTGTTAGGGGCATGGAAAACATTCTGTGTTGTTTATACAGATCCCAGGGCTTGTCCTTAATTCATCCACACTTATTGTCAAAACTCCCGATCTGTCCGTGTCTGGCAAACATAACACAAGACAGAGAATTCTGGAGAATTAGCTTGATCGGACCTCACACAGGGGCTTTCAATCAAATCTCCAACCCGCTTTGGCATTTTCGGTTTGTAGCCAGCCAGGGCTTTCAGATTTCTGGCCAGCTGACACAGTTCACAGCAAAGGCAAACTGCTGGGTGGGAGCCCAGTCCTCAGGGTGGGAGGCTGAGCCTCTGAACACCGGGGTCACACCTCGCACTCGCTCAGAGCTCTGACCTCTGCTCAGTAGAGCCACCGCAGCATCTGGTTCAAGGGGTAGAGGGAATGATTCTTCACGCCCCTTCTCCCGCAAGCAGACATCTTTCTGCAATGGAGAAGACACGTGCCTGGCTTCCAACCCCAAATTCCTCATGGTCTCTTTATTTGAGACGGGCTCTGTTCATGTAGCTCAGGCCGACCTGAACATCCGATCCTTCTTTCCTGTCCCCCAGCCTCCTCCCCCCACTTTCCGCGCTGGGGTGACAGGTACAGGCAACCATGCCTGGCTTACCTGTGGTGCTCTTAGCTGGGAAACACTAGTCAGTCACTTAGCCTCTCTGGGCTTCACTAATGCAGCAGACTAACAATACCAACGTGACAGGATTTGTTGTTAGAGTCAAACAGAGTACTATGCACATACTGGATCTCTCAGTGCAAGGGCAGTGACATTAATAATAATCATAGCCTGTGTCCCTGGATAACTCTCTGGAATTTTGTGGCTGTCTTCTCAGAATTAGAACAGATAGACTCTTACAAGTGTCAATCCTCATCCCGCTTTCCTTTCTATCTGATGGAAGTCAGTTTCCTAACAATAGCAGCTGAGTTTCCCTGGCCCTTCGAGACACTTGAGGTCTTTCATGTTTGTCAACCCTGTCTGCCATGTATTTCAGATGAGCAAATAGACTGAACATGCTACCAAGTACCTACAAGTGAATACTATTATTTATTGAAACCCTCACAAGTTGGGTGTCTTTGGGGAATAGAAAATAAATGTGTTGAAAGAGCCCCAGTTTTCAGAAGTCTTTGCAGTTTAGTTGATGTTGAACATTCCAGTACTTCCAAATTCAGGCTGGATTACGTTAGATTAGGCTAGGCTGCTTTAGCCTAGGTTAAGACGGGTTAAATTGGGTTAGACTGTGTCAGGCTGGGATAGATTGGATCACTTATGTTAGCCTAGGTTAGGCTGGGCTAGGCTGGGCTGCCACAGAGCATGCAGCGGCCTTCTCTGCAGACATGATTCAGGAGCCCTGGTTGAAGATGGGGGGGGGCAAAGAGGACTGGAGCAAGTCAGAGGCAGTCTTGGAGGTAGGCTGTGCCCACAAGGCTTCTGCTTAGTTGTGGAAGGAGAGGTGTGGTAGAGGTGTCACCCCAGGGCCTCACCGTGTCTGGTTCTATGTTCTTCCACCCCTTAGAGGAAGTGCCCTGGCTGGTCTTATAGAGTCCGATAGTGGAAGACGCTGGCTTCAGTTCACAGAGATTGTGGACCTGCAGTCAGAAGGTGAGATTGTCTTTGACGCTGAACTTGAGGTTGGTTTTGCCAACCTGGGCAGGACCCTGCGTGTGTGCAGAAGCTGTGCCCCGGCCACTTTTCACATCAGAGGTCTGAGGCCCCTGTGGTGATGCTGGAATAACAAGCCTGCGGTTTTTCCGCTCTGGTATCTGTCTCCGTCACTCTGCCAGGCTGTGTTCACAGCTGACTTCATGTTTAGTTCAAACATGTGTGAGTGTGTGCAGTGTGTTCACAGGTGAACGTGAGTATCTGTGTGTGTGCAAGCGTGTAGTAGCCCCTGCGACGCGTCTTCTCTGCCCTCTGCTGATTGAGGCGCTTGCTGCCTTGTCCGGGATGTGTTGGTTGTGACCGAGTCCCCGTCCCATAAGAGCCACCATTCAAGGAGCTGCCAGACATAAGGTGGCATCTCCTTATCCGGGGAACCCACTAGCTTTCAAGGTGGAATTTAAAAGCCCTTCACCTCCTAGAGGACAACTCTGTAGGATCATCAGCCTCTAGGGACCACAGCATCACAGCCACCCAATGACCTTACCCCAACCCTGTATTAAACCTGAGAAAAGCCCCAATTAGAAGTTCTGCTCTCAAATCTCAGCGTCTCAGTTTCTTGCCCAGAATTTGGCTTAGGAGATTGCAAAAATGTGCAGAATTTAATCAGACAAAGCCCTTCTCTTACAAAGACCATCCACTTTCTTTTGGAACCTCGACAATCCTGGTGTATCACAATGTCAAATAATAAGCACAATGGCAGGCACCTCAAGATTGGAGTGGCAAGCGGGGATCACCCTAGGGACAGGAGGTGGTACAGACAAGACAGTCTTGTTAGTTCTCAGTCTGAGCCAATGACGACTCTGTTACCTTTGGTATCAGAGACCCTGTACCTTGCTCAAGGACACTCAGCAGCAAGATGGGTTCTAGAAAACTCCATGGCTGCTGCTGCCCAGGACAGGGCTTGCACATTCCAGATGGCTTCCATCAGCCTGGACTTGTCACTCACTGTGTGCACACACGTCTGAAGTTGCTATGGAAATCCCTCCTCGGCTCGACACATTTTAGAAGTCATTTCTCATATCTGGGCTTGGCTTTTATGTGACATCTCCTCCTGCCAAGGAGGGAAGGGCGATCCTCACGGTGCAGGTCAGCCGGGAGGTGGGAGGGGAGCGCGTGGTTGCCAGGAGGACAGTGGCAACAACATCGGCTTATTCTGCCGGGACCCCGGCGAGGCATTACGTCATCACTCGGAGTCTGACAGCTGCAGCGCTCGGCATTACGTCATCACTCGGAGTCTGACAGCTGCAGCGCTCGGCATTACGTCATCACTCGGAGTCTGACAGCTGCAGCGCTCGGCAGTCTCCAGGATTCTCCTGGCTGCTCGCCCGCCTCCCACAGGCCTCCCCGGGCCACCCCAGGAACCTCCTCATTAAACACTGTCAAATGCCAAGCAGCACTGGAGCGGGGACGGGCGGAGGCCCCAGGTCCCAGCGCAGCAGGCTGGGGAAGGCGGCTTTCCCTGGCGCCCTGCACAGGGCCTTGGCAGCCCACACGTGTGTGCCTGTCTCCTGGGGAGGAGCAGCAAGGCCTCCGCAGCAACCAGCGCTGTCTGGCTTTGCAAGTGACCCCTCCCCGACCCCTGGAATAGATGGATCCCTCTGGACTCTCCCCTGCTGGTGCTCCAGTCTGTCTGTGTCAGGCCTGCAGCCCAACCTGTCAGCAAGGGCTCGGCATGACCGTGTGCATTTTAATTTTTTTCTGCACTCAGATATTAACATTTTAATGAGGAATTTGATTCTAGAGGGCGGGGCCTGCATTGCTGGAGAAAAACAGACGGCTCTGGGGATGGAGGTGCAGGTCAGTCGTGCAGCACTTGCCTAGCATGAGGGAGGTCCTGGGGTCATCCCAAGGTGGAAGGAGAAGAAGAGGAAGAGGAAGAAGATGAGAAGGAGAGAGATGAAGAGAAAGAGGAGGAAGAGGAAGAGGAGCAGGAGGAGGGATCTGTGCTCTCATTCTCTTCTGGTGCTTGGGGAGGACCCGAGACGGGGAGGAAGAGGCTGGAGCACCTCCCACAATGGCCGTCACCTCAAGAAAGCAGTCGGGAGCCGTGTGCAGATGGAACACTTGGTGATGGAAGTTCCCAAGCCGAGCTGAGCAGAACTGAGAAAGGTGGGGCTCCGGCCTGTGATTCTGATGGGCGCCTCCTGCAAGGCGGGGCTCGTGCAAAGAATCCATGGAGACCCTGGAGAAAGAATGACTAGAGCTTCTAGCCATTGCTATTGTTCTAATACACTGTAAGTTCGCTAGTATTTAATACTTAGGTGTAAATGTATCATACATAATATGTGTGTTCATATTCACATACACAAACACATAATGGCGGTATTGCATATTCAAATTTTGTACAGGTAGGAATCTATGACTTGACATGTTTGTAAATCAGTGTTTTAGGACATGGGATGAGAAGTTGATGAATTAAGGTAGTTTCCCACTACAATGGGTAAGACTGGCTGTCCAGAGCCCTCCCTCTAGCAGGAGAAATGAGGAGTGGGTCTCCTGGGGGCGGGGGGCAGCCAAGATTCTCGCCTGCCAGGCTAGGGCTGAAGCTTTTTTAAAGACATTGAGGGAACCCTAAAAGAGGCCTCTTCAGAACTGAAGAAGAGAAAAATCTCCTGAAGATGGGGCAGAATGTTTAGTTTTGGGAAAGTCCACACAACATTAGAGGACCCTCAGGCATCAATCATTTCGAGAAACCACATGTCCGTGTTGGAGAAGAGCAGGCGGATTAATGTGAATGTGCATCTGGTTCACACAAGCACAGAGCTCCTGAAAACCGAAATTGTGTTTGAGAAAAACAGCATTCTCCTTGGTAACATTGACTCTTTTTTAATGTAAAAGGCAGAGGATGAATGTAAAAGTTCTGTCAGGATGCAGAAGGTATGAGAGAAATGATGATGAGAACAGAGTCTGAGGCTGTGGAATCAGGTTCAAAACAACTGAGGCATTTCAGGGCGAGACCAACTTGAACGAATGCTGATAAAAGATGTACATGAAGAACCTTTTCAGAATTGGCTTGGGTAAGAGATTTGCAGGGCGCTGATAGATCAGAATAGATCAAAAAGATTTCCTACTCTCCAGGTAGAAGGGTAGTGGGAGCCTCCTCTAGACACAGCCGAGTTACTTGCTTTCTGAAAATGCATTAAATCATAAGCTAACCATCCTCCAGACACGTGAGCAGTGCAGATAGGAGCCCTGAAAGCAGACAGACAAGAAACCAAGACATTTATGCACCATGACCAAACCACATTTTAATGCCAAAGAAAAAGGAAGATTCTGGAAAGAGAAGATATGTGAAATAGAAACATTAATTCAGACTAGCCCTGTGGATGAATTCTGGGTTTGATTAGAGGTCCAGTCTCACATCAACAAGGTGGGAGAGCAATTTCACAATACACCTCCACACATGTGTGCACATGTGCCTGTCTTAGAAACAAAAAGCTTTTAAAAAAAATTTAGATCAAAAGCTTGGGAGGAGAAGGCGAGAAGAGATTAGTACAAACATGCTAAATTCCTTATCTTATTATAGAAGAAATATATTTAAGTCATTTAAATGACCTAAAGGTTAGCCCAGGTAGGATTTCAAAATTGTAACAGTAAAGATAGCAACAGCTCTGGCCATAGGTTGTTGCCCCCAGTCCGTGTCTCAGCCTTGCAGCTGTGGGGACTGTTACCTCTACTCCATGCACCTTTGGAACATCATCAGAGCCCAGGACATTGGGGCAGAAGACAAGGGAGCAGGGAGGGAAAACACACAAACAACAAGAGGAAAGCCCAGAGCCAGATGACAGCAAATCAAATCTAAAAGTTATAATGATGGGCATAATTGAGTTCACTCCCTCAATTAAAACATGATGTCTCTCACTCAGATGGGAATGCCAGGCAAAAGTTATTTTCATGCAATTGAAAAAAGAAGGGCCTCAAACAGGACCCAGAAAAAAAAAACCCCACAAGAGCAAAGGTTTATTATGTAGATGTGAATGGGGGGAGGGGGGCAGCTGAGTAGACGTCATCACGGTAAATCAAGGTTATTTCCAACGTGAAGGTAAATCAAGGTTATTTCCAACGTGAAGGTAAATCAAGGTTATTTCCAACGTGAAGCATCACATGTTCCAACAGAACCATTTAACATGGACGAGGCACTGTGACGAGGCATTGTGACTGGGACGAGTACATTGTGAAATTAAAAAAAAACACATTTATTTACAGGGGACTGAAGAGATAGCTCAGAGGTTAAGCCTTGCCTCACAAGCAAAGGAACCTGGATTCAGATCCCAGATCCCACATAGAGATGCTTGGCAGAAATGGTGGAGCCCGGGAAAAACTAGAGAAAAGGAATAGAGAAGGAGAACAATCCAGGATGATCCCCAAAGGTCCCTCAAGGTCACCCTTGAGCCTCCACAAGCACACATGGTGCCCTCTTCTGCATACACCTATACCAACCACATATACACACCCCCATACACACTCACACCTATACACAAAAAATATTTATTTAAAAAAAAGGAGAGAGAGAGAGAATGCAAATCATAGTGTATGGGAGGAGATCAAAAGACTTTCAGAAGTCAGTTCTCTCTTTCCACCATGTGGGTCTCTAGGGATTGAACTCAGGTCTTCAGGTTTGCAAACAGGCACCAAGCTATCTTGCTGGTCCCTATATTGTAAACTTTCATATAGATAAAATGAGATTAAAAATCTGGATGTTTTCACTAAGAAATATCTCAAAGCTCAGGACCTGTCCAAAGCTGTACTCAAATGAAAAGTGTCCTTTAAGCTTTTCATTCTCAAACGATAAAGATAAGCTCAGTGTGTTGGCGTAGGACCAGCACTCAAGAAGCTGCGGAAGGAGCATTTCCTGGAGTTTGAGATTAGCCTGGTTTATACAGTGAGTACCAGGCTAGCCAGGGCTATGTGACAAAACCTGTCTCAAAAAGCCAACAAAGAAAAGCTAAGAATGAAAAGAAATTATATCACAAGAACAGAGCAGACTAAACTTACAGCAAAGACAGATGCAGGAACTAAAGGTTTTTAAAAACAGAATTTATAAGTCTAAATTACCAAATTTTTATTTATTTAATCAAATAATTTAATCATTTTGTTGTAGTGGAAACAAAATTGGCAATTTTAAGGGAAAATATGACTACTGACTTGGGAGATGTTTTGGTCAATAAGTGAGACTAACTTAACTGTTTTGAAAGAGAAAACCACTGTAGGCAATTTCCATATTGATATTAAAGTGTGTTATGAAACAGAAAAAGTAATTAAGTCCCTTGGTCATTACTCATTGTTTCAAAAAAAAATCTGTAATGATAGATCGATGAAACAGAATGGAAAGGCCTGAAATAAATCCTAGTATGTAGAAACCTCATGTAAGTGAAAGAAAACCAATTAGGAAGCAATAGATTATTCAATAAACATTGATGGGGTTATTGGAATCTTGGATGAAAAATCAGGTTGGTTCACTGCCTCTCACCAGCCATCAAAATAATTTCCAGGTAGATTAAAGAAGCAGCTATAAAAGAAGGAACTGTAAACAGGATACAGAAATCAAAGTGAATATTTAATCAATCCTGGGGGAGGGTGGGGAAGAAACCGTGAGATGGAAAATCTCAAAAGAAGCCTGAATGGAAAAAAGACATGTTTGATTATATCACACATACAACTTTAGAATTCTGTAAACCATGTGGCAGCATATGCCTATGACCCCAGAACTTTTGAGGTAGAGGCAGGAGGATCAGGAGTTCAAGGTCATCCTGGGATACCTGAGACCCTACCCCAAAAAAGCAAAAACAAAAGGCTTGGGGAGATAACTCAGCAGTTAAAGTACTTGCCTCCAAAGAGAAAGACCAGAGTTCAGATTTCCCAGAAAGCGTGTAAAAAATGCCAGATGGGTGTGATGGCCCACTGTAATTCCAGCTTCAGGAGACAGGGCCTGGGAATCCCCAGAGAGAGCTGGCTAGCCATACAAGCCCTGGGGGTGAGTCTAGGTTTGATTAGAGACCCAGTCTCAAAAAAATACGGTAGAAGATCAATATCACAATACACAATAGCAACTTCAGTCTTCCACACACAGATGTGTACACGTATTCATACACCCTCTCCTTTATTTTAAAAGAAAATCTTACTTAAAAATATTTGCTGCAAATTATTCAAAGCAATCCTGGAAATGAATTAAATCACTGTTTATCCTCCCTGCACACACATACACTAAAGACAACCACAAGAGAAATACAGAAAATAACCAAAATCTTTCTCTCTGTCACACACACACACACACACACACACACACACACACACACACACTGTTGGAGTTCGCCTGCATGGTTGCTGATAAATGACCATCAAATGGCTTAAGGGAACAAGGGATTTATTTTCTTACAATACTCCAGTTACAGTTTTCAGTCCATCTTGACGGGGCTGAAGGAACTGGCCACACCATTACTACATAATGGCTGAGAGAGGGACAATCCATACTTGTCAAACCAGCATGTCTGGCCAAGTGTACACAAGGATGCCCACTTTCTCAACCAGCTGTCTGTATTTTATTCCAGGGCCTAATTCCACCCGCCATGGGCTGGGCCTTCCCCATCAACCAGACTATCTCCTGCAGGTTTTCTCTGGGCTTAACTCACCACTAATTCTCTGCGAATGTGCCCAGAATTCAAACCCTCAACTGTCAAGTTGACATTTGTGTCTATCACACACACACACATACACACACACACACACACACACACACACACACACACACACACCTCTACACTCAGCTTCACTAACTAGAGAACAGAAAATTTACTGCACATAGAATCACCTTAAAATAAGGTTTGGAACTGACAAAAATTCGAAGTTGTAACTGTAGGAGATGGAGTGGTGGAAAAGTTCTCACTGTTGTGTTGGGGGTGGACCCGTTGTACTCACACTAGGAGCAGGAACAATATTAGCATTATCTCTCTGGAAAAAAGCAAGTTTGTAATGGAAATCTTTATAAGTGTGTAACTTTAATCCAGTAAATTTCCTTCTAGAAAACTCCTTTAATGGAAGATTTACTTGACATGAAGATTCTTCAGTAAGATGCTAATGACCGTGAAGGATGTGAAAGGAAGCCAACTGACCAGGGCTTGAATAGGTAGACAAGTTATAGTGTCCACTTGATGAATTGTGAAGCGTTGTCCCGGCCCATGAACCAGCATAAACCTGGACTTACAGGCAAGACACAGAGTGGGAGTGGTAGGAATTAATCAGGCATCAGTCAGAGGGAGCCTAGGATGTCCTCCATCATCTAAGCCAGCTTTATTTGTACCAAAAATCAATATATATATATATATATATATATATATATATATATATATATATGAAAAAGAACAGCGACCAGCAGGCCAAATTCCTTACAGGATTATGTTTAACATACACACTGTAAAGCTTACCTGGGCTAGCAAGAAAAAGCAGAAGTGACACCTATGTGCTATGTGACCAGACATGCCATCTCCAGGTAGTTGCTAAAAGGCAGGTGTGACATTTACTTCCTAAAAGGGGACAATGAATGTCTCAAAGCAGAGTTACCTGGTTACTGAGACTATGTGCATAATGTCATGATCAGCAGATTAACATATTTAATGGTCTCAAACGAACAGGGAGAAGTCTTAGCATCGCCAGTCCCAATTGATTGAGAACAGACAGGAGGCAAATTCAAAATCCTCAATAAATAGAGAAATCTGCCTGCAACTGTCTATTCCAGATGCTAATGCATCATTCTCTAGAGAGCAGGCTTGGGCCTTGGTGGACCCCCCCCCCCACGCCTTCTAAAGACTTTGTTAATGTAGGAAAACAATCCCAGGTAAGATTCAGAAAAAGAGCACAGGAAACAGTATTGTATGATAGGTGACCTAATTAAAAAATATAGATTTATAAAATGCATATATATGGTTGGGAAATACATTACTATTGAGTGGTTTTCTCCATAGCCTGTGATATAATTTTTTTTCATTGTGTTTGTTGTGTTTTTACAATGAGATTGTACACATACCTAATTTTTTTTTAATGGAGAGAGATAGCAGCTGGATTTTTTTTTTGTTTGTCTTTAGTTTTACAACTTTGACATCTTCCACAAGGACTCACATTTTGTATCAACAGGGCTCAGCAATATTATTAAATGGTTCAGCTTTCGCATTTAATTTAGAGTGCAACAGAAGTTTCCTCCAGAAGGGCCCACTTCAGATCTAGCAGCCAGTGGTCTCAGTGGACAAGCCCTCAGGATGACAGGAAGGGGCTGGGCGGCAGCCTTGCTTGGGCTGTGTCATGCCGAGGGAGCACTGTGAGGTGGGACGCAGGAGATGAAGAATAAAATCACAGACAGGGAAATAGAGGTTTCAGTGAGATTGGGGAAGTGGAAAGCAGGTGATTTTCTTCCCGGAGTCCATCCAAACAAAACACCCAAACAAAACATCCCTTGCTGAGCCTGGCCAGAGTTCTCCCTGTCACTCATATTCTGATCTCAAGCGCCTGCTTCATTCATAGGCTAGTTTCTCTTTCATTGTTATTCTATTTCTGATTAAACAACTTTCTTATTTTCTTTCTCATTGGCAGTATATTTGCACTCTTCAGCACCTACATATCAACACTGCTTGTTGTTGGTTTCTTTGTACTTGATACATACTAATTTTAAATTGAATTTTAATTAAGGGATGACATCTCTTGGAAAGGCTTGTTGCAGTTCACCTGCATGGTTGCTGACAAATCACCATCAAATGGCTTAAGGGAACAAGGGGTTTATTTTCTCTTAGGATTTAATTTTCTGGTTACAATTCTCAGTTCAGCTTGACAGGAGAACTCACACCAACACCAGGGCTGAGGAAACTGGCTACATCCATCATCTCTACCTAGCGGCTGAGAGAGGGACAATCCGGACAATCCTTACTTGCCAGACCAGCATGTCTGGTCAAGTGTTTACAAGGATGCCAGCTCTCTCAGTCAGCTCTCTATATTTTATTCCAGGGCCTAATCCCCCACCCACCGTGGGCTGGGCCTTCCTCATCAGCTAGACCATCTCATGCAGGTTTGCTCTGGGCTTAACTCAACCATTAATTTACTCTCTACAAATGTGCCCAGAGCTCAAACTCTCAACTGTCAAGTTGATACCTGTGCCTAACTATGACAAGGATCAATGGGGAACCAGGAAAATCTGGAACAATGAGAATGCTGAATCTTGGGTGCAGGACAGTGGGGCGTCTGCTGAGCGCTGCAGTACATTAAGAAATGCACTCCAGCCCGTGTTACTAAACTGGGTTTCCCTCCACTCTTCTTTTGTTAACTGACATATTTGGCCTCCATGATGTTTGCTTAGGGAGGCTCAGGAGTGTACAGTCTTTCTCTGGAGGAATGACCCCCTTCTGTCAGAATGTATGTGACCTGCGTAGGAGAGAAGTTGCTTCTCTCTTCCGATGGATGCCAACTGCATCCCCAGTACCTGCTGAAAGGGCTGGTATCCACAGCAGAAAGCATACCCAGGTCCTTGCAGGGTGGGGTCCTTGTGGGGCAAGAGTAAGGGTGGGTTTCCCCTGGGCACAGAAGCCATGTATACCTGTGGGCTTTAGTCAGGACAAGAAATCCTCACTCTGTCAGCTTTCCCATGTTTGACCCAGGGTCGGTTTATTCACTCCTTGCGACCGCATCTCTGCAGGGAGCAGCCACAGTCGCTCTGGGGCTGAGAACCACGTTGAGGGTTGACACTGAGTGCCCTGTTAGTTTTGGGAGAGTTTTGAACAGTGGGGAGCCGCCACCCGATTTCATTGTGAGATCAGTTGCCTTTATAAGCACATTGAGATAAGGAGGGAGCTACCAGGAAGATGGGGGGGCATGTGGCAGACCAGGCAAGGACAGAAGTGAGTTGGAAAAGTGCAGTGCTGAGCGCTTGACTAAATCCTTGTGCCAGACCAGCAGTTTTGCAATGTGTGTTCTCACACTAACGTCCCATGTGCCAGAATCACACTGCCACTAACATCTCCTTGCTCTCTCCTCTCTTCCTCCATTTTCTTTTAAAAAAATTATTTGTTTGTTTGTTTATTTAGTGTGTGTGTGTGTGTGTGTATCAGAGGGCACTATGTGTCCCTGTGGAGAACAAGGGTGACTTTGGGAATCATTCTGATTACTTCTATCTCCTTCTTGCTTCACTCTGGGAAGTGCAGGCAGCTACTATTTCCACCTGGCGTTTTTAGTGGGACCTGGTATCTGAACTCCAGACCTTCTGCTTGTGAAGCAAAGTCTTAACCACTGAGCCATTTCTCCAGCTCCTGCCTCCATTTTCCTTTTTAAAACCTTATTTGTTTATTGTGCATGCATGCGTGTGTGTGTGTGTGTGTGTGTGTGTGTGTGTGTGTGTGCATATACGCATGTGTGCATGCCATGATACATATGTGGAGGTCAGAGGGCAACTTCGTGGAGCCAATTTTCTCCTTCCACAATATAGGCTCTAGGGATCAAATTCAGGTCAAGACACTTGGCAGCAAGGACTCTCACCTAATGAGCCATTTCACTGGCCCTTTTCCCACTTTCATTTGTATGTGTGTGGGGTTCACACCTGTATGTGTGCATGTACATTCACACGTGTAGGGGTGCACATGTATGCTGGTGCATGTGCATGTGGAGGCTCAAAGTAGTAGGCTCAATAGTAGTTTCTCAATGGGTCTCTCCTTTATTCCTTTGAAGCAGGTGTCTTGATAAGGCCCAGCCCCCTGTTACAGTAATCTCCCTGTCAGCTTGCTCTGAGGATCCCATCGCTACCTTCTGAGGCTGGAGCTGCACGCAGGACGTCCCACCCACCCAGGATCTACACGGGTCCTGGGAATCTGCATCCTCATCCTCCTGCTTATTTGGTAATGCTTTAATTGCTCAGCCATCTTTAATTGCTCACCCAGACAATTTTCTCAGGAGCTTTATCAGTGCTTATTTATTATAGTCTTTTTTTTTTTTTTTTTGCAGTGACAACAAACCCCAAATAACAGTAGCTTAAATGAAATAGTGTTTTGTTCTCAGGCAAAAGAGTCAATCCATGCATGTGTAGTACTGATGCCATCAGGAATCAGGGACAGAACTCCTTCTCTAGGTTGTCCTACCATCCTGGGGACATGGCTTCTTTCTACAGTTCTGAAAGGCTGTTGGTGCTCCAGCATCTCAGCTACCTTTTAGACAGTCAGAGGAAGTAGGTAGCTGCATTTTCTTTTTACAGGCACATGTCACTTCACTCATGTGCTGTGGCTGGAAAAGTGTCTTTTTTATTTCTATTATTCACTGCTCCCTCTGAGCTTGTGAACATGGGCTTTTGGGCCACAGTTGCCTCCAAGCTCGTCATTAGCTGCCCTGTGCCGACGCCTACCCAGCCCTCCACACAAGCAGAGGGCTCCAGGGTTCTTCTTTCCAATTCGGCTTTCATGGCTACCTTCCAACACAGATCTCTGCCACCTGTGTTAGTTTATAGAAGCTTCCAATTTAAATGCATTCTACTCCCCTTCAAAAGCCTCCAGTCACTCCCTCTAGAAGATTAAGTTCATATTCCTTAAGTAAGAGTCTGCAGGCTTCTGATGTCCAAGCCCAGGCATTCCACGAGAAAAGTAGTTTAGCAGAACTTTAACAACGGCCATAATAATGTCTGCCTGACAGTTTTATTACTCATAGTGAAAAAGTGGGACCAGAGTGGCACGCCCAGCCCTAATCTCCAGGGTGGTGCTTGTGTGCCCAGCGCTCAGGAAGCAGAGGCAGGGGGATTGCACGTGAGTGTTTGGCAGCCTGGACTGTGTAGTATGCCTTGCTTTGAAAACAGAAGCGACAGGCCCAGGAGATGGCTCAGGAGTTAAAGCCATTGCTTCACGAGGAAGAGGACCTGAGTTTGCATCTCCACCTTATGTAAAAATGCAGCACGGAAATTGTGGTGGCCTGTACTTTTGGCATTGAAAGGCCAAGCCTGGGAAACCTCGGAGCAAGGTAATACTATGGAAGAGCAATCCAGGATGACTGTGGAAGTCTCCCTTGGGCCTCCACAGGCACACATGCTCAAATGCACTCTTACATGCACACACACATACACACGTGCACACACACTTCATATGCACATATGTGGGGGAAAACCAGTAACAAAACAAAAATAAAAACAAAAGGGGAGAGGAAAGAAAGAAAGGAAGAAAGAAGAAAGGAGTTCCACGCCCATTGCCTCACATGGCATGGACCCACCGTGGCCACAGACAAGCCACTCAGCCTCAAAATAATCCCCGTGACTGCCCCTGGCTTATGACAAACTCGGGGGCCTTTCCTTCTCTGGGCCCTGTGTTCCTCCCCTGAAGGATGGATTTCAGCCTGTCCTGCTTGTTCTCTAGCTGGCTTTCAAAGTTCAAGCCAAGCCAGGACCACAAGAAGCTGGGCTTCTTTTGCTTGCCAGGGTGCACCAAGTCAGCAAGCAGGACCAGAGCCCCTTCTGCAGATGAGAACGTGGGAGCCCATTGTGGCTGGGGAATCTGGCCTGCTGGCAGGAAGTAAAAGGCTGAAACTACAGGCTGCCTGCTGGACGAGCCTGTAGGAGATTATCTTGACTGCAGGACTGATGGGAAAATCCGGCCCATAGGGGGCTGGACTATTCCCTGGGTAGGGGGAGGAGATGGAGAGAACTAGCTGGTCATTAACAAGCTGACATATTGGTAGGCAAGCAAGAAGCCGCAGCATTGCCCACTGCTCTGGCAAGTTCCCTCATCTTCGGATGCTGGTGGGGCTGCTTCTGTCATGATGAATTGTTACCTGGAAGTGGAAGATGAATAAAGTCCCTGCGCCCCACCCCCCCACCCCAAGTTGTTTGGATCATGTTTTTACTGCAGCATCAGAATATGAAACCACAACAGAGATTGTAGCAGAAAATGGGGTGTTAGTGTGAAACTCCGGACAAGTCTCACCTTTCCTTCTGTGATAGAAGGCCTGCACCAGAGTGGGTCACGCCTTGCTAGGGCTGGTTGGGGCCCTTCCCAAGGTAGCAAGTCCACGGCATGTGATCTCTTAGTGCACCAACCCTCTTTGAATGGGTAAGAGGTGCTGCCCTAGTCCACGGGCTTCCTGTCTCATCTCATTTCCCAGTCCTCTGAAGAGAGAAGAGCGGGAGTCATCTTCCCATTTTAGAAGTCAGGAGGCTTGGGGGTGTGTGTGAGACCAGTGACCACTGGTCTTGGAGTCTCAGGGATGGGATTCCTTGAGCAGTTGAATGTGGTAATCTAGCCCGGGATGCACTAGGCCAACAGGCAAATGGGTGTTGCATGTACAAGTAGGGGAAGCTGGGATCATCTTTGCTTTGGAGGATACTCCCTATTCTTCTGCAGTTGGTGGGATCATGCCATTGTCTGAGTACGTGTGTATATGTATGTATATCACTGTATGTATATGTATCAGGATAGACGAGAAGGCTCAGGGCTTAAAGCACTTACCATGAAAGTAAGAGGTCTAGATTTCAGGTCTCTGTGGTTACCAGATGCACACAGCAGCAGTGTAATTCTAGCTTTGGAAGGCCGCGACTAGGTCTCCCAGAGCAAGCTGACCAGCCAGACCCGCTCTATAGACAATCTCTGGGTTTGATTAAGAGATCCAGCCTCAAGAAATGATCAAGAATGACATCAGCCTTGGTCTTCCATGTGCACCCACATACACACATACCCACGCATACACTCATGCATGTACCTCCCTTCCCATTGACACACGTACATGAAAATGCAAAAAGAAAGAACAAACTCCTTGGTCTTCCTTGTAATTACAGCCTCATCTGCAGTCAGAGCAGGCGGGCGAGAGCAGAGCCAAGGAGGCTGTTGGAGGGATCCATCCAGTATGACTTCCCGGCTCCTCTCTGTCTCCCTAGCGCCAGCGAGGCAGTTTGCCTCCTGTCTGTATGCTTTTTGGCACTGTGTGCAATTGTCAGGTCTCGCTCCCTTCTTTCTGCGGTGGCTCAGCTCCGACATCGCTCTCCTTTTGTTCCCTGCCGGCTCCTCTCATCTGCCAGTTTCCAACCCTGTGAAGTGTCAGAGGTGGGCTGTAGCTTTCAGGCAACATTTCGTTGCCTGGCAACATGGTTGTCTCCACTAAATAGCTGTGGGCTTGGGACACTGGGACCAAGCTGTCCCGGGTCGGGGGTGGGGGGGTCCTCATAAAAGGGAACAGACACTGGTTTGCATGATGATTCTGATGGCCCTGCTGCCAGCCCCCCTGTCTTATCAGGTGACGGGGATCATAGATGATGGTCAGTAGTCAGAGTCCTGGATTAGCAGCCATTACAGGCTCATGTCACTTGACAAGAGTCACCTGCTGTGGCTGCCTGAGTGAAGGAACAGGGTGTGATTTAAAACTAAACAAGACCTCACTTAAAGCCAAGGAAGGGTTTCAGAACTTATTTAGCCAGACACCCACATTTTACAGATGAGGAAAACAAGGCCCAGAGAGGAAAGCAACTTGTCCAGACTCACACAGCAAGATGGAGCAGTATGAGCTTTCAGCAGAGGGTTTTCCTGTGGTTGGGCAGTATGGGGTTCACACGATGGGTGTTCCTGCGAGGTACTGAGAAAACCCTGTTTGGGTCCAGTCGTCTCCACTGGCCTCCATTTCCTAATCTTATCAAAATGGAGTCTGCAGGGCTAGAGACAAGTGACAGGCCATGCAGAACTCCTGTTCCACAGGTCCTTGACCACAAGCTGCTCTTTGCTTCCCTAGAAGAGTCTCTGTGATGCCCTTGGGGAGAATCCACTGCGGGGGCAGAGAGCCTCACTATAGCCACCAGCTGATTCAAGGCAAGAGTCTGTCTTCTCGAAGATGGCCAGTCGGGGCCAAGGACAAGCCCGTAGCTTCCTGCTTCTCCGTCTGACCAGCCTTTCCAGCGTGACTAGCAGGATAGAAGGACGCAGAGCTCTGAAAACCGCAGCTCTGACTTGGAGGGGCTAAGGCTTACCCCTTCCCTCAGGACCTGCAGCGGACAGAAATTTGAATAGTCTTTGTCTTACTCTTCCTTGTCCTCCAGCAAGAAGCAAAAGAAAGGAATTTGGACGCTGTATCCAGTGTACCTTTCCTTCTGTCTGTTTCTGGGCTGAGGCCTGAGCACAGAGGGGAATGGGGCCCCGTGACCAAATCCCAGCTGGGAATATTGCTTCTAGCAGCTGCTCTCATAGATCTTGGGGTGTGCCAGTTTTGAGGCTTTACAAATTCTTCCAGTAAGAAAGCCCCTGTGGTGGGAGAAGTTGGGTACATGACTGGCTGTCTCCAGCTGACTGCAGCATTAGTCTTATTTCAGATGTGTTTCTTCTACAGCGTTGTAGTTAATCATGGGGTGGAGAGACCGTTGGCTGTGTGATGGCAGGCCTACACCGGTTCCTAAGAAACTACTTCCCCCAGACTTGGTCATCCTTTGCTCAATGCAAGCCTTTCAGAAGACCTGTGTGCAATACCCAGACCCGTGGGAAGAGTTCAGACAAAGATGCTGAGGTCAGGCCACGCCCCTGTCCTCAGCCTTGGCCAGACGCCTGCGTGGCCTTTTCTCTCTCTGTGGTTCCTCAAGGACTGGACTTCTCCCACTTGCTCTGGCACCCATGGCTCCTCTCAGCACCCCACTTTCCAGTGGTGGGGGAAGCCACTCTTCCAGAGGTCCTGTGCCCCATCCTTGGGTGAACCAACAAGGAAACTCCTACCCGGGGTCCTTCCGCCCATTCCTTCTGTTTGTTCTTGGTCCACAGTGCTCCCTCCTCCCTCCCACACTGACTCTATCCAGGTGAGACATTTGCTTGCTGTGCCTTCCCTGAAGAGAAAAACATCCTTCTTGCCTTCAGGGCCCCGGCTAGAACCTCTGCCTCCGCTGCACTTCTCTCTGGGGAGCAGCATTCCCATTGAATCCCGTGTGAATGGCATTCCCCGGAGCTGAACAGCTCACAGCCCACACTGCTGCCCAGGGCCGCTTGGCTCTGAATGCTGCATTTGAAACAAAACTCTTGATCACAGAGATCCAAGCTCAGATGCCTAAAAAGGGAACCCCCAGCAATCTCCCTAGGTTTCCTCAGAGGCATGTACAGCTGGTGCAGGACTATGGGCTCAGCTTTGCTACCCAGTTGATGTTTGCTCGATTGATCCTTTATTTTCATCTGAATAGAGATGGCAGGGGTCAAACCTGGGGGTTCACCAGTACTTGGTGAGTGCTCTACCACCGAACAGTACCCCTGACTTTAGGGTTTTGCTGTCGATCCTCGCAGTGCTGTTTTATTTAAACAGGATCTTGCTATGTAGCTCAGGCTGGCCCTGGAACTTGCTAAGTAGCCCAGCACTCTCCTGAGTGCGGGGACAGTAGCATGCAGCACTCTCAAGCAGATTTATTTTGTACCTGTTCCCTGCTCCGGCCAAGCCTGAGTCTGTAGTTCAAGAGAATGAGAGGCAACAGGCAAGAGTCTTGTTTGTGTGAAATTAAAGGAGATCGTGCGCGTGAAGTTCTGGCCCGCGTGGCTCATAGGCGGCATTTCATAAGCGATAGTGGCCATTATGCTTTAGAATAAGTCCTGCCTCTATCTCAGAGATAGCCCCCGAAATGAAACATGATGAGAAATAGATCGTTTTTATGATCTCTGAGGAAATATTTGTGAGAATCACAACTACCTTTAGTTTCACTCCCATGTGTGGAAGCTGAGCCTTCTGAAGCCCCTTTGCTTTCCAGCTGCGCTCTGTGACCTACTGTGGGTGTCAGGACAGGCTCAAGCAGGAGGGAGAGGGCTCACAGGCCGCATTCTGAAACCCAGAGTGGACAGAGCTGAATGAAACCCAAAAGCGTCCACTGCAAGAGGAGACAGAGGCCCACAGAGGACGAGATGAGACAGACTGAAGTGTCTGCTCTCCCGAAACCCAGGCTCCAGTCTGGCTGCTTTCAGCAGTTTGAGTGGTGCAGCTGAACATGGGCCGCACTGGCTGAGGAGCTGGAAAAGGTCCAGGAGGGGCAAGGCCCATGGGGGGAGTGACAGATGGCTTGACGGTCTCCTGAGGCACTTGTCCCAGGAGAGCCTGCTGGAGAAGGTGACGTCTTCAGATGAAGGGGGCTCCAGCAAGAGGACCGCGCTCGGAGGCAGGAAAAGAGGCAGTGCTTGGCGAGGGTCAGACAGATCACGGCCGCTGTCAGGGAGAGAAAAACAGAGCTTCTTCCCAGGCTGAGGACCCCCGTCCTAGGCTCTGCAGTCAAAGTCGCCAGTCTGATTTACTTTTCTTTTCATCTGGTGACAAAAGAGAGGTGCTATTCAGACCCCTGGCTTCTGGTGCCCATGCGCCCTGGTTTTAAGTCATCTCCACTGAGTATGTTGTATGTCACCCACAGACACACGCTTGTCTCTTTCACCTCTAGGTCAGTGGAAGCCAGTGTTGGATTGCAGCACCAGACATGTTCAAGTTTTGACAGAGTTCCTTGACTGCAGGGTGGAGGAGACAGGGGGACACAGGATGACCCTGAGGCAGGAGGACCAGTTGGAAGACCACTGCAGATGCCCCACCTGCTGGGATGGTGATGCTGGGAGGCAGAGAGGTGGGCAGCCCCAGAGAGGGCAGAACCCAGATCCACAGGACCACTCACTGGAGCAATGTTGGAGAAAACTCAAGAACAATCTTTATCCATTGCTCCGCCTCCACAGGGGATCCCAGGAGCAGGGATTCCCGGTCCTGTCTCATTTTCTGTTGCTCAGCAAGCATGAGCAAAGCCGGTGAAGACTAGGGTCCCCTGGGGACAGTCACTCTTGGAGGTAGAAGTGACCTTCCTCTGAGGGCTGGTCTCCCACTGTGAGTTCTGTCAGGATGCTGAGGGAGTAAAAGGGGAAATGGAGAATGGTGCGGAAAGGCCGGGACAATGATTGACAGAACAGGAGAAAGGGCAGGAGAGAAAGAACAGTAAAGGGCAATAACTAGAAACTGGAGGAGGAGAGGCAGATAGATGAGGGGTGAAGGGGCACCAGGCGGGTCCTTACTAAGAGAGAAGAGATAGAGAGAGATTGAGAGAGAGAGAGATTAAGAGGGGGGAGCAGCCAGGTGCGAGGACAACTTCTGGGAGTCAGTTTCTGGCTTTTCACCATGTAGGCCCCTGAGATAAGGAAAGGCCTAAGCAAGCCTGCAGGAGATTGTCTGATGGATGTGGAAAGACCCAGCCCACAGGGGTTGGAACCATTCCCTGGGGAATAAGGTGGAGGGAGCTGGTTCCGTACTTTGGCATTCTTCAGCATACTTTGGAAGATTTGCCATCTGTCAAGTGACGTTTGCCCCTCGCTCAGTAATTCCTGTGGATACAGTGTGTAGCCAGTTCCCTCAATTCCTGGTGTTGGTATGAACTGTTCTGTCAAGCTGGATTATGGACTATAACTGAGAATCATAAACGAGAATATACCCCCTTATTCCTCTTTAGTTGCTTAGTCATGAATTTATAAGCACCATGTAGACAAACTTCAATAACCATTGTGCCATCAGGCCAGATCCTGTACACTTACAGCCCACTGTTGGTGACTTAGAGAGAAGTGGTCCTCCACGGCCCTCAGTCTGCCTTAGCCTTCCTCTGCATCAGCTCCCTCACCTGGAACTCTTCCATCCAGCCCCGCTCATCCTGGTGGCTTTGGGGTCCCCTGCTCTGGATGCACCTGGCCATGGCAGTCAGTGCCTATCTCGCCTGTCTCCACTGCAGCATGACTTTTGTCGCAATGGTGGTATTTGGTGTCGACCACTTTGACTGCCCTGGGACCACCGGGAAGCAGACACAAGCCTAGTGCAGCACTGGGGCTCACTCCTTCTTGCTGCCGAGCCAAGTGGTGAACTAAGGCTACAAGTATGTGCCAGGAGCAGTATTGTCCTCTTGTGGGACGGTCCACACAATTCCAGGAAAGCCGTTCCACGCTTCCTGTCAAGAGAGGGGAAAACTGAGATGTGGTGGGGCAAGTCAGGCATCTTGTCATGCTACGTAGCTAACAGGTGGCTGGGCTACCAATGAAAACCTGCCCATGGGCCCATGCCGTCTCCACCTTGATACCTGCAAATGCAACAGAGGACAAAGTCCTAGGGAACAATGCTTCTTCCACACAGATTGTTTTTCTCCATCTTCATGCGTCTTGTTAAACATTTCCAAATCAGGAAACGTAGAAATATTTTTTAATAAGACGAAGGAAAGCACTGCAAATCGAGAAACTGACTCAGAAGACTTTGCCAGATGAGCCATCTGGTCCTTAATTTAATAACCATCCAAAGAGGTCGACAGGCTCCCTCTGAGAAGAAAATGGACTGGGGAAGAGATGGCAGCTGGCTTCCCTCAAACGGTGCTTCCTCTGGCAAGGTGGGGGTGAGCAGCAAAGCAGAGAGATCAGAGGCGGTAAGTTCTGCAAGAGAAACACACAGAAAAGCTCAGCTAGTGTCATTGGGTGTCCCTGCCACGGGCCAGGGAGCGGCATTGAAGATGTGACACCGGCCAGATGGTCAGGCTCATCCATGGTCGTCATGGATCTCCAGACAAAGCCAGCAAAGAGGGCAGAAATGCCACCGCCTGGTGTCACAGGGAGAACAAACCGTGCCCATTTGCTGGTACAGCCCAGCCGTGCTAGAGTTCCAGGCTTCGCACTCACGCTGTTAGTTTCTGGGGCTGGAAATAAAGGACTACATTTAGACTCGCGTTGGAAAGACACAGGGCTGTGACTTTGAATCACCCTACACAAGGAGAACATCCTTCTTTTCCTAAACTCAAAGTCAAATCTTGAAAATCAGGATGCCATCTATCTCTGAGTGCGAAGGGACAAGGGGAGAGACTTTATGCATGGGCTGAGATGCGTGATTTGAAGGACCGTGGTTAGCGTTTCATCTCACATTTTGAGATGTTTCTAGCTGAAGCTGTTTTTTTTTCAGACAAGATTATTTTTTGGCCTTGGTCTGAACTCACCTGTAGCCGGATGAGCAGGAATAGCTCCATGGTCACCCCCAAACCAATCAATCATTCCTTAGCCCGTTTCAATGATCTCTTTCACTGCTGTGTTTCTCTGGTGACTCTGGGATAAGGCTCACGTAACCTTGAGAATGGCCATATTTCTCAACTGAGCCAGTGTGGCAAGCCCTTGCATGCTGAGGATTTTGATTCTTAGGAGTCGACTATATTGGGGAGCTAGAAAAGGCAAAAGTAGGGACAAGAGAAAAGCCTAGGACTCCATGAAATGGCCTCCCTTCAACACTAGTTTCTCAGGCTTCCTCTCACGGGCAGTGATTAGTCACCCAAGAGTCTATGCTGTTGTCCTATGGGCAGGGGCCTTGCCAAGCCAGTGAGGACCCAGCCAAGGCACAGACTCTGCCCAGGCCCTGGCCTGCGCTGCCCTGCCCAGCGCCGTCAACCCTGCGGCAGCTGCTGTGTCTGGCTGGGAACCCGTGTGGACGTCAGCCCTTTCGTCTGCTGCGAGATACTGTTAGTTGCTGGCCTCCTCCTGCCGGCTGCAACAGATTAAACAGGGGCTCTCTTGTGTTCCTTCATCCATTTGTTTGACAAATACTTGCTGAGCAAGAGGGGATACGGCACCGAGACAGACATTCCTTCCCTCCTCACAATTTATATACTACTGGGTCTCGAAGGTCAATGAAAACAAAAATAAATCAAATACGTATGTGTTGGGTTGCACTGAGAGTGGGAAAGAAATAGGAAGTTGGGGTGTGGCTGGTCGGGCATTTAGTGCTGTTAAGGGCAGTGCAGTCAAAAGCTTCACTAAAATGCTGACATTGGAGCCAAGGTCTTCGTGGCCAGAGGGGAAGAGGTTCCCAAGGGGAAAGGGCAACAGGTAGGAAAGCTTAGAGGTGGGAATGAAGCCAGTCCATGGAATTTACTGAGCAGATGCCTGAGGCAGAAACAAGAAAATCATGGGAAAAGGGGGTCTGGAGAGACCTGTCCATTCTGGAGAGATGGCCTCTGGCTGTTTGAAGACCTAGCTTTTGTTCTAAGGAATCCAGGGGTGTCTACCATGCTCTTTGCAAGGCACCGCGCCCTGCTGCAGGGACACCAAGATGGGCTGGGGTGGGGCTGCCCAGGTAGAAGTAGGGCACTCCTGTGGTCCCTGTGGAAGGACAGAGCTGGACTTCTAGAAGGCTCTTGACGGTAAAGCTAAGAAGATTTTTCTGGGCATAGAGCAGAAGCAGTGGCCCACCCAGAAGACAGTGGAGTGTGGTAGATAAAAAAGGAGGCGGTGATATGTATGTGTGTGTGTGTGTGTGTGTGTGTGTGGAGTAGGATTGTGTTCTCTTACACAGCAGTGTCTGCCACCTCTCCTCCTCCACGCCCTGCACTGCTGTCTTTGTCAGGAGGACAGGTCCCTGGTGGGAGGTCCTTCGAGAGGCAGTCAGCCTTTCTGCATTCTGTCCTCACCTCAGCCAGCGAGACAGGCAGGCCTGGCGTGATTACACCTGCGTCCCTGGAGACACATTTGCTCAAGGCCACGAAGCCATCAGGGTGTGAAAGGTGAGCTGCGAGCTGCAGAGGCTGTTGGTGCACGTGTGGGGTGGTCCTCATGTGGGAACCCACAGTGGGTCAGCTGCTGCTCTCTTTGCTATCTATCTATCTATCTATCTATCTATCTATCTATCTATCTATCTATCAATCATCTGTCTGTCTATCTGTCTGTCTGTCTGTCTATCTGTCTGTCTGTCTGTCTGTTTGCTTTATGTATGTGTGTATGGGGTACATGTATGTGGGTGGCACACATGTACACGTGCATGTACATAAGTGCACTTGAGTGCACTGTGGAGGTGTAATGGCATTCTGGGTATTGTCTCTGACTGCTCGTCCACCTTTCTGCGGTGAGCTGGGTCTCTGATTAAATCTGGAGCACTCCGTGAGAGCTGGTTTGGCTAGCTGGCTTGCTCTAGGGATTCCCAGGCTCTGCCTTCCAGGTTAGAATTACAGGTAGGCTGTCACACACCCACCTGGCATTTTTGCGTGGGATCGGGGGATCTGAACTCAGGTTCTTTTGCTTGGGGGGCAAAGGCTTTAACAATTGAGCCATCTCCCCAGCGCCTGCTCTGTGAGTCCTCATAGGAACTCTGTGGCAGGCGCCATGCGCGTCCAACTTTACTTGTGGGAAAATTGAGGATACTGTCATGCATGCGCTAAAGGGAAATTCCCAATTTGTGTCCTGGCTCTGGAGCTTGTGTTTTATCTTGACACAAAACAGCCTGGTGGTTTCCAACCCTGCAGAGCCAGGGCAGCAACTGGACTCGGTATGACAGGGTGCGGGGGTCAGAGACAGGGCTCAGGAGGTCGGGAGGCTTCCAGCTGGGTCTTTAAGGTTGGAAGGGATCACTGACCATAAAGCAAATATGGCAGGAGTGAGAGGAGTGTGTACCCAGAAGCTTGGGGGACAAAGGAAGCCAGAAGAAGACCAACACGGGGAACCAGGAAAGCCAGCTTCTGAAGACCCCAAGCTACTCAGTGTTCTGAGAGGTGTCAAGGGTCAGAGGGCACAAGGGGTCAGGTCTGCTACTTATGATTGGGTTCCTCACTGGGGAACTTGGCATGAAGACCCCAGCCCAGTGGGAGCCTGTGTGCATGAAGCTAAGCGCAGTCTGCAGGGTGAGAATCAGTCATTCGTTAGGAAGGAGTTCTGCCGCAGACCTGGCCTGACTCCTGCAACACTCCAATGGACAGATCAACCCTGGGACAAACAGGCAGAGCTGTTCGCCTTCAGACCCACTCAGAAAGAGTAAAGAAACTGCTTTAAGAAAGTGTCCTTTGGAAACACAGGGGGAAGTGCGTGTACTTCACTTGAGCTTTACTTTCCCAAATGTCACCCTGTTGCTGTAACAGGTCACACAGCTGGTGTCAAGAAGCTGAGAACTCACTCCAAGCCCGAGGAATTTGGCAGCCACTTTGACAAAAGTCGATCTTCAGAAGGAACAGCTGAAGGCATTTTAGCGTGCCTCGCTGAGTTACCGAAGCCAGCATGACTTCCACAGAGAGACGGGAGCAGCAGGACGCAGACCATACTCATTCCGCAGACATTCTGAGCACCTACTACATGCTAGGTTCCGAGAAGGTCCCCAGAAAAGGCTGTGAAGAAGACTGTCACATAGCTTTAGGATGAGGCTGTGGAGCGGTATCTGAGAACTCAGAAATAGACCCACTTCCACCCAGAACTTCCATATCCGAGGGAGCTCTGAAAGTCAGTGGGAAGATGGCACTTGCAATCCTCCGTCTCATTCCACACGCAAAACCAATTCTAAGTGAATCAGAGACAATTTCAAAAGAAGCATTTAAAAGAATGTCTCATAATCTAGAGTGTGGAAGGATATCCTTTATTATTGTTACTATTATTATTTCTGTGACAGTTATGTATCGTGTACAATGAATTTTTGTGTTTCTCTCCATATTACCTGATTCCCTATCCTTTACCCACTGAGAGTATTCTTAAGTCTCTCTCTCTCTCTCTCTCACTTTCATGTCTTTGTGTGTGTGTTTAACATGGGTCCCCTGCACTATCATGAGTCTGGCAATTTGCTGCAGCATAGGTGAAATATCAGTGGCAGACTCACTGAAGCAGGGGGCTCCCTTCCCCCAGCCGGTCTTGACCAAATGAATCAGTATTCACTTAGAGAGGGGTGGGGCCACATGAGTTCCTTCCTCATCCATGATGTAATGTTGATAGGCCAGTCTCTTGAGGGTCTTATACAGGTGAACACGGCTGCAGACAGTTCATGGATGTAAAGGTCTTATGTCCAGAAGACACTGCCTGACAGTACTCCTCCTACCTTCTTGCTTTTACATTCCCTTCATCCCCACTGGAAGGAAGTCTTTAAAAATCATACAAGGTATCAAGTATAATGAACAAGGACAAATTCAATCCTAGGAAAACTTAAATACAAATACAGTGAATAAAATAATAAAAAAATAAAAATACAGTATTACCTGGAAGATATTTGCAACGTATAGACTGACAAAGTTCTTTTTTTCTAAAATATGTAAAGAACTCTTACAATCAATAAGTGGGCAAAAGTTTGTGAATGAACTCCACTGAAGAGAAACTGTGAAATGACAAATGAAGGTATGAAAGGACATTTAAGGTTTTATCCCGCGATGCAAAACAGAAGCATGGTGAGATACCAACATCCCCATAAGTTTGGAAGCATTGGTTCAGAAGATGAGATGCAGGTGAGGATACAAAGCCACAGGAGCGCTGACTTATGGGTCCTGACGTCATAGAAGGTGGCTTGGCAACTTCTAATGAGGTTGATGAATATGTACCTACAAAACACAAGCCCACTCTAGGCATTCGGTATATGCGACCCACCGACTCTAATAAGGGTCCTTGAGAAAGAGTTCATTGTGTTTGTGACCTATAACTACTTAACAGACCGCCCCAAACTTAGCAACTTAAAACAAGCAGCACTTACCTTTGGATTGCTTTGAGTCAGGAATTCCTACACAGTATCAGGACGTCCCTCTGACTTAAGTTCTCTCGGGCATAGTAGACTACTGATGGTCTTCTGTCTGCTTGGTTGGATTTCATTGTGTGGCATAAGGATTTCTGCTTCCAAACTCACTCCTGTGCGTGGTAGCTGATCTTTCCACTGGTTTGCCTTATGACGTGACAGTGGCTTCTCTTAGGAAGAGCAGTCCCAGAGAAAGCAGTGAGAGATCACCCGAGCCAGGCGTCACAGTCTTGCAAGAGTCTAACTGCTGAAGTGAATGTCTATCATTTCTGCATATTCGTTTGTGGCAGATGACTAGCTCTAGTCCACATTCAAAGGGAAGGACGGGCTTAGTAGGATGAGATACTTGTACCACAAGCATGAGGTCCAGAATTCAGATCCTAGTAAAGACAGTAAACCCAGGGCAAGCTGAGTAGCTAGCTTAGCCGACTGGTGAGCTCTGGGCTCAATTGAAATACCCTACCCTAATAATAAAAGTAGAGATTGCTTGTAGAAGACACCTGGTATTAACTTCAGGCCTCCATGAGCACACCTGTGATCCCACACACATGAGAACATAGTCATACATACCCGCGTGTCCCACACAAACATATACATGCAAAAAAAATAGGGATCACAACAGTTGTGACTACCCTAGAATGCAGGGAAGACAGAACCATTTCACATGCTGCCTTCACACGCTTGCAGTCCTGAGGTTATCTCAGTGGATAAAGAAAAGCAAACAATAAACACACAATCCAGGACCCTAACACCAGGAGGAGGTGGGGATGGGCAGTGGGGAACCCACAGGTAGATGAACTCTTGGGGGGGACACTGTGAGTCCATGGATGTTATTTCTTTTCATGTCCTTGTGTCTTACTTTGTTGATTGCTGTGAAATGCCTTACAAGAGCGACTTGAAGAAGGAAGAGCTCATTTTGGCTTGTCGTTTGGGGGTGCGGTCCAGCGTCGTGGAGAGAGCTTGAGGCAGGTTGGTCGCACTGGATCCATAGGGGAGCTGAATGCTGGTGTTCAGTTAGTTTTCTCATGGGATGGTGCCACCCTCATTCAGGGGGTTCTTCCCCCCTCACTTAAATCTTTCTGGAAACACACTTTAGACAGGCTCCCAGGTGTATTTCCATGAAGATTCTCCATCCCACTTCCTAACCTTGTTGTTACATGAATTTTCTGTTTTTTCTTCTTTTGTTTTGTCCTTGGTTTTGTTGTTTGTTTTTGCAACGGGGCCCCATGTAACCTGGGCTGTTTTTGAACTCACTGTGCAGCTAAGGATGCCTTTGCCTTTCTGATCTTTTTGGCCTGTAGTTCCCAAGTGTTAGGAGTGCACATGTGCCCACCATGCCCAGTGCTGGGATTCAAACCCAGGGCTTCACTTATGCCAGGCGACCACCCTACCAACTGAGCCACATCTCCTGCCTTTTAGTTTGTTTTATGTTTAATGTTATAAAAAGTATGTCTGCAAAGGCTTATAATATCTATCTATCTATCTATCTATCTATCTATCTATCTATCTATCTATCTATCTATCTATCTATGTATCCATCCATCCATCCATCCAAATGTCTCGATATTTGTAGCCCAGGCTTGCCTTGACATCACTACATAGCACAGGCTGGCCTTGAACACACCGCAGTCCTCCTGCTTCAGCCTCGCACATGCTGAGATGACAGGCGCGTGCCATGAAGAGGCCATGGCTCTGCGTGTGTCCTCCCCCTGTTCTCCCTGCTTCCCCTCCCTTTGCTAATGAATTTTATTTTTTCCTCCTCTGTGCCCTTAGCGACCTTGGTTCCAGGCATTGTTACTAGAGGGTGTAGATTCTTCCCCTGGGCTCTTCCAGTCTGCTGTCCTTTTGCAATTCC
This sequence comes from Typhlomys cinereus, assembly GCA_023101885.1. NCBI lineage: Eukaryota > Metazoa > Chordata > Mammalia > Rodentia > Platacanthomyidae > Typhlomys > Typhlomys cinereus. The sequence goes on along the minus strand of JALPQD010000594.1, from coordinate 51,817 downwards.
ATCATCAATTATCAATGTTTACATGACTCACTGCAACACGCATCTGGCTGTTTCTGGTTGAGTCTTGTAGTGATGTCTTCTTTCCTGTAGAACTTCCTGTTTTCTCTGGAGTTAGTACGTTTGTTCTCTTGCTTACTTTCTGTGTATTTATCACTAACTCAGCTCCAAACTTTGCTAGTCATCTATCATCCTCCCAAGAAGTTCAGGCGCGGTGGATCTTCTGTTAATATTATTAATAATGGGATGGGCTCAGAGCCTTCCTCCTGCTCTAGTCTAAGAGGGTCCTCCATTCCTTAGGGTCCAGGTGCTCTGTGCTTGGGGACTTCCCACAGGTGTCCTCTGGTCTTGGTCTTCTTCGTCCTTGGCATCAGGGGACCTGACCCCACTGTGGTTTGCATGAATAACAACTGCTCTGGCGTCTCCAACACCCAGACACGCCTTCATTCTCCCTCAGACTTCACTGATGCCTTAGTGGGTTGGGAGCTCTGGTCTCTCTGAATGGGGATTCCATTTGGAAATCACCTTCTTTTGGAATTTTTTGACAGATTCATCCCCTGACCTTCTACTTCCCAGTTATTACAGGGGAATAGAAGTCATTCTAATTTCTGATTTCTATATTTGACCTTCGTCCCTTCTTCCATCCTTCTACCTCCTTCCCTGCAGGATCTTCTCTCTTTCCCTGGCTCTGAAAGCTCGCCGCCAGCCTCTGCGCTGGGACCAGTGGCCTTTGGTAGAAGCTTGAGCTCTTGGATTCTGTGCAATTTTTCAGATTTTTTTTTCAATGATTCTTTTCTCTTTTCCCCCTCCTCTGTCCTCCTTTCCCTCTAGTGCTTTCTTTCTGGAACCATTATTGAAATTCACAGATTCACTCATTTTCTCGGATTTTTTATTTTCATGCTCACTTTTCCTGCCATTTGGGAGACTTATTCAGTTCACCTTCCAGCTCTACTTGTTAACTCCTGAGTTTCAATGTCTTGGTTATGTTTCTTGTGATGTCAACTCCTGAGTTGCACTGTCTTGATTATCTTTCTGGTGATGTTAACTCCTGAGTTGCGATGTCTCGGTTATCTTTCTGGTGATGTTAATTACAGAATAGTTTTTCCCAGAGGTCTCCTCTGTGGACAGTGTTTGATCCTAACTCTTTTTCCTTTGTTTCATTAGACTGACTTGGTCTGTCTTTAATATGAACAACTCTCCTCAGGTATTGGGGAATTTGGCTTGCTAGCTTGTTTTCAGAAATAGGGAACCTCAAACTTGGTCACTGAGGGGCAAAAGTCTTTATGCATGCTTAATATAATATGCCATTTCTGTCCAGTCATAGTCTTTTCTATTTCTTTTTATTTTGCAGTGTTAAGTAAGGAAAAAAAAGACAGCAAACCATGGCCCACCCCCAAATGATAAATTAATGACTATAATGATTACTCTTGAGTTCAAAGGAAACTACATCTTTTTTTCCTCAGCTCTGAAAGAAAAACATGGAACCATTTCCTCCAAAAATCCTCTATTGCAAAAAATAGCACGAGATGAGTACGTGCATCTGGGACATGTGTAAACCACTCTAAAATTGTGAATAGGCTTGGGAACGTTTTCCTCCCTCCCCTTTACTCCCACAGGCCTGAATCACCAGCCGACTTCCTCCTCATCACTTCCTGCTTGGTGAAGAGCCTGCGGGTCTCATCTCCATCACTTTGTTCACGCCGCAGAGGAACAGGGCGGAAAGTGGGGCAGACTCACAGAGGGGCAGGCTCGCGGGGGGGGGGGGGCTTGCAGGGGGAGCAGGCTCACAGAGGGACAGGCTTGCAGAGGGACAGGCTGGAAGGGGGGCAGGCTGCAATGGGGGGCAGGCTCGAGGTGGGGGGAGCAGGCTGGCAGAGAGGCAGGTTGATGGGGAGGCAGGCTCTCAGAAGGATAGGCTCATGGGGGGGCAGACTCGCAGAAGGGTAGGCTCATGGGGGGCAGGCTCGCAGGGGGCAGGGCTCAGAAGAACAGGGCTCACAGCAGAGCAGGACCATAACTAATTGATCTCAGCCTCTCCTGTACTCCCAACATAGGAATGGGAAGCGACATCCTGCAGTGAGTGTATGAATGGCTTCTGGTGCAGACATATAGCACCAAGGGGATTTTATATGGCAAATGAAAAAGAAGCTCATAAGAACATAACAAAAATGGAAAACATCTTATTTATTTGAGCAGAAGAGACAGATAGACAGAAGGAGCAAATGGGGGTGTGCCGTGGTGTACTGTGGAAGTCAGAGGACTTTCAGGAATCTGTTCCCTTCCATCATGCGGCCTCTGGGGATGGAAAGTGAGGTCTCCAGGTTTGCATGCAGGTGCCTCTACTAGCTGAGTCATCTCTCTGGCATAAAAGAAATTTATAGGAGAAAAAAAAGCAGCCAATCATACATCACCTTTTAGAAAAAAGAGAGACATATTCATTGCTTTCACATTTAATTCCCCTTTGATCTCTAGTCTCTGTATGCCACAGCGAACTTATTATATGTGATGCCGAAGCCACCAACAGCTGGTGAACACGAGCTTCAGCTGCAAGATTTCAAAGAAAGGAGGTCTGTGGAGACCTTGGGCAATAAATAATGTACGCATTACCTCACAGGCTGCATACTAAACCCTGACCTCGGTGCTGGCATACAGGGCTCCAGTTGCTTCTCCACACACACATTCAAAACTTCCTTTTCCTGGCCGGGGCAGACTCTGCAGTCTTACATGTAGCTGCTGCAAACGTCGTGCTCAGATGCCAAGGGTCTCAGGCCCCTTCTTTGTCAACAGCCTTAGAGTAGATTTCTCCTGTTCCAATGTCAAACAGTTCTGCAGCTTAAATTTCAGAACATTCCTGTGAATGCCTCACCACCCACCCACTGGGTTCCTCCCCTCTTGTTAGTGTTGGAAATTTCTTTCTGTTTTCCTATGCCTCTCCTCTCTCTTTCCTTTTCCCTTCCCTTTCCTTTCCTTCCTGCTTTATTTCTGTCCGTCCCTAACTATCAGTGAGTCCTGTCTATCTATGGTGAGTGTGTATCCTGGACCAGACACTTTATACTGTGCTGCTGTTGCCTGTGGTTATTTCAATCCTTCCATCAGCAGAGGGGGAAACCAAGTCACAGAGGGTTAAGTCACTTGTCCGTAGTTGTAGAACTACTATAGTGGAGCTGAACCTGGAGCATAGCCGAGACCACCGGCTCAACCCTCCCAACCTCAGACCTGCCCAGACTTACTCTTCTAGAACATACTCTTCTTGTGAACTGGTCACCCCAGTTGTGCAACACCCAAGTGTGTGCTGCTGGCTTGTCGCGTGGGCTGTCGTTCTTTTCCCTCCCCTGTCCCTCTCACCACCACAGTGTCTTGCTTTGTCATCTGCCCTAGAGCCTGGGTTTGCAGCCTCAAGCCTGCGAGCTAGGACCCGCCACCTTCCTCCCAGCTCGCAGGAGTTGAGACTACAGACTGAGGGTGGGCAAGATGGTGGCCACATCGGAATGAAGGGAAACTGCAGACTCCGTCCTGGGAGCTAGTGGGCTTCTCATCCTGTCTTCTCCAAGCGAGCGAGGAGCAGGGCAGGTCAGCTGAGCCTGCAAGAGAAAGCAGCAGCCAAGGCCAGTAGGTAGCTGCAGAACATGGCTGGCGTCTGGGGAGGGAGGGAGGTGGGGGCTGAAGGGAGCCCAGTGTGAAGCAGGGACGAGAAAGTGGGTAAGAAAGACCATCTCCCCGACAGTGTTTTGGAGAGATGTTTGTTCTAGAAGCGCCAGGCAGGGGTGCCCTTGAATAAACAGCAACAGAAACTTAGGTTGGGCCCATCTATAATGCAGGGCTGGATTGAGCCGGATAGTCAGCAGTTTTGGCCATATGGCTCCCACCTTTGCATGCCTGCCTCCCGCTAGGCTTCCCCGATGCTGAGCTTCATTTCTACAAGTGTTCCTGTCACCGCAGACCCTTCTTCCCTCCAAGCCATGTCATCTTGTCTTTCTCTACCCAGGATCCTAGAACTGCTTCCAAACCCTCTAACATCGAATCCAAACTCCTGACTGTCCAAGGCCTTCCAGCCTCTGACCGTGGGTCTCCCAAGCCACCTCAGTGCCCGATACCGCAGCCCCGGACTTCTCTCATGAACACTTTCTCCTCATTCTCTAGAGCACACGCCAGCTGCTTCTGCCTCGCTGGTGCTGAGCAGAGCAGAGAAAGAGCACTGGCTTTCCTCCAGTTACTGCCTGTGTGTCCTCAGACAAGTCACTTGGTGTCTCTGTGCTTCTACAAATGCTACAAGAATTAATTAGTGTTCTTGTGTTCAGTGTCACAGCAGGGACTCAGCAAATAGGATCCTTGCATGTGCCTCGGTCCCCCCATGTAGTCTGAGAGAGACAAGCAGTACTTCTGCCTCCTTCAGATGCCCCTGTCCCTGCAGCTGCCCTTGGAGTCACGTCTCCTTGGTAACAACATTCTCAACCGCCTTTTGCGCTTATCCTAACAGGTTGGGCTCCCTGACCCTCACTGTGGTTTCCATCCAGTGACCTCTGATGGTCAGCCAGGATATTTCATAGGGATTGGGATGGAGCAAATAAAAAGTAGTACACTGTGTCCTCACAGATGACCCTTTGAAAAATGACCCTTCTCACTCACCAGCTGCCCCGTGTGCTGAGCCCAAGGTTCTTGTCTCCTAGTCCCACCCAGCCCGGACTGCTGCACTCACACGTCTCTGCCTTTGTCTATTGCGTTAACTATCACAGAGAAGGGTTTTATTTCAACTCACAAACCCAGGCTACAGTCCGTCATGGCACCAGGAGCTGGGGAAACCGGTCACGTGACAGCACAGTAAGAGCAGAGGAAGGACCAATGCCGTGAACATGCTTGTCTGCCGGTTTGCCAGCTTGCCAAGTGCTGATCCTCCTCCTCTTTATCCACTGCCCGGGAATGGTCCTCCCCCTCCCTATGCCCTGGGTCTTCCCATATTCATTACACAATCAGTCTCTTGAAGGCTTGTCCCAAAGACCTACCTCAACTTAATAGTTGTCATAGGATGCCCAGAGAATCACTTTCTAAGTGTCAGGCTGACATGGAGACTAACCACACAGACCCTGATTCCACCTTTGAGACAGGAGTCCTCTCGGCCTTATCATCTCTTAAAGCACATACCCTCTGTCATGGTTTGAAGTGTGTCCCCCACAGTCTCATGTGTGTGGCAAGGTCGTGGCACCTTGAGAGGCGGAGCCTTGCTGGAGGAAGGCAGTCATGAGGGGTGGGCCTTGAGGTGGATTAGTCCCAGCCTACCTCCAGGAGAAGTCTGCCTTTGCAGCAAGCAGTCTGCAGCTCTCAGCCTCCAAGATGTCTGCAGTGACTTAGCCTCCTTCAGCTTTGGCCAGCCAGCCATGCCACCTCTGCCATGAGAAACTGTGCCTCCCCTCTGGAACCGTAAGCTGAATACACCTCCCTTTCTCCCTTAAGTTGCTTGACTTTGGGTGCTCTCTCACGCAATAGTGAAGAGTAACTATTACACCCCCCAACACACATCGCTTTGGCAGCGAGTGCATTTGGAGTACACTCACAGCGAGTGCACATCATTTCTGACTAAACTTTGTGGGTTTGGGTCAAAGGTCACTTATCTACCCACTTGCCACACCCTCTGTGAATGTCTGCATCTCCCGCCCCAGCAGAGTTCCAGAGCTGTGTGCCCTGAAAAGAGGGGCACTCCAAGACAGCCCCCCACCAACTTAGGGACCATAGTCTCCTCTAGACATAAAAGGATGCAGGATGCCGGCCTTGGGAACTAACAACTTTCTTAAAGGAAGTTACTGTGTTCAGTGACATTTTGTGTGTGTGTGTGTGTGTGTGTGTGTGTGTGTGTGTGTGTGTGTGACATTTTTTCCTGTCCAGGAGTTTCAAATTAATCATATATCCACATAAATTTAGGCAGTCAATTTGGAAGGGAAATTTTACATTTTATTACTGCGTGACTTCATCTGAAGGTATCCTACCAAGAGTAGAAGGATGTCTAGCATATGCTGTGAATCATGGCAAAACGTTTTTCCTGTGGGACCCAGCTTGATGGGGGGTGGGGGAGCTGGGGAGTTGCAGGCAGGACCTGCCTGGGTGGTCCAGCTACAACATCTACAGTCATCTAAAGTGTGTGGCACCAGCGACACTGTCTCCTCTTCCTCCCCCCCAGCTTGCCCGCAGCCTCAGCTCCCAGCCGTTTTGTGGCTACACAAACTAACGCCTGTCTTCCCTCGGCAGGTACCATGACCAGCAGGATGTAACTAGTAACTTTCTGGGTGCCATGTGGCTCATCTCCATCACGTTCCTCTCCATTGGGTATGGGGACATGGTGCCCCACACGTACTGTGGGAAAGGCGTCTGTCTTCTCACTGGCATCATGGTGAGTACCCACCTCTGCCCGTGGTTCTTACCCTCAAGGTGTTGCAAACAGAGGGGCCCCATGGAAGCACAGAAGGGCCTTCCTAGAGTGGGGGTGCCACCAAGAGGCAGATGTGAAATGGATATCTACTTTGCGGATTACTTTGCCAAGATAGGAGCATAGTCCTGGGTTTTCACAGTCTACCCCAAGCTGGCCGTTGGAGTAGGTCAGCAATCAGCCCTTCTGCCGGATTCCAGCGATCATCGGCACTGTGGTTTGCTGTGGTCCTTCCTGTCTCTCGTGGACCTCGGCAGCATTTCTGATCTCATTTATGTGGAACTCAGAGGTGGAAACTGAGGCAAGAGCACTGAACCAGCCTACAGGGATCTGTGCCCGGGATGGGGTTGATCGCATGGCTTTGTGCCAGTTCTTCTTGTCTGAGCTTTGTCTGCCACATTGTACGCCGAGGTGCTGGGCTCAGCGTGCCGAATCCTTCCCTTCCAGTGCAGGGATCCGGCAAGTCTGTCATCATGCCCCAGTGCCCAGCAGATATGCCCTGACTTCCAAGGTGCATGTGTGTATATATATTCCATGCCCCAGGACTCATTCAACATGCTCCAGGATGCACGTGCTCCTGTCCTTCTTAGGGCAGCAGGTAGGAGGAATGTGTCAGACTCAAAAGCAAGGTCTGAGTTTTCTCAATGCTCTTTCTGTGACTTCTTGGACAGGTCACCTGTGGAAACTGTGTCCTCTTGGGTAAAGTAGAGCTGAACACCTGTCCCACACTCCCTCACCTTGTGGGGACCCAGAAAATGAGTGATGTGGAAGTGTTTAGGAAACAGTGAGCACTGTAGCCAGGGCATCCCCACTCTTAAGTTGGTAAAGCTTCTATGGTTTGGGGGACTGGGAGTGGGGGTGGGGGGCACAGGCAGTGCTGTTCTTCGATGGCCTGCCTGGAACCCTTGGTGAGACCCTGTTTTCAGAAAAAGAAGGAAAGTGAAGTAGACCTGGGAGCCCCAGGGTTGGTGAGGGGCTGGCAATGCAGAGCTTAGGACCTGGCTCGGGGTCTCAGGTTCACCCCCCCCCCAGTCTCGCCAGCACGATTCATACCAGCCAGCTGCTGCGATAACACACCCGAGTTCCTCCATCTCTGCCCCTCCGCACGGCTCCCAGGAGTAGGACAGGTCCTCTTTCTCTACGGCAGTGTCTGCAGGTGGGAGGGGTCCAGTTAATCCCCATCTTGGTGGGAGGCTGTCCCTGCTCCCCACCCTCCTCTCCCTGGTGTCCTGGAGGCCTGATGTTGGTTAAGAGGGCAGCCAGCCTCAGGCTTCTAAAGAGCAGAGAGGAGCCCAGAACGTGGGTTTCTGCCCTCCCCCCCCCTGTTCTTTCTTGACTCCCCACTAAAGAAAGACCCACGTGAGCAGGCAACCCTGAAACGGCCAGTAGCGGTAGCTTAGCACTGGGCTGGTATGAATCGTGGTAAGTGTAAGGCTGCAGAACAAACACCGCCCATCATTCAGTAGGAGTCTGCTGGCACAACTCCAGCTGTCACCAGGAAACCAGGCGAAGGAATGAAATGTCACCTGAAGGCTGAAGCCGTCCTTCCTGGCCGCTCCTGGCATAGGTTTCAGCCCTGGCACAAACGCTCAGGCAGGGCCGATGAGAATCCTTCTGCCAATAGGTGGTTGGGCCCTGCTGGGAGCCTCTGTTATTTTTAAATACCAACCACTCTTTCTCTCAGCATGGAGCTGTGCCCCATCCAAGAATCTGCCCATGTCCCCCCGTTTCCCCGGTTCCCGTAGCGCCACATCTCCTGCCTCTGCACTGACAAAGGATCTCCTGGCCCAACACTGCATCTCCCTGGGGAATGGCTTTCTAGGGCCCCCTTGGTAGAGAGAGCTCGCTCCTTGGGGGTTGAGGCAGGATCAAAGTGGAAAAGAGCCAACAGGCCCTTGTGCCCCTCCCAAATTAAAAACACTTCACTAGCCTTTCAGGGGTGCTTTGTGCAAAGCCTGCACCAGGAATACACGCACCTTTCTGTACACAGCGCCAGCACGGAACGTTTTCTCCTGTCTCTGACAGTGTCTTTATCCAAATCATCAACGCCCCTCACTCTGGAATCCTGGTGCTTTTTTTCTGTTCCATGTGACTTTCCAGCTGAGTCATTGCTTTCCAGGGGCTCACGTTGCTGAGGCCCTCCCCCCTTTCCCCCAGCACGATGTATATCTCCTGATTATTATTCCAAGTGCCTTGACTAAAGGTAGGGCTTCCTGTTTGGTTACCATGGACACCACCGAGGCCAAGGCAAGGCCTGCACAGGAAGGGAAAGGAAGGATTTAGTGTGCCGGCTGCAAATGGCCTTAATCATTGTTTTCTGTTGGCAGTCCCAGTAACTGCATAATTATCCACTATCAGGCAGGGTAGGCAACTGTCTGGACAGCTTGACATCGCTGGCATAGACCTGGAGCGCTTGAGGGCTCACTCCCTACCACAGATTGTCCAGGCTCTGGCACTTCCCATGAGGATTTTTTTTTTTAGGATACCTGACAAAGCTGTCAATATTTCACACTCCCAATGGAGCCACCAAGGAAGCTTTTAACTCTCTGTCCTGCAGGCATCTAGGAGACCCCCAGAATCCTGAGATTGCTTGGTGGTGACTCCGCGGATCAGCGGTTCCATTTCCAGAGCTGGTACTCACACCCTTCCCTCCGTCACAGGTCATGACAGATTGACAGAGAGCTTCCAGCTGTCCGCAGGGAGTCCCAGGCTTCCCCAGCAGCAGCCCCGGGAGAGATGCCTCCAAAGCTGCGGGACAGTGATGACGGGGCCAAAGGGGGCACAGACCAATTCCTTTTGGGGACTGGAATCAGGGAGACATCTGCTTAATGTCCATTTCAATGCATCCCTCCCCCAAGCACACCTTGGTTTCAAACCAGTTGGTATTTTGGTCGTTGCGCTGGATCTGTTCCAGCAGCCGAACCAGTTGCACATCCCGCAGGCACCACCGCCCCCACCCATTCATCATTTTCATGTGTGTTTTATTTTATTTTGTGCTTCTTTAGTTAAGAGTACCTCATACTTCTCCCTTGGGATTTTTTTTTTCCAGCTTCTGAGATTTTCCAGCTGGAAATGTTTCTTGGAAACAAGAAGTGGGAGGCCCAAAGGAGAGGAACTTGGGGGTCCAGATTCAGGTCCAAGTCTGATGATGACTTCGGCATGGGCGTCCCTCAGAGAAAGCCTCTCTGCTCACTCTGTGCCCTTTGCTCACCTGTGCACTTTGGGAAGTTCGACTCTTTGAAGGTAGACGCTGCCCTTTCCTCCTCTGCGAGAACAGGACTTGAGCAGAGCAGACCAGAGAATCCAGTTGGTGTCCACGGTGATTTGAGTCTCTGTGTCTGAAAGCAAAACGCTGAGTCACAGATTTGCTCCCCACTCTGACCTCGTGGAAGTCGTGCTAACATTAGCCTGCCTTTCCTGTTGTGCCCGTCTCTCCTCACAGGTCCCTTCCTTTCCACTCACCAGTTATTGCTGAGATTCCACACTGGACAGTGTGAGCTACAGTTAGCCAGGTCCTTGGCAGTTCACCTCTTATCCCTGAGCTGCATCTGCACGGTGGCCACAGCATAGGAGCGCTGGGATGGGGGTGATGCTGTCTTGGGGTAACTCATGGATGCCAAAAAGTTCATTGTCTCAAAGGAACATAGGGTATCGAGCCTCAAGCCACTTCAGGATGGACAAGGCAGGGCAGCAAGGGAGGGGCGTTTCCTCTCCATCCTCTGAAGACCAAAGCTGACCATTCTCTTCTGTCTCAATATTTTTTGTTCTCTCCTTCCTTTCTTCCTTCCTTCCTTGTCCTTTCACTCTCTTAAATCATCCTTTTTTTTTAATTCTTGTTTTTCGGTTGCTTCTTTTTCTGATCCATGCTGTCTAGGGTGTGACAAATCTTGTTTCCTGCCTTTTAATCTCTTCCCTTCCATTTTTTTCTTCCCTTCCCTTTCCTCACACACATCCTGGGAAGGACCAGCAGCCCGGGTCTTAACACCTCTGTCCACTGCTTTCAAAAGGTGGTCAATGTCTGATTTCACATTCACAAAGTTGCCTCTTAATGGAAAGGACCAGCTCTGGCATTATCATTGACAACTTCCCTAAATGCAAACAGACAATGGATTATTTAAACGAAAACTAATAGTGAGAGTATTCATCGTCGTCTATTAGAGTTGGAATCAGGTGAAGAAGGTAGCATCCTCCAGAGAAACATCTGCCAAGTGTGTTTACATTTTAAAGTTGAGAGAAATTGGGACGCGGGATTTCATTTAATTTCCTGCTCCATGAAGGGATTTATTTCTCATCCACGGGAGGTCATTCTTGAGTTAAAATGCTCTAGCTTCCTGTTTGAAGTCCCCTGCATCCAACCAGCTAGACTGTGAGCTGATGTTAAAACCACAGGACTCTTCTCCAGCCCCTGGCCATTCTGGATGGGGGTAGGAGGGGAATGAGTGTTTTGATGAAGTTCCCAAGGTGGCCAGTAAAACTGGGAGACTCACAGTTCAGCTGCCACACCTGGGTTTTGAAAGATGACTTAAATGGACCTTTTTTCCCCCTTGGGCCCAGGGGAGCCTGGGAGGAACCTGTTCTCTCTAATGTCAATTTTTAACAATGACACATTCCTCTTTTTGGACTTTCCATACAAAGGAGAGGGCTGACGCTGGCTCTGCCTGAGGGAACGCACAGCCTCCCTCCAGGACAGCTTCTTTTAAGCTATTTTTTGCTTTTGGCAGCCTGGGTAAATTGATTACAGCTATAGACTAGGCTGTCCAACAGCCGCCCATATCCTCTGAAAACTGGGCACAGAGGCTCCAGCCATTCATGGACGCCAAGAAAGAGGACCATCCCTGAACAAAAGAGAAAATGAGGTCAGAAAAAGAAACTTCACAGGTTTATGCTTCTGCCCCGAGCTGGACTCCCGATCAAAAGAACAAAGCAACCCTTGATGGGACTGTGTGGATAGGACCCTCCCAGAGCAGTAGGAGAAAGTATTGTCACTCTCTGTGCCAAAACCTCACACAGGTGGCCTTCATCAGCCCAGGTAAAGGGGAGAAAGGCACTGGAGGGACAACATTCCTTCCAGCTCTGTGGTAGATTGTCATTTCTTTGAGAAACATCCTTGACCGCTTGTAAGCCAAAAATATTACCCGTGGTCTCCTTCATTCCCTGCACCTCAAACTGCCAAGCAGGACTCTGCTGGCTTTCCCGTGTGGTGTTGGAGGGTCACTGCTGGCTTTGTCTGTCTGCCGTCTATGCCCATAGGTGGCAGGGAGCTTGTGATGAGAGTCCAGGCCTGGCTTCCACAAGCCACAGGAGAATGAGGGAGAGAAATACTCTTTCCCTCAGTACTCACAAGCCGCTGGGCAGCACAGGGAGAGGGGTTCCAAGTGTGGGGTTCCCTGCTTCCCATCCCAGTACAGCACCCAGTCAAGTGCGCGCCTTAAGCAGAGGACCGAGGAGCAGCTGTGCTGCCGCGGCTCCACGCAGTCTGCCATTCTGCAGCTGCGCCTGGCCCTGTGGCTTTGCTCAGCCTGTGCCGTGCTCTCCTGCTGGGGGTCTACGAGCCGACTGGGAACATCATTCTGGAGAAGTCCGAGGGTCCTCTGCAGGTCCACTTAAATCCTGGCTCCAGGAAGAAGTGCTGTCATCTTTAAAATATCTGTAGGATGGCGAATTTACGCGCCTCTTGCTGAAAGCAAGAAAGAGCTGAGTCACAGCCTAGAACTCAGGTAGGAAGGCCCAGCTGCAGGCCGCACTGCCGCCAGCGACCGCAGAGCTCCCTCTGAGAGGCGATCTTCATGTTCAGGAAAATGTGTCGCCTCGTTGTCCGGTTATTTTCAGTACGGGCTCAACGGCCGACTGAGCCCGGCACACTGCAGCCCACACTAGGACTTCTTTCCTCCTGGCTCATAGGCTGGAGCTGGTATGGCCTTGGGGCAGACATGGGCAGAGAGGGCCCAATGTGCCAGCCCTCTGCTTCCTACTGTACTGAAGTCTGGCCAGGGGTTAATTGTCCATTGGTTTATGTTCCAAAGACTCAGCCCCAAACAGCACTGAGAACTGACTAGCTCTGTGAAGACTTCATCTCCAAACTCCAGTCAGGGTCAAAAGGCAAGAGGCTGGGAATGTCAGGTTTTGACTTGTGGCTTGTCTAGACCAGTCAGAGCCTCAACGTTCCATGGCATGCCTCAAAAACGCCCTCGGTGGGCACAGGCATGGTGAGTCAATGACTTGCCTGTTAATGATGCGCTCCCCCGCCCCCACCCCATGGTTCTTTTGATGTCCTCCTGCAGGGCGCTGGCTGTACTGCCCTGGTGGTGGCCGTGGTGGCCCGAAAGCTGGAACTCACCAAAGCGGAGAAGCATGTTCACAACTTCATGATGGACACTCAGCTCACCAAGCGGGTAAGATGTTGCCTGTCCACGTCACTATGCGGGTTTGCAACCCAAGTGAGAACTGCTCAGAAAGCAAAGCGTTACCTGGTGTGGATTAGTGGCACACCTTTGAAAGCAGTGTTGGCTGGGGCAGACAGCCACTGCCCAACCAAAACATGTCAACACACCAGGCTTATCTCCAATTAAGTCACTGTGCACGGTCCAGGCAACCAAATAATTTTCCTGATAATTAGATCAATAGCATACAGTGATGTACTCCGCCTCCCTGCCTGATGGGGCCAAATAAATCACCCAGCATGAGGCAACAATTTTGTTTATGTGCAAATATTTTCAGGATTCTCATTAGGAAGGGCAGTAGAGAGCCTTAAAATGATACTGGAGATTGTATCTAAATCTAATCCCCCTTTAAAAAGTCATTTGCAGCAATCTTCCAGTAAAGCCCACGTTCCCAAATATTATTGTTCATCAAAATGTCATCATGCCGTCTTCCCCTTTTGGGTTTTCTGGGTAATGTTTCTTGGCTGTACCCTTGTGAGAGCAGTTAAGGAGGATGAAAAGCTGAAAACATAGAAGGTGGGGTCAGTTAGCTGCTCCATCTAACACTCCCCTGGAGAGTCAGAGAAAAGAAAACTCATTCAAACCAGGCCCCACAGCCCATGCTTGTAATCCCAGAATTCAAGAGGCCGAGGCAGGAGGAACTGCCGTAAACTTGAGGTCAGCTTGAGCTACATAGCAGTACCCAATCTCAAAGCAAAGTCCCCGAATAAGCAACCATGAATTAGGCTCACTTAGAACAAAAGGAACGATGCCTCCAGGATACCAGCAGCCCCAGCGGGCTGAGCAGCAGTTGCCTCTCCAACGACAGCTATAGAGGAAGATTCTTCGGAACAACAGCCTGAAGGAAGGTCAGAAATATGATTTCCTGAAAGACTCTCCTCTTCCCAAGTCAGAAGACCAGAACCTGTACCGGTGGGGGTTGGGGGAGTCTCAGCCTCCAGGGAAACCCACTCTCATTCAGGACTCAGAGATGGAGAAGGGATCCGTGAGCAAACCCACAGCTGTTATTTGGGGTCTTGGAAGCTCAAGAACCTCTTTAGTTCAAAGCAGGATGTGTTAGAAATAGAGACAGAGAGGAACGAGACACCCCCCAGGTGAACACTCGGGAAGGCCACGGAAATGCGCAATGCCAAGGCCTCTCAGCTTCTCAGACGCGTGACTTACGACGTTTGGTTCCTGGGTCTTGGATTACATTTACTGGGTCCTGTAAAGTGCGTGAAAAGGAGAGGGCACAGGCAAATATTCCTGTATTGTTGCAACACACATGGCTTCCAGCACCTCCAGCCACCATCTGTACATGATTTGAAGCCCCAGGATGACACCATAGGACGCTGTCACCTGACGGGTCTCACACCAAACTCTTTCTTGGCACCCTCTGTGTGCTTGCCAAAGCCATGTTGGGTCCCAACAAGTCTGTGGTTACTAAACCACCTAGATGCCAATACTTGGGAATCCATCATGCCGGAGTAACTGAGTGATGTTGCATTAATTTGAAACTGTGCAGTGGTGAGTGAGAGGCGAGGGTTGTTGTTTTTTTTTTTTTTTTTTTTGTCTCCAAAACCTTCTCAGAAGCTGTTTCCTAAGAACAGAATCATTAACAGTCTGTTTATTCTGGTTTGCTTTTCAAAGCCAAGAATATACTTTGTATTTCGTGTTATTCCTTTGTCCTCTCCATTTGTCACCCAGTAAATCAGACACTAGAGGAAAATAAAGCCGAGGAAAGCCAGCTCCCTCATACGCCAGGAAAATAAACCATTTTCTTTCTGCACTATAATTGTAGAAAGAGATGAGGCTGTGGTTCCTAATTTCAATCTTTCGAAACTAATTCACTAACATCCTCTCCAATTCCACTGCCTTTTTAAAAAGTGGGCCCAAAAATCAAATCCACAAATATTTATTGCTCATCTGTGGGTGCAAGGTACCTTCTTAATCGAATAACATCTCACTTTTCTGAGAACACCTGAAGCTGCTAAAATGTCCCTTTAATGTCTGATATCTTTTCCCAGAGAAATAAACAACACAAAAGAGATTGTTCTTACTGAGAGATTTTCAAAGCTGCCAAGACTACAAATTCCTTTTATGCAGCTTTCATTAAACTGAAGCTGGATCCAACCCTTGCCTACTAGAGAAGCCACTGGGGATCCTGGTCTGTCCTTTGCCCTCTGTCTAAATGGCCCATGGGTCCAGATGGCGTGGTGAGTGGGTCAAAGAGAGGCTGAGCTCACTCAGTCCATTCCCAAGAACTGATTGAATTCTTGGAGACAGGTCTAATGTGGAAGGACACTTGTGGCCTGCTGCCCACCTCTCAGCAGTGGACAATTAGTAGGTTGACAGATAAAAACAATCCCTTTGCAAACCCTCGTAATACTTACTCTTTAAACATCTAAGAAAAAGTTGAAATGTGTTGTAGGAATCATGAAGATGTTGACCTGTTAATTCATCCCACCTGTCTAGCTTCAGTCCGACCTTTCCTGTTAGCTCCAGCACTGTCATTAGTGGGTTATTAGTGGGCAGTCTGACAGCACAGGCGGTGAACCCTTCTTCATGTGTATTTTTTTGTATTAAGTGGGCTTGTGTCTTCCCACATTGACTTTGTAGTGTTGCTGCCTTTGATACTCTATAATTGTAACTTCTGGCTAACCTCTGGACTACTGGGTCATACACAAGGAAATACACAGAGAGAGACTATTGGAGTGCCCTAGGTGGGAGATGATTCAACTCCTCCATGCTGACTAGTGGCAGATCTTCCAGCCAGCAAAATGTGTGTGTGCCATTGACTTAGGATGACCTCCTTCTCCTGTGGAAAGGCTCCTCGCTCCTGTAAGCCTCACCAAGCATACTTGTAGCCTATGAAATCAATGAAGAAAACCAAATTCCTAGCATTCCTAAGCTACTTCCTGCTCCTGACATTCTCAATCTGCTAACAGCATCACCGTCCCTCCAGTGTCCATCCAGGCTGAAAGACCTGGTGGTGCCTGCTCAGACCCCTCAATGTCCCATCCCACCCTGTCTTGGCTATTCATACACAGTGACCTCTATCTACAATGTGCCCCACAACACCATACTTAAAGCATCATCTTCCAGGCCTCCCACCAAACAAGCAAGGACTGACTACCCTCCGACCTCTTTCTAGACTCCTCTTTCCCAGTCCTTCTATACTTTCCTTCCCTGTAGATACCCTTAGACCTGATTTTACTCTGACCATAGCACTATCCTGCTCAAAAACCTTTGACAACCCCCTGTGTCTATTGAACAATCCTAAAGAAATCTTGATGCACAAATGCCTTGCAAGAAAACAATTTTTTCAACATCCTAGTTTGAAGATTTACTCTTAGGGCTAGAGTGATGCCTTAGGGATTAAGAAGGTCCTGAATTCAAATCCCAGGTTTAAAAAAAAAAAAAGTCAAGTGGAAATGGTGCAGCCTATACTTCTGACCCTGGAAGGCAGAGAAACTCCAGAGGAAAAACAAAGAGGAGGTAACACAATCCAGGGTGATTCCCCAAATTACTCTTGGGCCTCCAGAGGCACACAGAGTGCTCTCTGATACACATGCACGCACACACACACACACAGAGAGATTTACTCTTAGTAAGAGGTGTTTTGTAGGGGGAATAGAAATAATAGCAGCCACTGTTCTGCCAGATATAGAAGTCTGGCTAAAACACTCTAGATGGATGACCCACAGCTGGTGGAGCTCATGAGTGGATTCCCAGAACAAGACTTTCTCTCTTTAAAGTTCATTAGGTAATCAATTAAGCAGAGAACAGAAATGCTACCTCTCCCAGCAGAGGATTGCAAATTACAACCAAGGCAGTGCTGCCCCCACCTCCCTCTCCCTACCATAGATTGGGCGCAGTGATTCTTTATTAACAGTCATAGAACTGATGCTGGAGCTGGAAGGATCCCTATGGATGGCTGAGTCCAAACCACATGGGAACCCTCAGGCTCAGAGAGGGGTGAAGATGAATGCGGCCCCGCCATGTGCAGACCGGCAAAGTCTGTCTAGAATTTGCCTTGTCCCCGGGAGGCAGTGCTCTGCTGCCAAATTCCAGTGCTGTCAGATCCTTGAGTGTGAAGTAGAGGTTAGGGACCCCCAGTCTGGTGGAGAGAAAAACCCTGCTTAACTCCATCTTAACCAAACACCATGTTAATGTTACAGCGTTACAAATGATCTACCCTCCACACAAGGTTGGTGCAAAAAGTTTCAAACTTTGAACCACGAATATATCTCTGCCACTCTTCCCACCCCAGTTTCCTACCACCATGAGGGAGGAGACTTCCTCCCTCCAAGTGAGGCTGGAAGTGTGAAATAAGATGGGGAAGAAGGGGAGAAGGAACAAACAGAGAGAGAGGGCAGCCTCCAGAAGTCAGAGGGGTGACAGCCAGGGGAGAGTGGCCTAGAAGATGGCAAGAGAGCAGCCTCGGTCTCCAGTCCTGAGTGTGACGGACACCTCTGGTCAAGTGTTTGGACACAAGCTAGACACTGCATGCTCTCATGGGGACGTTTTCACCGCTCAGTTAGTTTGGGGTCTAGCGTGTGTGACTTGTTGAGGTTATTAAAATCATGCTACTATCTGATCCAATTTCTCCCTTTCCCCTCTCTATCCTCTAGGGAGGAGTCGCTTCCCTGGCCAGAGTTTTTGACAGTAAGGGATTAAGGATTTGTATCCATCAATGGGACACCTCATATTACTCTCTCATGGTTCCCTATGGCCTCTGGGAAAATGGGATGCCCAAGAAAAACGTCCTTTTCATACTCCCTTGCACCCCTGGACATCCTTTTGGCTCCTCTGGAATACGGCATGGCAGTTACCTTGGCAGAGGCAGTCAGGGCAGCCTGTAACGCGGCTGTGGTGATCAAGAATGCAGGGAGGAGACATGCACTGGGAGCTAGGGACCCAAGAGACAAAGGAGCTGACAACTGGTTGATAATATTAACAAAGTGACCTTGTATTGAAGTGTACTGTGGTCAGACTCTGCTAAATGCCGTAGTTATATTCCCATTGAGTTAACTCACTCACAAGCCCATTTCACGGGTGGTTAGCATTCACAGCACTCTATAGCCCCGTACCCTGCTTTATTTTTCTTGGAAGCACTTAGTATGGGATACTGCTTCATTAACTATACACTGTTTCTTCTATGGATTATATAAATTCCACAAGGGCAAAAATGTTACTAGCTCACTAGGAGCGGTGGCCACATGCACTCAAGAGGCTGGGGCCTGTCTGAGATAATGAGTTACAAGCCAGTCTGGGAAAGATGGCAAGAGAAGGAGAGAGAAAGAGAGATGAGAGGAAGAGAGAAAGGAGAAAGAGAAAGATAAAAGGGAAGAAAAAGGAAGAGGAAAGAGGGAGAGAAAGAAAAAGAGTGAGGAGAGGAACAAAGGAAGAAAAGAGAGAAGGAAAGAAAGGAGAGAAGGAAGGAGGGAAAGAAGGAAGGAATAAAGAAGGAAAGAAGGAAAAGAGGCTATTGGCTTGTGAGTCTCTGTGTTCTGTGTTCTGAGTCTCTGTGTTCTGTGTTCTGTGAACAATGCCTTAGCCCATCATATGTACTTGTTCTTTAAGTGGATGGGGAGAGTGCGTTTCACTCAGAGTTCAGCAGTGGATCCAAGGTGGCGTGAATAATCCATCCACATAATCAAGTTTTTCTGGAGGTGAATGAAATGATATAGAGATTAGTGCTCGGCATAAAGTCTGGTACGGGGCGGGGCGGGGCGTTCAGCGAATGCTAACTCACTCATGCCGACTGTTGTTTGGGAGATCTTAGTTGAACTTGTTTCTTCCTCAGGCCCACTAACCTTGAGACCTTTGTGTAGACCCTAGTGAGAGTGGAAGCAGCAATGTGGACTCATAGCTTGTGGACTTAGAGAAAACCATCAGCCTGCTGTGCTGATGGGTCTTGGGAGCTGGAGAACTGGCACAGGATCCTCACTTGGCCATCCTCGATGACAACCCAGCTCCGCCCTTTACAGTCAACAGAGAACAACCTTGTCTGCTTGCTGCTTCCCTCCCAACCCTGCACCTTGGCACCCTTGTCTATCAAGAGAGCTCAGAAGGCACCCAAACCCCCATCAGGGAAAGGCGCATACAGCTCTACGAAGGCTGAGCGGGCCCCAAGGTGGGCTTACACGGTGGTCTGCTACCTACCAGAGTCATCAGCCAGGTGAAATGAAGGGAGACTTGCTGAGCCTCGTAGATTAAAAGCCTATTGCTTTTTCTCTTGGAGATATTGATCTACTTTACTCGTTACCAGACTATTTGCTGGCAATTAATTTCAGTCAGCACAAGGGCTGGCAGTAACATTACTTTCCCAAAGCTCAGGGGCCTCCTGCTCAAACCCATAAAGACGATGCTTCTTGGCTAACCAGCCAAGTTGTGATTTCAGGATCTTAGATTTGGGCTGGTGTCAAAGGCAAGATCTGAACTCTGTGTTCTTTCATGTTACTAAGTGAGGGCCAGAATGATTTTTTTTTTTTAATTTAATGTCCTTTCCAATTCCTTGATCCTGGGAAAAAGGAAGTGATCCTGTCTGAGTGACGATGAATTCCAGTCGGGTCTTCCTTCAGACCATACGAGAACCTTATGTGTTTCTTGGAACTGACTCTTGTTTAGACTTGGCCATTAGCTAGTTGTGTGAATTTGGTCTCGAATCCCGACTCTGAAATGGTTTCCTCCTATCTTAAGTGGGGAGCTTGAGTTGGATGATAAAACGATATCTGTCTGGAACCTTCTAATTTATATAGCCCTTAATTCAACACTGACTCTGCTGGCCCTTGGTAAGTTGTTATTCTTGGCCTGCAGTTCCGTTTCTTCATCTGTAAAAAAGAGATGATACTGGCTCCTGCCTGTGGGTGTGGTTGTGATGCCGTGGGCTGTGGCACAGGGAGTATGGAGACCTGTGCTGAGCACAGCTGTGTAGGCCAGCTGTTCTCCAGCACATCTGCAGGGCCTCCTTTGGCCTCTGAAAGTGCTTTTTTCAGTCTTTTTGTTAAACGTTATTTATATATAGGGGATGGGAAAATGCCATGGCACATGGGTGGAGATCAGAAGACAACTTTCAGAAGTCAGTTCTCTCCTTCCACCACATAGGCTCCCAGAGATCAAAGATCGAATTCAGGTCGCCAGACTTGTGAGCAGGTCCGCTGAGTTATATTGCCAGCCCCTCTTTTCCTGTCTTGTGGCGCATTAAGCATTTGCTCCTCAAGCACTCAGAGATCCACCGAGCCTGCAGGCTTTCTTGCTTCTGATAATTTGTTCTGTAAGAACGCTGAGAGGGGCTGTGGGGACCCCGCCCCCTCGTGTGTTCTCTCTGTCGTCTCCTTGGGTCCCAAAGAAGCGATTTGCATTGGTTTTGACTTGTTCCTTGGAAGAATATATTTGTATGTGTATCTACGTAAAATATTTAAAAAAAAAAGAACGCTGAGAGTAGGCTCAGCTCTATGGGCATTCCCAAGAGACACCTGGGCAACAGGGTCCTGCCCATCCTTGGAAAGGCCTGCGCAGACTTTTTTTTCCCCCCTCCCCTCTAAGGCTTTCCTTGGAAGGCCAAGCACCAGGGAAATGTAAAAGATCACATGCCAAGTTGCCTGCCCCTACAAAGGGTAGCAGTAGCATCTGCTTGGACAAAGGCTTCCCTTCCCCACTACCCATTAGCCAGCCGAACCCCAGCCCGCTGTCTCCACGTCTGTCCCTCCTTATTCCCAGCCACTGGCCAGCTCCAGCCGCTGCTCATATGACCTGGTCACTTTCAGGCAAGAAAATATCAAAAGCGGGCAGTTAAATCATTTAAAAATTTTTTCACAGTGGATTTTTGTTGAATCTAAAAAAAAAAAAAGACAGTATTTGCACTACTTAGACATCTCTGAGAAGACTTAGCTGTTCTTTTAAAAACATCACATCAGCGCCAATGAAAAATATAATCCAGCCCTAGTAATCAATTTTTGAAACACGCACACACGAAAGTTATCAGCCTGCAAAACACTGTTTCGTGGGCCTTCCCACACGTCTCAGCATGTTAACAACGCTCCATCTGTTGGTGTCAGTCTGAAAAGAAGGTCTGCACTCTCCAGTTTTATTAAAATCTGATCTGTCAAGTCACCTGATCGCTTCTGGGCTGGTCTACTTACTTCCGGGCCCTGGGCCTCTGTGGCCTTGTGCCAGTCTGCATGGCTGACAGCAATGGAGACGGTACATCAGAAATCTGTTCAGCTTGTGCTTAATAAGGAGTGTTTTCTCTTGCTCTCGCTACTAATTGCCGAAGATGTTTGTGTTTGGATTAAAACTTTGTCCCCTGCCATCTGGATGCCATTGATAGGTCTCAGCTCAATCGCCAGCTGGGCAGTATCAGTGGTTTCCATGTCAACAGATGACAGCATCGTACGTGGAAATGTGCAGAGCACGGGAAGGAGCCAGCCTTGGGAAGGAGGCAGCTCTGGTTTCACACCTAAATATCTTCACTGATTTTCAGACACCACTGAAGTGATTTTAGTTTTGTGCCAATTACATTTAAATAAAAAATAGCAGCACATCGTTTTTGGCCATTTAGGAAAGGCAGCCCGGCCTCATTGGGACCTATAGCTGCAGTAGGGTGGAAAGAGGCCTTTTCAAGTCTCCATTTGGTAGAGAATCTGCTCTACTCTCTGTGGCCAAGAAATATGCCATTTATATGAAGTAGAAATCTCAGGGGACATGTGGCACCCTGCAGGACAGTGATAGCATGTATTTATCGATCCAAATGGAAGCCTGGGCCTCAAGGTCTTGCTAAGGCAGTGTGTCTAAATATAGCAGCGGCAGAAGCAGTCAAGAGGCAGTCTGAAATAATTAAGAAGGAAAGGAGAAACACCTCTCGACTTCGAGCTCCAGCCTACTGCGTCCGACACAAGATTAATATGATGAATTTTAATTAGCTTTTCTCATAGTTTCCTGATCTTGATTAAGAAAATAGATCTCTGAAGACTTATTTTCTTCAGAAGTAGATGACGGCCATGGATGTGAGAAAAGGCTATTATGGGAACATAGGAAAAATTAACCTGACGGCCGCCTGCTTTGTTTCCTGTTCTCTAGATCAAGAATGCTGCAGCCAATGTCCTCCGGGAGACATGGCTGATCTATAAACATACAAAGCTGCTAAAGAAGATCGACCACGCCAAAGTCAGGAAACACCAGAGAAAATTCCTCCAAGCTATTCACCAGTGAGTACCCAAGCAGCTTGAAACGGTAGCCCAACTAGGAGCATGGGGGCCCCAACTCTAGCCGCCTTCTCATCCATCAGGGAAGCACAGACGAAATCTAGTCTGCTCCACTCAACAAGCACCGGGGTGGGGAATGGGGCCCAATCCAAGATGTTCATTTACTTTCCAGACCTGGCAGGCAGTGGGCAGGTGGCTATGGGAAGTAAAAAGACAGGAAGTAAAAAAGACAGCAAGTCTTAGGTGACGCAGATGCATACGTATCACACACACACCCTGCACTGTGACTCTGGTTCCTTCTGTGACAGAAGAATGCATTTGTTGTTGAAATGTGGTTGCTCACTGTAGTAATCTCAAAACTTGGGAGGCTAAGACAGTAGGTCCACGTGTTCCTGGCCAGCCTGGGCTATGCTAACAAGACCAACCTGGACTACTGGAGATCTCTTCTCGAAAAAACAATGAGTACATAAGTAAGTAAATAAACAAAGCAGGGCCTAAGAGAAATGGCTCACTGGATAAGGCGTTTGTCCTACAAGCATGAGGCTCATCTGAACTCTCATGTTCAGATCCCCAGAACCCATGCAAAAGTCAGGCGAGCTTGGTGAATGTCTGAATACCAGCTAAAGTAAATACAGGGAAGTCTTAGGACAGAAAATGCTGTGCCTTGATATAATAAGCACGAAGAGTGACTAAAGAAGACACTTGATGTCAGCCTTGGGCACTTACATACACACATGCATATGTCCATAGGTACCCAAATATGTGTATACCTACACACGGGCAAATGTGCATACCCACACTCTCAAAAAGCAAACAGAAAAACTAATGAGGCAGAAAAGCAAAGGATGAAAATACTGTGTCCAAACATTTGAGGAAACTCTGGCAGGTTAGAAGTGGAGACTGAGGCAGAAATACATCCCAAGCAAAGGCAATGATTTGAGAATGGAAAAGAAAGTAGAGGGACAGGAGCACACATGCACGAGACAGGCGGTGACTGGCTTGGGGCCTTGACAATCTTTAATTTGGTCAGCTTTGAGGCCCAGGTGCTAAATTCCAAGGTCAGGTGAAATGGTGGGGCCATCCGATCTGCTTCTGGGCCGAACCTGGGTGTGCACTTGACAGTTTGGCTGTTTCAACTCTTCCCTGCAGGCTGAGGAGTGTCAAGATGGAGCAGAGAAAGCTGAGCGACCAAGCCAACACTTTAGTGGACCTTTCTAAGGTGAGTAGGAGGATCAGTGAAGCCCTCCCCATGTTCCCAGATGCCAGCATTCCTGGCCACATCACGGCGCGGGAGACGAGACCACCAAGCATACGTAGTCATCTCTGACTAACGCCATCTAGGCTTGAGTCTTTGGTATTTTCAATCTACCAGTATGTTCTGGCTTTTGGCTCTAGACATCTGTTTCTTAAATGGCTCAAGTTTGTCTTTGCCTGGAACTAATTAACAGATCCACTTCATTCTGGTGCATTGTTTATTATCTGTGCATCAAGGGGGTCAGGACGAGTTAAAGTTGCACAAGGGTGAAGCACCTTAATGAAGACCAAATGGTGACAGGGGCCATGCTGATGGCCTGTTACCTAAAAGAACTCTTCGGCTTGCCCTGAGAATCGGAAGTTCATTTTCCTGTGTCTTCTGGTGCTTGTAGCCTAGTTTTTCTGACCTTACAATGGTGAAAGTAGTGGTGATGGTTGAGGACGAGGTGATGGAGTGATGCTTAGGTTAAGGTTGGGGAAGTGGCAGTGGTGATGATGGTGGTGGTGGTAGAGGAGATAAAGGAGGTGGTGGTTGACTGTGGAGATAGTGGTGGAAGAAGTGCAGTTGATGTTAGAGATGTTGGAGGTGGTGGAGGAGGTGATGTTGGGGTTGGTGGAGGAGGTGATGTTGGGGGTGGTGGAGGAAGTGATGTTGGAGGTGGTGGAGGAAGTGATGTTGGGGGTGGTAGTGTTGTGTGTGTATCTGTGTGTGTGACTATGTTCACACAGTCAGGGAACATGGCGATTCTGAAAAAGAGCCCTTTTTTTAAGAGCCCAAGGACTAGAGGCCCAACATTATATTGTCATTCTGTTCCTGACAGTGAACTGCCTCAAACACCATAAAGAAACTACAAAATCACCCAAGTGGAGGCTGAGCTGTGGGCGGGGCCCAGTGTGGGCAGTCTCCTGAGCAGGCTCCCTCCAGGGGCCCCTTTCACTGCCTTCTGAAAGAAATTGTATAGCAAGTGTTCAGCCCAGGGCCATGCTGGCGGAACATTCCAGCAGATGCTGATTAGAAGGGAACCCGCTCACTGGGAAAGCAGGGGAAACTCCCTCCAGCAAATTAAGCGCTCTCTGGAAAGAGCTTGTTATGAGAAAGGACTGACTGCTGGGCCTCATGCAGGGGCCTTGTTCGAGGCAACGAGAAGACCTTCTAGGCCTGTGAGGACTCTAGCGAGGAACAGGTGACTTGGCACAGCTGGAGAGAGACCCACAGACTCATGATGGGGGCACTTGGGTGGAATGTGGTGTCCCCCAGAGTCAGGGGTGGGAGGAGGTAAAAGGGATGCCTATGCCAAAAATGGGATCCCTGGAGTCTTGGGCACATTGGTAGTACTCTAGGGTTCCAATGTTTAAAAAAAAATCTGGAAGCAAGTTGAAAACTGGGAGGGACTTATCTAGGGATATAAAGGAGTCTTATTCAGTGGTTAGATTTAAGGGTGTAACTGATGAGACCCCAAACTGGGAAGCCCTCAGGAGATATCTTTACATCATCTCTCTCCTGTTCAGGTGTTTGCTTCTAAGAGCATCCTCTCTCTCACTCTCCCTCTTTTCCCTTCCTCCCCACCCAACTCAGCCCAATCCCGGTCTCCAAGGACTTAATTTACCTTCTTTTATTCTTAGTTCTGAATTCTCAAAAAGACAATGACTTGGGTCAGAGAGATGGCTCAGGGGTTAAGCCCCTGCCTCGCAAGTAGGTCCTGAATTCGAATCCTGAATCCCATGTAAAAACGCTGGGCTGACATGGTGGCAGCCTGTGATTCCCTCTTGGAAGGTGGAGTCTAGGAAACTCCAGAGCAAAAAGCAAATAGGAAGTAGAAGCAATTCAAAGTGATTCCCGAAGTCATACTTGGGCCTTCATAGGCACACACAAGTGCCGCCTCCTCTCTCTCTCTCTTTCTCTCTCTCTCTCTCTCTCTCTCTCACACACACACACACACACACACACACACACACACACACACACACACGCGCGCGCGCACAAAAATAATAATTAAAAAACAGACAGTGAATTGATTGGCCAGATAAAGTCATGTGTCTCTCAATCAGCTATGACCAGGAAGAAGGCTGTGTACGGAAACCTCTAGAGCCCTACCGTAAGCTGCATGACTGGCCCAATATATTTATTCTAATGGTACATGCCTCCCATCTCACCTCTTACACATGGGACACACAGTGGCTAGCATTTCCCTGGGAAAGTCAGGAAAACCTACCTTTGAGCCCAATTTCCTGCCACGCCATCTACAGTCTCTTGGAGAAGCAGACCCAGAGCAAAATCTTCAGGGAGTCAGCAAGATGTTCCTAGGTGTTGGGTGAGAGAAGGGATCCAGGCACGACCTGGAAGAGAAGAAAGTTTGCAGGGAGGAGTAGAGAGAAACAGCAGTGCTGGGGAACAGGGAGCCTGAGGGGCGGGCACCTCTACATTCATCCAGCGTTTGCCTTTCTGCCCAGGGCAGCTGCACCTGTGACAGGTCCATGTTCCCTTGGCCTCTCATCACCCTGCGCTGGGACAGAGGACGCTGTCTCCCTCCTCTGTGCCTTGGCCTCCTGTGGACTCCTTCCCACCTCTGCCCATCTGCCTTCCCTAGATCAAAAATGGAGCCCGTCACCTCCAGATACTATTTTCTATACCAAATAGCTTTCATATAGAAGGAACAGGGTTGGGAGTGGTGGAGAGAACGTGGGTTCCTTACCCACGTCACTCAGTTTCTTCAATCGTAAAACAAAACAAGATAAAACAAAACAAAAAAACTGTCGTGACGGTGGCTATAACTCAGTGGTCCAGCACTTGTTTAGCTCAAAAGAGGTTCTGGGTTCAATCGCTAGTGCTTCCAGCAAAAAAAAAAAAAAAAAAAGCTTGTAAACTGTAGTTTTGCAAATGGTTATAAATGTGGATGAAGGGAACAAGACCCAAGAGGAGCAAAGTGACCTTAGAGAATCAGGCATTGGCAAACCCTGCGCTTGGACCCGAACCTGGAGGCCAGGACAGCGGGTCCTGGGCCCATGGGGGGGGGGGGCCTGGGTCACTGAGATCTGTGGTTCCTCCACTGGGGAGGGAGAAGGGAATGTTGAACGCCAAGAGGAGCACTTGCATTTCTGAGGTCGCCTTCCCCTTTGTGGGTGTCCTGTCTTGGCAGTGGTAGAGCTGACAGAAAAGGAACTGTCTTGCTGACTCTTTAGCCCTATGCTCTAGTGAGTTCATATCTGGGGGGCTACTCTACTCTTTCCTTTCCCCACACATGCCGTGTGTTACCACTTTGTTACCCTCTGTTTTTCGCTCACCCTGGTTCCTGTTCCTTTGGCTCCTAGACACCTGTGCTTTCCACATCTCTAGGTGAAACAGGACCAGGGTGTCCCAGGTAGATCATGAGAGACTCAACGAGTCATACATAGTACCCCAGATTTTCTTCCATCACAGCGCTCCAGAACCCCATTCCTGATTCTGGGAGTGTGAGACGCTCATGAATCCTGTTCCCAAGTTTGATGTACAGATTCATAAGTTCTGGCATTTATTTATCTGCGGCCCCATAACTTTCTAAGTCTGTGACCAGAACAGGGCCTGCGAGCTGTCTGGGGTAGGATCTTGGTAACAGATGGGCCCTTGGAACTCTGAGCAACAGTGTCAGGTAAAGGAGAGCCGTTGAGAGCTCTTGAGATGGCCCTTCAGGGGCCATGGGAATCAGGAATGCTCTGAAGAGTCTCAAATGTGATAGAATCAATCAAGACCTCAGCCAGACAGGATAACCCTAACCCTAACCTTAATCCTAACCCTAACTCTAATGCTCAGGGCCTTATGCCTACTCTTTGGCCAAGAAGCAGGACCATTGCTCTGCAAGACAGATCTCTTGGCTGAGAACCATGCGTCTGAGGAATTAATTGCATTTCCTATTCTGGCTGCTGTGTTGAAAGTGGGGGGGGACAGGGATGCAATAACTCATAACTATGTGTGGTTATTCACTCCGTTTTAACAAGGAAGCCAAGGTTAAGAGAAATTGTGGCTTGATAGAGGGTATGTTGTTAGTGAGCTACAGACTTGCACTTCCACTACAGACTGCTGTGGCGTTAGCCATTCTCACTCCAGGGGTCTTCTCCTGGGCCATTAGATGCCAGTGACCATGCAAGGAGACAGCTCAGAATGGTAGGACCATGTGCATCCTTACAGTCATATTCCACTTAAGAGAAAATGATATTTCTCTTCATTCAATCATTTCAATCATATCAATGATTTCCAGTACTTTTGTGTATGTGATATATATGTGTGTGTATATAATATGGTATATTATATGTAGCTCAGGCTGGCCTTGATTTCATTTGTTTATTTTTTTATTTGAGAGGACAAGAGAGGGAAAGAGGAAGAGAGAAAGAGATGCCATAACACACAGGTGGAGGTCAGAGGAAAATCTTTGGAAGTCATTCCTCTCCATTCTCCACATGGGCTTCCAAATTCAGGTTGCCAGATGTGTGAGCAGGGACCTTGACTGTGAGCTATCTTGCTGGCTCCAATTCCCAGTACTTTATATAGTAAGAAACAAGGTCCGCCTCAGCATACCCATCTCCTACAAAATCCTGGGGTTTTCTCCTGCCTTGGCAACACGAGTTCCATCACGGGTGCATGTGGCTTCGGCTGGGAGGCAGCAGGACCCTCTGCGGTGACCAGTCTCCCACCTGCCTCTCTGTTCTGTCTCTCCCCCAGATGCAAAGCGTCATGTACGACCTAATCACAGAACTTAATGATCGGAGCGAAGACCTGGAGAAGCAGATCGGCAGCCTGGAGTCGAAGCTGGAGCACCTCACAGCCAGCTTCAACTCCCTGCCTCTGCTCATTGCGGACACCCTGCACCAGCAGCAGCAGCAGCTGCTCACTGCCTTCTTGGAGGCCAGGGGCATCAGCGTGGCCGTGGGAACCAGCCACGCCCCGCCCTCCGACAGTCCGATCGGGATCAGCTCCACCTCCTTCCCGACCCCATACACAAGTTCAAGCAGTTGCTAAATAAAACTCCCCACTGAAGCGTTACCCATAGGTCTTAAGATGCAAATCAACTCTCTCCTGGTCGCTTTGCAATCAAGGAACTTGCAGACCAGGGACCGGAAAGCAGCAGCAGGATGGAGCTGATGAGCGAATCCGTGTTCTTTCGGCGTGCTTGGTTTGAAATGCCTTGACACCAGAAATCTAATCTCTGTTTAGGTGCCTCTACTTAGGAGCGGGAAGAGGAGGTGACAGGAAGCGATGCCTCGGCAAGGCTCTTGCTGCAGAGCTGGTGGAGAACAGAAATCCCTGCTCAATCTCAGGTCTTCACATGGGGTGGGGAGGGGCAGCTGCAGAGGCAAACCAACCCCAAAGAGGGGTGGGCTGGGGGAGGGGTGGTGTCAGGTTTGGGGAAGGGGCTCCCGAGGGACCTCAGCATACTTCTCTCTTTTTCTTTGGTCTAAGGAAGTCTGGTCGGCTAAAGTAAAAGAGAGCTTACCCCAAAATTGTCAAAATAGACATACCCACTTTAGACCAGAAAAAAAAAGATGCAAATAAAAAGCCAGATTATCCATCCAATATTAATATCCATATAAACCTGTATGTTGGCAAGCATGTATGCATTCGGCACGCATGCACAATCACACACACACACACACACACACACACACACACACACACACACACACATTCAATCCTGGTCCTTTATTGTTTGAACTTAACAAAATGAAAGGCGTCTGGTACCTTCCCTAAAAATGCATCGCTTTTGGCTGGGGTCGGATTGTGAAGTGTACTTGGTTCCCCGAGTGAGCAGGTATTGGCCACAGTCTCTGCTTCACTGAAAGTGCAGGTTCCCCCCAACACGAGGCAGGTTGTTTCATCCTGGAAATTCACCATGCCTGACTTGAGTGGATGCCAATCCCAAGCCACTGGCATCTCTGGAGAGAAGAGCAGCCTTCTAAAATGAACTATTTCTGAAGAGTTTTCTTATGTCTAAACAAGCCGTGTTCGATGGGCCACATAGAGCAGCGGTAACCAAATACACCTTAATGGATAGAATTACTGTCCGGGGCTTTGCTATGTGGATTTACTCAGTGATAGGTTCCAGCCCCAGGTGTCAGGAGTGTAAAAGGTTCAGTGTCTCATCCTGCTGAGCTGGGAGGAAAACGATGGAGAGGGACTTCAGGGTCCCTTCAATCTGAAGCCACAACACAGCGAAACACTGTGAAGACACAAGGGCCCTTAGGCAGCCTTGTAAGGAAGGGACAAAGCCTGTTACTACTGTGCTACATTAATATTGGTGTAAAACCTACCCTGGTACATCTCAGTGCCAAGAGACTCCAGAAACATCCAGGTCTAGTACAGGGAGAGGCTGTCAGCTGACCGCGCGCAGCTTCAGTGGTGGGAAAACGTGTCATCTAGCATTTCTCCCACTTGGAGGGCTCTGACTTCTGCTTGCAGGAAGTGAAATGGTACTGGTCGGAGTAGTTCATCCGCTGTGGTTGAAACACAAGGGTGCTGTTTGCATATGGTTGTTATCCCAGGTTTAGGCCACCACCCCACTTGTTCAGTGTAGGACCTGGTCTTCTAAGGACAGGGACAACTCTGGAATGAAGGGACTCTTTGGGGGGGAAGATCTGGCCTTTTGCTAAGCCTCTTCCTCTGTTTTGTCTTGTGATTGCTGCCTTGTTTTGCAGTGCTGGAGATCAAACTTCCGACCTCGTGCACGATAGGCGAGTGCCATACTGCTGAACCATATACTCTCGTCTTCTCGATGGTGTATCTCGATTTTCATTTTCATTAGCCATCTGTATCCTAGAGATGCCACATTTGCTGTTCACTTTTAATTCTTTTACTTTCTTCTCTTTATGATCATCTAAAAGATTCCTCCCTTTTTGGTCCTAAGAAGGACACTCTAGTTTGCAGACTCCCAAGCAGATGTATAAACATATGAAATAGCCGTGTAGTTTCTCTGTGGCATTGGTAGCAGTTCACGAAGTGAAGGCTACCAACAAGTCCACTTGAGTGTGCCAATCCTGATCTATAGCCCTCAGCCATTCATTCCACTCTTCCCTTCCATCCTGACACGACATGGGCATGGCCACATAGAAGAACTTAACCTCCATTCCAAGTAAATGACATTCAAACTCCACTGCCATTCTTCTGCTCATGCATGTGCACAGACTGCCGTGTATACGTCCTGATCTGGGCATATTCTTTAACCCGTTATTGATGCTCTCACCCTGAAGACTGAACTAGCAACATTAGTTGAGGGAATAGCTAGATTTATTCCCAGAAGGGTACCAGGGGCATGGTAGAGACAAATGGGCGTCTGTAGTGTGATCAGATCTATTGGTAGTGCAATGGTCATATGTGGCTTTATCATTGGCAAAATAGTATTCATTATTTTTTAAAAAATCGCTCAAAGCTGCATGTTGATTTTGTGATGGTAAAGGGGATACTCTTCTCTGTTCCCATAAGGCAGCTTGATATGGAGGAAGTTCTAACTCTGCAGGTACAGTCAACACTCGATGACCTAGGTATTGAGCAATCTGGGTGTAGCTCACCCCGATTTTCTCCCACCATCTTTTCTCTGACTCTACTGAATGTCAGCACCCCCATCAGATGGAGGAGGAGACTGCCAGACCTTCCTGTACCTTAGTTTCAAGTTAGGTGTGGAGGAGGGTCTAATTCTCTACTCAAGAGGGGGCTCCACGTGGAAACTAGGAATGACTGCAATCTCTCTCTGGCACTGAACTTGCCAAATCCTGCCCACTCAAAGAAGGCCAGTCTATGACACAGTCCCTCCTAGAATCTATCTGTAGTGCAGAGGCAGGCAAAATCACTCTAATATTTTTCCCAGATACCTATACACTTGAATCAGACACACAGAGCCACCCTATCATTGCTTAAGCCATATTTTCACCTCATGTACTGTAAAGTCAGGGACGTACTGTGATATTCTCAGACCACTGAGCTAGTGGAATTTCAGGACATAGCATTAGTTGGTAAGTTATACCAGATTATCCATTAGAAGCTTACTCCTCCTTAGATTGAAGTCCAAATAAAAATCTGCACCTTTGAATCAAAGGCCACATATATGTGATCATTAATAAATTGCTATGAAGGATCGATGAACCATCTTTGCCGCCTTTGAAATACATAGTTCCATGTCAATCCAAAAGAATCAGAGGGCGTGGCCCTGGGTTGCTGTTGCCTAATCACAGCAGAGACTGGTGGTGGAAAAATGCATGTAAAAGTCAGTTATTGAGTGTGAGCTATTACTATCATCAAAGAACAGGAAAAAAAGACATTGATGAAATGACAATGTTGATGTATTGGGGGATTTTCTCCCTTAAATTTTCAGTAATTTCCTTATTAATAAATCAAGGCCAAAAACAACCATTAAAAGAAAACCAATGATACAAAATCAGAACAAATAAATATCTAAGACTGGACCCATGTCTTTAGCCAGTTGATATGACCACTGCATACTTTGGCTTCTGCATCCTTAAAATGAAGTTAAGAGTTAATATTAAGTGCAAAGTATTCATTCAGTAGAGAAAAAAGTGAAATCCCTATTATCAATGGCAGCCTAGACTGACCATACTTAGAGGTTACATTTGAATGCAGCTGATTGATATTATTGCATATCAAATAGGTAGTGTAATCGGCGGGGGGGAATACAGATTAGTGCGTGGTTCCAGAACCTCCTTCCTCCTCCCAAGTAACTTGATAGTACACCCCAAATTAAGAATCAGTGTTTCATCTCAGAACAAATGGCACGGCTGCCATTAGGGAACCCCAGCGGAGACGTTGAAGCATTGCACTACCAGTAGGTTACTAGTTTCTAAGTTATTGCTTTTAAATGCTAAAATAG
Source organism: Typhlomys cinereus (assembly GCA_023101885.1). NCBI lineage: Eukaryota > Metazoa > Chordata > Mammalia > Rodentia > Platacanthomyidae > Typhlomys > Typhlomys cinereus. Next base: position 19,677 of record JALPQD010000594.1, on the reverse strand, counting down.
GTCCCCAGTTTTATGTAGTCATTCTGCTTCCCTAAAAGTTGCTAGAAACAGACTAAAGATCCATTAGAGGTCATTTTGCCGTCCCTGTAGACCTCGTGATGTTTGGTTTCAGTACCTTAGACAGCTGTCTGGTGGCTTCCTGGCAGGCCCCAAACAGCCCCATCTCTTCCCCAGCCAGTCGGCTGGATCATGCCCTGGACAGTGTCCTCCTTCTCTACTGCTGCCAAAGTAAACATTTGGGAATGAGCTCATTCCTAGCACTGCGAAGGGCGTATTCCAGGGCTAGCAATGCTGTCTGCTTGTGGAAGTAGGAGGAACCTTGTGTCAGCTGCATGGATAGAGTTAACAGGAGACTCCTGCCAGGCAGTAATGTGTAGATTTTTATGGAACTAGACCACAGCTTATTAACAGATACTCCATACAGTGGTATATAAACACATACAGATAGAGGAAACAATGTAACTGTGATCCTTTTTTTGTCTTAAACGCCATTACTGGAAACACCCACACATGAACTGGAGTTCCCTCTGAAAGAAACCAATGTCAAATCTTCAACAGATGACCTCCAAACCTAGGTGCCAAGTGCCCATGACCGACGTTTACACACCTGAGCAATGTATTCTGGAAGCTGTAATCTTGGCTTGGACTGATGAGAAATGCCCATCCAAGCTGGTGGAGGAGGCGAAAAGCACAACATCCACTATCGACCTGTAGTTAAGATTCCAAAGAGATGCTGATATTTCTGGCCAAAAAAATAAATAAATAAAATAAAAGGGGAGTGAGGGGTGGGGAACAGCAACAAATCAAATATGAGTCTGATTGCAACAGCAAGCCTCCAGCTTCCCAGAAGGAAGACAGAGACTAGCAACACTCTCTTGCTGTGCCAGGTTTGAATCCCAACCGGAACCTTCATCAGATACGTTGTTTTGACCGGCGCAACACCGTCCATCTTGGTCCCAGACTCTCCATTCTGCGCCGGCCACAAGAGGACAACAAGTGCAAGCGACAGAATGTTCCTGGAGGAACTGTTTTCGCAGCAGACTCAGAAAAGGAAGTGTTTATATTCCAAGTCGGAAGAGCTTCAATATGAACTTGTATCTTGCCTCTGTACTGCTTGCTATTTTTTAACGATAGGAGAAAACATAACAGTTTATTTTAAATATGAAATATATTGCTATATGATCAAATATATTGTAACTTTCAATTAACATTTTGTATCAAACTAGTCTTTAGCAGGTTGAGTGACAGCCTGCTTTTCCAATGACTGTTTCTGAGTACACATCTCTGTTGGAGGTTGCCTGACACCCAGACCTAGGGTCTTGGTCCCACGGCATGCAGAACTGACACATTCCCATTCTCTAAGACTGGAATATTAGTGACTGAAATAGCACTATCACAAACTTAGGTAAAGAATTCTACCCTAAATTATATCAAGCCATCTCTGCTGAGATTTTAAAAGCCATCACTCCGTTAGCAGCTATCAGTCAGTTTAGTGAAGGTGCAGGGTCTTCCTATGTAAACTCAGAGTCTTTCCATTAATGGTGTCTCAAGCGCGGTTGGTTGATTTTCTCTGGCCATGTCAAGCACTAGGCACGAAAAGAGACTCTCATTTACTTTGGCTCAAAGGACTCCAAATTTTAAGCATTCTGGATTTCTCTATGTAAGGGTACAAGACTGGAGTTGCACCAGGCCAGGACCAGTGAGAGCCCAAGGCACACATGTATTTTACTGAGTTGGCAATAACCTGCAGGGAGCAAACTTCCCACCAGTTTGAGTGACAGCATGGAGCCCTGCTCCTAAGGGAATGACTGGAGGCGGCGGTAGGCGGGCTGGGTATAGCCAGACCCAGGTAATAAGCGGACTTCTCCTGCTACTTCCTCAAGCTGGGAGGAAGTGCCTCCCCCCCCCCACCAGGCCTGTTCCCCCACCTTCTCTACACAGCACCGAGACAGGTCCCTCCTTGGAGATTCTGCCTCTAAGATGAAGATGAATGTGCTTCCATACAGAGCAAAGGATTTTTTAAAAGTCAGTAAATGAGAGCCTTCCTTGCTGGCACGACTTTGCTATAATATGGGACAGGTGTGTGAACCAAGTAGCTTCGAGAGAGATTTAGCTGAGCCTAAGCTTCACAAAGCCTGAAGAGTCGTGTGGATACGCACAGTGCAAAATGCCAGGTGATTTCCCAGCAAAGAAGCTAGAATCCTCTGAGTTTCCGCGCTTTTGAGAGTCAGCACAGGTTAAGGCTTAGGCCTCCCTGGCATCCGCCGCCCATGATACTTGGAAAGAGAAATACCTAACGTCTGGCTTCAGTTGGCTGGGATGGCTGAGCCTGTACGTCGTGAATGTATAGAGTTGACTTCCCTCAGTATCTGTGTCATTTCCTCCGTTACATGCTAGGCTGAGCTCCATTAAAGCCATCAGAACTCTAGGGCACCTGGTTTTAGCAAGTTACTTACTCACTGGGTAATGGGAATTAGCTCACTCTCAATTTATAATTGGCTGATAAGATGTCTTGGTAGTAATTGATTTGTTTCCTAATACTTTTCCACTGTCGAACAGAGCAGTCTGCCTTTGGCTTTTTCTTCTGGCATTTTGTCTTCTGACTGTGATGTTTGCATTTATAGAGAACAACTCTATCCTGACCTTTTCCATCAAAGCCGTTATTCATTCAGAATCAAGGAAAGCAACCCGGAATCTAGATTTGGTGGAAGGAGACTCTGGACAATCAGTCAAACATGTAGCCGCATGCTGGTTCAAGGCTACTCCAGGTGTGAGCCACAGACCAGCACATTCACAATCCCTTCAACCTGTTAGAAACAGGCTCCAGGCCAACCCACTTAATAACAACCATCATTCTCACAAGGGCCCCGGGTGTGCGGTGGTAACCAGGAACCAGAGAATTAAGCCGTTCTTTTCTTAAGCTGAAGTTACCAAACTGTTTGATGATGTTGTATGTGATCATAAGGATGACAGTGGATGCTTTCTGAAATTCCACTTGAGGTCACATAACTTAGATGATCTATAATCTACCATCAATGACAAATGGCCTACTTTCTAGGCTGATTTTAAAAACACCCTATTCCCAGCCTTCAGTCATCCCAGTTTCCTTTCTTGGATATCACTTTGGCCAAAGTTAGCAGGGCCCCCAGCATGAGGTAGAGTGTCAGGCAGGGCCCTGGGCAGAACGCTCATTGTAGTGAGGAACAGGCACATTCCTGGTCCTGGGTTCTTTCCATGAGGAACTTAGCGTTCCACTGGCAAAACTCTACTTCCCCAGAGGAAGCAAGAGAACTCAGCTCAGCCATCCGGACACATTCCTTATCCCTCCAGGCAATTCTCTTGTTTGTAGCACCAACCAAAGTGGGCAAGGAAAGATGTGATTTCTGCTGGTGGCGCCATAAGTTGATATGTACCCAGAAACAGTTATGTTCTAAATTAATGGCTTTAATCTGTTCATTGTAAAAAGTGCCTTGGACTTCAATCTTAAGAGGTCAGTATAAATATGTATGTGTGTGTGAGATGTGTATGTAGGCAAATATTTACATATTTATACATACATAGGTGCACACACGTATACCTGCACATTCATATATAATATATACATACATATATAAATGCTTAATAATATATCATATTGCTATTCACAGCTTCATATTTTGTCTGGTCCTATGTTTATTTGTTTAGTGAGATCTTTACATAGAAAGGTTCTATTCAGGACATGGATGTATTTTTTTGTTTGTTTTTTACTTTTTATTAAAAAGGTAAAGGATATTAAAAAAAAAAAAAAAGCCAAGTGCCTGAAGGTTTTGAATGGAGTTGTGGTAAACTTTCTCAGGTCACCGAAGAATTTTTCATTGGGGAAATATTTTTGTTTCAATGAGTTTATTCTCCTTTCTCAAGATGCATGAATAAGAATGGCTGGGGATGTTATAATTTTCATTACTCTTCACGAGACAACTTTATACTTTTTGTTCCGTTGAGAATCCAGTTGGGGTTTGTTTTTCTCCCCACACATCATCTCCAGAAGGGCCTTGTCTTCATGTGCTGTTTCCATATATGTTGCTTACTGAGGGGCACAGCCTTTCTTGTCAGGTTTGTGGGAGGCTAGTGGGGAGCCTCTTTTCCTGGACCAGGTTGGAATCTGTGTTTTGAGAGGTTGGTAGAGACTCTAGCAAACTCTCCAGAGCTCTGTGCGTCCCGACTTTCTACATCAATGCCAGAGCCCCCCCTCCACCTTAGCCACAGTTTTCTCTTTGAGTGACGGCTGCAACAGACCAACTCCCTCTGGGATCCACAGCACCCCTATGGGGTGGGATTGGAGAACCCATCTGGTTTCTGGACTCTGCTCACAAGTGCAAGGCTTCCTTACACACCTCTTCAAACCCAGCAGCCTGTGAGAAGATCCTGCACAACCAGGATGGAGATAGAGGGTAAAGGTCCTGTAGAGTCACAAAGATTAAAAACCAGTACATTTTTGAAATTCCATGTGGGCCTTAGATGATGTGTATAAAGCATCAATCCCAAGCCAGTGCAGCACGTCAAATAACCATAAAGACCACAGTCTCTAGCCAGCTTCAGGCTGCAAGCACATCTGCGGAGCCTGAGGGCCAGGAGAGGGGAAATGAAGTTCCCCAGGAAGATGTCCCTGAACCCTCACTTTCCTTCTCCTGGGCTTTTCTGGGCTGTAGATAGAAATAACAATAAGGCACACAGGCACTTTCACACAGAGTACCTAATATTTGGGACTTTTTCTAGGTCAGTAGACTTAAAAAACACTTTCCAAAGCTGTATCTAGCTCTATTTCTGCTACCGCTAGTTCCTAAAAGCTCTTCCAAAAATTCCTCATGAATGAATTTTCTAATACAACGATTGCTACATAATAAATGTTTATACTTATGAGCAGTAGCACCTCCATCTGAGAACCTCCTGGGTGGTCCTTGTCACCCTGCAAAGGGAATGGCAGATAACATTCCTATTACTTCAGTGGAAAAAAGTGAGACCACAGAAACTTGAGAAGCAAATGGCTCATGAAGGTCAGGAGGTAAACTGAATGTGTACCTTGGGCAGACTGGGAGAGGACGGACACAGAGGCGTTATGACATATGCTGGAGTGATACGATAGCATTAAATGCAAATAAGGGCACCAAACAAACATTAAAAGGTAAGATTGCAAGCAACAGACTCCCTTTAAGCTCCTCCATCTCCAGTGATGGCAATGGAATTTTCTCGAGATCTTCCTCCTTATTCTCAGGAGTACTTGGATTACAGGTATAAGTCAACAGGCTTAGCATTAAACAGGATTTTTAAATTTTTTCCTTTTTTTATGTGTATTGGGTGTGTGGGGTGTTTGCTTGAATGTTCTATTTTTTTTCTTTTTTCTATCGTGTGTGTGAGTGCTCGCGCACATGCGTTCATGTGGATGCTTGAGGCTGCCTTATTCTTTGAGCCTGGGTCTCTAATGCTGGGGGCCTGCCTAGCCAGCTTGCTCTGGGAATTCCCAGGTTCCATCTTCCAAGGTTGGAATTACAGGTGACTGGCACATCCACCCAGCATTTAGGTGGGATGTAGGCATCAGAATTCTCTAGTTATATGACATGTACTTTAACATAGGCCATCTCCCCCAGCCTATTTCTAAAAGAATAAACCTTAATTTAGACAAAGCGAAACAAATAAGGAAAAAAAACCTAGAGATTCCTGGAAAAGGTTTTGTTTTGTTTTTTAAGGCAAAATCAGGTCTTTCCCACTATTAAAACAGGGTTAATTTTTAGATTGGCCTAACTGATACAAAGGCACATAAAGGGTTTCCAACCTGGCCCTCAGATGAAAGAAGAACTGTCCCTCAGAGATAACATTTAGCCCCAGTGATGCATAGCTAGGAAAGCCTGCAGCCGTGTTCACACGGCCCATGCCTCTGAGCAGAGATGCACTGACTTTGATGGACAGAACCCCCTCGGAAGCTTCGGGCAATACCCCAAGCCAGTCTCCTTAACCCCTGGAAACACACCAGGAGGCTGGGGTGGGGCTTAGGTGTTTTCTTGCAGTTCTCTGGATGGTTCTAAGAAACAGCTGCATTCAACCTCTCCAACCCTGATGGTGGGAAGGGGAGTTGGCAAAGGGGAACCTACCTTCATCGGGCTGAATCAGGGCTTCCGGTTACCACTGGCAGGTTTGGGGATGAGATTGCTTAACGATGGCAGTAGCTCATTGTTTGGTTTCTCTTCCTCTTGCCCTGCTTTCTTTCCATTCCCAAGACCATAAACCTGCACTAATTTACATTCAAGTGCTACTTTCATAAGCAAATAGTACGGCCAGGTTTTTGCCCACCCCTGCCTAGCTGCTAGCCTTCTGCTTTCTACTGGCTCTGCCTGCCTGGACATAATGTCTTTCTTTGGCCTTTAGCTCTGGGTGAAGATTGGGGAAAAGCCACACTGGCGTTTTCATTAGGCAGGAAAACAAAAGTTAAAATTAAAAATCACACGTATCCTTGCTGGCAGGTGAATCACTCACAGTATTTACCAGAAAAAGTGTGATCTGCCATTATACACGTTTATTTTCCCATGACTGCCTTTAATCATTAAATAAAATTGTCTTCTACCTTAAAGAAGATTTGAGTCACACTATGCATAACTGAAAAAAACAGGCATTAGAATGCAAAGGTAGGCTTAGTTCTTCAAAATGGACAATTCTGTTAAACTCCCAAGCCAAGGGATGCTATGTAAGAGCGCCTCCTGCAGGTCAGAGGGAATAGAGCAAGCCCAAGTAGGAGAACTCAGCCTCCAGGAAATGGCTCGTTGGTTATCTGTCAAAACCAGTCCCACCCAAGTGCCCATGCAGATGGAGAGGGCGGGGACATCTGTCGGAGCCGTCCTCTACGCCATGGCCCTAGTTGCCTGTGTCAGTTACTCGTTTGTTTTGTGGATTTGACAAAAACAACTTGAAGAAGGAAGCGCTTATCTGTGTGGGTGGTTTGAGGACAGTTGGTCCTGGTAGGGAATTTTGTCATCAAGAGCCCAGGGCCGCTGGTAACATTGTGTCTGCAGTGGAGAAGCTGAGAAAGATGAATGTTGATGTCAGCTCAATTTCTTTTTTTCAGTCCATGCAATGGGGCACCCACATTCTTTTCACCTCGGTTAGACTTCTTGAAACGCCCCCTCACAGACACGCGACGTCTGTGACCTACCTAGGTGTACTAGTCAAGGTTCTCTAGAGGAACAGAACCAAAAGAATGACTGTATATAGAAAGAAATTTATTAATTTAACTCACAAAATGCCCAATAGTGGCTGTCTGTAGCTGCTCCGTTCTTGAGCTGAATATCTCAAAAGACAGAAAAATCCCTGGAAAGTCTCAAATCTCAGGCGCACTAGAGGGTTTGAAGACACTGGGCTCTGATGTCAGCAAGGAACAGCAGCAAGACCAGAGGGGCCAGGCTTTGATGTCAGCCAAGAACAGCAGTAGTGGACAAAGGTAGCAGCAGACCAGTAGTGGGCTCAACATAGCACAGGGCAAGAGACGGCAAGTCCCTCCCCCTTGTGCTTGCTTTTATCTGGTCCACCATTGGAAAGTACCACACATAATGGGCTGGGTCTTCCATATCGATTAAATAATCACTGGAAGGCTTGTTTAAGGGCTTGCCTTAACTGTTAATTCTCCACAGCTGTGCTCCAAACTCAACCTATACCTGCAATTTTCTTTTTTTAAAATCTTTATCATTGTTTTACGTGTATGTCTGCGTGTGTGTGTGCGTGCGTGCGTCTGTATGTATGTCTGTGTGTATCAGAGAGTACTGTGTGTGCCTGTGGATGCCCAAGGGTGACTTTGGGAATTATTCTGGTTTGCACTGCCTCCTCTTTGCTTTATTCTGGAGTTTCCCAGGCTCCCGTCTACCAGGGCTATAGTACAGGCCACTGCCATTTCCACCTGGGTTTTTTATGTAGGATCTGAGATCTGAACTCAGGATCTTCTGCTGGCAAGGCTTAACCCCTGAGTCATCTTTCCAGTCCCCACACTAGGTAATTCTAAATCCCATCAAGATGATCATGAAAATAAACTATCTTACAGGTAGAAAATGAAAGTCCAAGAGAAATTATTTGCCTCAAATCAAAAATGGAGACTAAAGAACAGAATACAAACCAAAGCCTTGCTTTGCCATTTCAAGACTGGAAGGAGTGGTTGACTGTATATCTTAAACTGGTCTTCAACTCATGATCCACCTGCCACAGCCTCCCCAGGACTGGGATTAGAGGAGTTCACTCCCATAACCGGCTCTGAGGATACCTTCAATATCAGTGTTGTAGACTCAGACCCGCCTGGAGCCTCTACAAGCTCTTCTTAGATCTATCTCCATTCAGCAGTTTCCCCTGTAGTTTTGAAAAACATTGGGCTAAAAAGAAAAGACCTTTGCTTCCTAACACACCACACACACACACACACACACACACACACACACACACACACACCTCACATTGTCAGTCCCTCTCAGAAAGCTAAAGTGTGTATATCATGACTGTTTCCATCAGTATCGTGCATTTTATATTCCCAAGGTGTTGCTCATTTTCAGCTTCTGCCTTTAGTTAGAGGAATCTGGAGCTAATGCTCACAAAGCTACAAGAATCCCTACTGGTTAGGAGACATCAAATTAGATTATTAAAATGATGGGATTCTATAGCTAGCATTACAGTGGATTATGCAAATGGCGGTCAAGGTGATTAATCCTCATTGCAGTCGCCTCGGCAATGGGATGGCAAGATTAGCCCAAATTAACTGAATCATTCTGCAGCTTGAATTCGAAATTTACACTTAATTTTTTTTTCTGAGAACAAGTTATGCTTCGTGGCAGGCATCTCTTAAAATGTAATTCTGTCCCCCCTGGAAAACCAAAGGTTAAAAAAATGCACATGATCTGTTCCCGCAGCCTACGAGCAATTTCCTCTCTGTTAAGGGAAAGCTGCTTTCCAAATCTGTTCTGCCTCCTACTTTCAAACACCGGGGTATCACTTCAAAGCAATCAAGTATATATCGAAGAAGAATGCAGAGAGCAATGGGGCACCCACACCCCAGTCACTCATCCAGGGAAATGTCAGGCCTTTGGTACGCGCCTGCAAGGCGTGATTCAAGCGCCCTTTCTCCAACACCCTCCTCGCTTCCCACCTCTTGGAATGAGAAGGTAGAGAGAGAGCTCAGCCTGAACTTCAGAGTCTAGGAGGACTAGCGAATCTGCTCTTAGGGCTTGCTGGAGAAGTTTTTCTCAGAGTAATAGTGCAATGTCAGCTTGAGTCACAAATTGGAGAATACAGGACCTTGTTTGGTTTGAATCCAAACGTCTGATCAGAACACAGGCGAGAGGAACCAGCGTCTTCGGTTCTGCCTTTGAGGAGATGGAGTGAGAAAACTGCTTCCGCATCTTCTGATGCTCAGGACGACGGAAGGCAGACTTTTCTTTGGTTCATCTGCTCACCCCTTCCCTCCCTGTACCAGGATCTCAGACCCCAGTGGACACGCGGGCATAAGGTTATCTGGGCACCTATCATCCAACCAAGCCATGTCCACATGGCCCTAGTCAGGCCAATGTGAGCACAGGGAATTGGTGGTGGGCCAGTGTGTGGAGCATAAGGATGACGTCAACGCCGACAAAGGCCAAGGGACAGGAGAGACATGGCAGCCTGTGTAGAATAAGAAGCAGCTCTTGAGTTCCTCTCACTGGTTCCCGGCAGAGTTCTTAAACACCCATCCTTCCCTGGGACAGACAAGCAAGCAGCCCCTTGTGTTCTGATATTCAGTCTTTGACTCTGGTTCCTCAGCCAGGGTCTCTGAATTTTCTAGGTGATAGAAGCATCTTTGAGTCTAATGAGAGGATTTGTACTGGGTACCTGTATAATGTCGGGATTGGAGCTGGTCATCAGAAAGACCAGATCTAGAGAAGTATTCAGCCCACACTGAGAAGGACGCAGGGCTGGAGACCAAGTTAGGAACTCACCATGCAATGAGACCACCATGAAAAGACCCCTTCCTACTGGAAGGTGTTCATATAGATCTATATGTCTACATGTCCCAGGAGAGTAGTGTGCTCCTACAGCGTGGGACAGAAACTCCCTCGCTAGGGACCCTTCAGGACTTTGCTGTGTGCTTCTGCACACAGGGCTACTCATTTGTAGTCTCAGTAACATCCCTTATCATGAACCTAAGTACAGGTGATCTTGAGTTCTATGAGTCCTTCTAAAAATCATCAAAAGCTAGGCACAGTAGTGTATATGGTCTCATTTGTAGCATAAGGCGGTAGTAACGCTGCTCAAGAGGCCTGAGTCTAGGAGTTCAAAGCCAGTCTTGGTAGCTCAGGAGATTGAAACAGGAGGCTTGAGGCCAGTCTGGGTTATATAATGAGTTCAAAGCCAGTCCGTACTACAAAATGAGGTGAGAAGGAATTGAGGGAGAAAGGCAGGGAGAGAAGGAGGGAGGAAAAAGAAAGAGAGAAAAGACAGAAAAGAGAAGGGAAGGGAAGTGTTGCAGTTCACCTGCATGGTTGCTAATAAATGACTACCAAACAGTTTAAGGAGTTTATTTTCTTAGATAGTCCAATTACATTCTATCCAGCTTGACAGAAGAGCACGCACCAACACCAGGGCCGAGGGAACTGATCACACTATCTCTATGTAATGGCTGAGAGGGACGATCCTTACTTGCCAGACCAACACGTCTGGCCAAGTGTACACAAGGATGCCCACCTTCTCAAACAGCTGTCTGTATTTTATTCCAGGGCCTCCCACTCACCATAGGCTGAGCCTTCCCCATCAGCTAAACAATCTCCTGTACATTTGCTTTGGGCATAACTCTACCACTGATTCCCTACAAATGTGCCCAGAACTCAAACCCTCAACTGTCAAGTTGACATTTGTGCCTAACTATCACACACACACACACACACACACACTCAGTTTCACTAACTAGAGAACGGAAAATTTACTGCACATAGAATCGCCTTAAAATAAGGTTTGGAACTGACAAAAATTCGAAGTTGTAACTGTAGGGGATGGGACGGTGGAAAAGTTCTCACTGTTGTGTTGGGGGTGGACCCGTTGCACTCACACTAGGAGCAGGAGCAATATTAGCATTATCTCTCTGGAAAAAAAAGCAAGTTTGTCATGGAAATCTTTATAAGTGTGTAACTTTAATCCAATAAATTTCCTTCTAGAAAACTCCTTTAATGGAAGACTTACTTGACATGAAGATTCTTCAGTAAGATGCTAATGACCGTGAAGGATGTGAAAGGAAGCCAACTGACTGGGGCTTGAATAGGTAGACAAGTTATAGTGTCCACTTGATGAATTGTGAAGCGTTGTCCCGGCCCATGAACCAGCATAAACCTGGACTTACAGGAGAGAAACAGAGTGGGAGCGGAAGGAATTAATCAGGCATCAGTCAGAGGAAGCCTAGGGAGGAGAGAGAAGGGAGGGGAGGGGAGGGAAGGGAGAGGAGAGGAGAGGAGGGAAAAGAGGGGAGGGGAGAGGAGGGAAAGGGAAGGGAAGGGAGGGAGGGGGAGGGAGGGGAGGGGGGAGGGGAGGGAGGGAAAGGAGGGGAGGAGAGGGAGAGGAAGGGGAGGGAAGGGAGAGGGAAGGGAGGGGAGGGGAGGGGAGGGGAGGAGAGGGGGAGGGAAGGGAGGGGGTAGAGGGGGAGGGAAAGGAGGGGAGGAGAGGGAGAAGGAAGGGGAGGGGAGGGAAGAGACGGGAGGGGAGGGAAGGGAGGGGAGGGGAGGGAAGGGAGGAGAGGGAGAGGAGGGGAGGGGGAGGGAAAAGAAAACAAAAATTCAGTGTGGTAGATAGCAGGACATTACTATAATTCCCAAACTAAGAAGGCTGAGGCAGGAAGATCTTGAGTTCCTCCCTAGTAAGGCGGTCTTGGCCAACATAACCAAGACCTTTTGCTATATAAAGGAAGAGAGGGAGGGAGGGAGGGAAGGAAGGAAGGAGGGAAGAAGCAAGGAAGGAAGAAAGGAAGGAGGGAGGGAAGGAGGGAGGGAGGAAGAAGGAAGGAAGGAAGGAAGGAAGGAAGGAAGGAAGGAAGGAAGGAAGGAAGGAAGGAAGGAGAGAAAAAGGGAGGGAAGAAGGGAGGAAGAAATAGAGGGATGAATGAAGGGAGGGAAGGGAGAAGAAGGGAGAAACGAAAGGAGGGAAGGAGGGAGGAAGGGAGAGAAGAAAGGAGGGAGGGAGGAAGGGAGGGAGGGAGGGAGGGAGGGAGGGAAAATTATCCAACATAGCAACATCAGCAGTTGGTCCCCCACTGTGCATCTGACCAGAGTATGGGAGGACTTGGGGCATGTGACTGGCATCTGAAGAGTGACCATCTCATGGGACCAAACGCTTAGCCTGTGCTTAGTATCAGAAATGCTGAACATGCAGTGGATGTCTAAATAAATGAAAAATTGGTTGTTGGTATTAGAAAAGACATCCTTCGAACCACTAAATCTTCTAAAGGAATGATCCTTTATCTTGAGCTATTTGATCATTATTGACATCATTGACGTTCGTTTGACATCAAGATGATGGTGGAGAGGAACCAGCCTTCTAGGCATGTGCCTGATCTCTAGAGAAGCAACCGCACCTGACATTTAAAGCTTGGGACATTGCGGGATGTGTGGGCCTCCTTTCTCTCTCTCCCTCCCCTGAATAAATCATTATTTTTTCAAAATTAAAGAACAAAAAACAAATATCAGAAAGTTGGGACTTTAAAAATTCCCCTGGGAGATGCAGAAAATCACCCCTGAGTGAGAGTTTGCGAAATGGACCTACTCACTTCCGGACAGAAAAGACAGAGCAGGAATCGACCTGAGCCAGAGGACTCGGCTGGCAGGTCTGCATTCTGGCGGCTCCTGGTCCTTTGTTCTGCTGACACAGAACACAATGAGCTGAGACCAATGACCAAGTCCAAAGCCCAGGGGTGGGTATCTGGCTATGGCCTCCGGTGGTGAAGGCAGAAGGACCACAGAGGAAGTGAAAACTTGCACCTTTAAGCCAGAGCTCTCCTGACCTCGGCACCTTCCCCTGGGCCCCACCCCTAATGCTGCTGTAAAGTTTCCAGCATCAGCTTTTTGTGAGACATGCTCAAGCCACAGGAGTATTGATTGGACAGAACATAAGTAGTGATGATTTCCTACAGCATGTAAGCTACAGAACGATTAATAATATACTTGAAACAGCGTCTGTAGCTTCCTAGTCAGAAGTAAGAAAAATAATTAAAGAAAATAAGCTAGGTATTAGGGCTTATGCCTGTAAGCCCCGTATTTGGGAAGCTGAGGCAGGAGAATTGCATGTTTAAGACTAACCTTAGCTACATATTAAGAAAAAGGAGAAAGAGGAAGAAAAGGAAGAAAGGAAGAAGAGAAAGAGAGAGGGAGGATCCAAAAAGGCTGGAACGAATTGAAAAGGATAAAGCCATATAAGCTGGGCATGTGGTACATGCCTGTAATCCTGAGGAAGGAGGATCAGGAGTTCGAGACCAGCCTTGCCTACATAGCCAGTTTGACACAGGAAATTTGTAAAGCACTTATAAAAGAGCCAAAAGGAAGTGGGCATAGTTAGGTGAGTAGCAAGTGGCTAGACGATGTAGTCAGCACTGGGTTCACCAAGAAGATGCAGCAATTCTAAATGTATAACATACAGGGTGTGTGTGTGTGCGTGTGTGTGCGTGTGTGTGTGCGTGCGTGTGCGCGTGTGTGCGTGCGTGTGTGCGTGTGTGTGTACGCGCTCGTGTGTGTGTGTGTGCAGGTGCATGTGGAGGCAGAAGACAGCTTTAGCTGTCATTCTTCAAATGCTGTTCGTCTGTGTTTTGGGGACAGGGCATTCACTGGTCTGAGTTTCCTGAGTTGCACTGGCCACGTATCACCTGTCAAATCCCAGGGGTTTCTGGCTCCACAGCCCTGTCACTGGGATTATAAGCACACACCACCACACCTATGTTTTTTGTAATATGGGTTCCTTACGGTCAAACTCAGGTCTTTATGCTTGTAAGGCAAGCACTTTACTGACTGATCTATTTCCCCAGCCCCTATATGGATAAGACATTTAATAAATGGCTACAAAATCCATAAAGCAACACAGAATCACAACAAAGCAGAGACAAATCCATCACCACAATATGAAATTTTAACATATCTCTGAGTTAAGCAGTAGGGGAAAGAATATAGAACATTGGAATGACAATAATTCCCATGAAATCTATATTTTCAATCTTATTTTAATTTAACCCAACATAACCAAAGTAGCATCATCTCAACATGTAATCAGTGTAGTGTGTTACCAATGAGGTATTTTTCATTCTTTTTATGTCCTCCACCTCGAGAATATTACATATTTATGTTAACAGCGGATCTCAATTTGGATCAGCCACGTTTCACATGTCAAGTAGCTGCATGGCTACTGTACACTTTTTTGTAGCACATGGACTGTTAATAGAAGCTGATCAGTTAGTGTATCTGACAAACAGTTCAATGCATTTTTAATGGAATCTTGTCACATAAAGAGTTTTCTGAAATATAATATATACCAAAACTTAGTGAAACAAAAATTGTAACTAAAGGAATAGCTCTGGAAATGAAGCAACACGAACAATTCATGAATTAAAAATCAGATTTTAATGGCTATTTTAATATGCAAAAAAGTATTTATAAAAAATACCACATTTCAAAAGGAGTTTAATGCATTTTAGGAAATTAGAAATAACAATGGCAAATAAAGTAGGACGAAGTCAGCATGATGGCTTATACCTGTCATCCCAGCGCTCAAGAGGCTGAGGCAGGAGGATCACCATGAGTTTCAGATCATACTGGGCTACAGAGTTCAAAGCCTGGGCAGAAAGCAAAGTGGGCAAATAGATATAAGAGCAGAAATAATTAACAAAAATTAAACATATGCCGATTTCCTTTCCATCTTCATGTGCATGTGTATGTGCATGTTTGCATGTGGGGGTACATGTGGGGGAAGTATGTGAGCACATGAGGGTGCACGCATGTGGAAACCTGGGGTGATATTGAGAGTAACCCTCAGACACTCTTCCACCTTACTGTTTTGAGACAGATTCTCTGGTCAAATCATGATGATAGGACTAATCTGGCTCCAGTGATTCACAGGTCTCACTTTCTGGGGCTGAAATTACAGACAGGCTGCCGTGCCTCCTGGCACTTTAAATAGGTCTGGGGATCTGAACCCAGGTCCTTTGCTTTATGCACTCAGTCATCTCCCAATCCTTCCTTCCTTCCTTCCTTCCTTCCTTCCTTCCTTCCTTCCTTCCTTCCTTCCTTCCTTCCTTTCTTCTTTCCTTCCTTTCTTCTTTCCTTCCTTCCTTCTTTTCTTCCTTTCTTCCTTCCTTTCTTCTGCTAAGACTTTTCAAAAGCTAAACAAATATTGGTCCTTTGAAAACACTAATAAAAACAATAGGCCTCTGGTAGAACTGAACTGGAGGGAGAGGATAGTGGCCTACTTCCTGCCAACTCCCTAATATTTCAGCGTCTCCCGGTCATCCATTCTGCTGTGACTCCACTCGTGGTTGCATCCATTGATGAGGCCAATGCCCTTGTGCCCCAACCACACTGGAAGCAAAGCCTTCGAGCCTGACCTTCAGGGAACACTTGACACGTACGAAGTGCTTTTGCATTCCCTGATGTGCCTGATATATTTTTTAGTTCTAAACAAATCTGAATAAAGCGGTACCCCTAAAATGCAAGGTGTCCTTCTGGCCCAGTACCATGGGCATTGTGGATTGCAGGAGGAACTCTAAGAGAAGTAGGACAGGCAGCCTGACTCTCAGAAGCTGGAGAAACCGAACAGGAGGCGTTCCATGCCATTCGTCGCAGTTCGCCTGCATGTTGCTGATATGGTTGCAATAGAACGGCTATGAGAACAAGGGATTTTATTCCAGTGTGTGATTGTCCGGTTACATTTCTTAGTCCAGCTAGGGAGAAGAGTTCATACCAACACCAGGGGCAGAGGGAACGAGCCACACCATATCCAAGGACTGCTGAGAGAGAGGGAATCCTCACTTGCCAGACAACTTGTCTGTCCAGTACGCCAAAGAGTACCAACTCACTAAACTAGCTAAAGTATGCCAGTGGGATACTTATGAAATTCACTGATCTTACCAGCTCAGTTCAGACTGAACATCTCAACAGTTCCAGTCTAGTGCTGAAGAATACTAAACTTTACTAAACCAGATTCCCCATCTTATCCATCTGCGCAGGGAACAGTCCGCTCACCCTGGGCTGAAATCTTTCCCATCAATTAGACAATCTCCTGCAGACTCGTTCAAGAATTCAACCACTAATTCTTTACAGATCTTCCCAGAGCTCAAGTCTTCAATGGTCAAGTTGACACCTGTATCTAACTACCATGCCATTGGAACTTCAGACACAAAAACCACTCTCTTCAATGACAGCCACGCGGTTTCAGGCGCAGAGACTTATCCCACAGAACTTTGACCTTAAGTATATGGAAGGATCCTGGAAGCTGAAGAGAGGGGATTAAGGGGAAGGTGTCGCTGAGGTGATGAAGAATCAAGAACAAGTCCGGGCAGTGGAAGAGCAGTGAAGTGGACAACAACGGCCAGCCAGAATGCAGAGTACTGTCGACCCTGCAATGCTCACCAAGAATCAGGCCAACCTAACCTCTCCCCATCCTAAGGCCCAGGAACCTCTCAGAAAAGAGGGCGGTAAGATTGCAAGAGCCTGAAGATGGGAAGGTCCACTATTCCATTCAAGACAACGCTGCTGCATCCAGGAACTCACTGCAATGAGACTTGTCCTTACCAGACCTGCATAAAGACTGAGATACCAACTTGCCCCCATAGGCTAGCTAGGATCTCAGGAGAGATAATTACATGGAAACCTTGGGGACTTGGGCTAGATGAATGAAAGGAAATGTCCTTATCAGTGGAGCAGCCTCTGGAAGGTCCACTTGGTGCCACAGAGGCCTGAATCCCCACAAGAATAAACACCAGAGGGAACCCTGGGGCATATAGAAGCAGACAGGTAGGAAGGTGGGAGGGAGTGGGACGGACGGATAAATGGAGAGGAGGGGGATGGGAAGGAGGGGGGAAGGAGAGAGGCAGGGATAAGTGCTCAATATGCTTGTAAAACTAAAAGAATAAAATAAATAAATAAATGTGCACCTATATAAAAAAAAGAAGAGGAAGAAGAAGAGAAAACCTGGTGCACAGTCCCTGTGCTTAGAGAGGACTAGACCTTACGTGGGTCCCGTTCTAGTTGTAATAAAATCCCTGACCCGAGCAATTCAGAAGGGGTTTACTGAACTCACAATCCCAGGTTAGTCCATCATGGCAGGGAGGTTATGGGAGCAGGAATATGACACAGCTGGTCACGTCACATCCTCAGCGAGAGCAGGGGCGAAAGCCAACAAACTAATGCATGCAAACTTGCTTGCTTGCCTGCCCACGTTCAACTAGCTCTCTCCATCTTTATCCACTGGCCCAGGGAACGATTGTCTTCCCACACCACGTAATGCAATCAAGACAATCCCTCACGGGCATGTTCAGATACCAACTTTAATCCAGAACTCCCCACCCCTACCCCTGGTGTTCAGCCTTCAAGGTATCAGGTTAACATAGACACTAACCATCACAAGTAGATACAAGCTGATAACCCTCTCTAAACTTAAAGTCTGAGTCTCAGTTTTCCTATCTGCAAAATAAGAATCATCAGAGTTCTTTTGCCAGAGGGTGGTCATAAAAATTAAAGACAAAACCACAGCTGAGGTCATTTCCCCTGGGCACAAGGCTTGTGCCTATTCATGTTCCTGTGTTACACAAATGGAACCAACTTCCTCAACCCCTATCTCTTTAAGTCTGCTGGCTGAGTTTCTAGTCTTTGCCACATGCGCTTTTCTAGTCTTTGCTTCCACTGATGGTCAGCACTGATCAAGAAGACAGGGGACCCCCCCATTATGACATCCAGAGGGCTGCCTTCAAGCCTGTGGCTGACACAGCTCACATGGTGCCCCAGGAGTCTAGTACATCGTGACTGTGGTTACAAAGAGGTTTTCCCGCTCCAGAGCACAGCCCTGGCAGTCTTTTCAGTTGTCAGGAAGGCGTTAGGACTGACAGCTATTTCCTCTCCATCTCATTTCACAGAGAGGAGCATTTCTGAAAGAACATTCGAGGGAGAAGCGCTGCATGCTGGGAGACAGTGGCCAGGAAACGCTACTCCTGGCTCCTGCGATGAAGGCCAGGTTGGACCTAGACCCTTCCTTCCTGCCACCTTCCTGGGGACTGAGCACCTTAGGCAGTAGCTCAGTGCTGCCCTCCTCGGGCCCCTAAGCTGTGTTGCTTGGAGCCACAGGGACCTGAAGTCCCGGGTGGGCCTCTCCCCCTGGGTCATAACAGTGCTCTTTCTTCCAAGTGAGGTCAGAGGGCAGAATGAGGGCCACTTCACAGCCCATGAGATTTCCAGTCATCTACTCTTGTCTCTTACCAAAAGGGCCATTACATTCCTGATGACTTAATTGTAAGTGTGGCCTCCCTTCTTCCTGTCCATGCTAATTTCCTCTGGATATGTCAAAATTCTTGGAATTAAAAAAAAAAGATCATCTATTTCTCTGGGATGGTTAGTATTAACTGTCACCCCAACATCTAGGAAGCAGGTCTCCAGGCCCACCCAAGGAGTTTCTGGTTTAAGGCTGGCCTCTGGGCATGCCTTGATTGCATAATTGATGGGGGAAGACCCAGTCCACTGGTAGTCTAAGACTGCATAAAATGGGAGAACTGAATAGACCTGTATGCATTCTCCTCTTACTGTGTCTGTGGCGGTGTTGTGATCAGTTTCCTTGACTCCGGCTGTTATGACATCTCTGTCATGCTGGACCATAACTTGGAATCATGAGCCAATTAAACTCTTCCACTCTAAGGTGCTTGGGTCGGGTGTTTGTTGTAGCAACATGTAATGAAACGTAAACAGGCTCCAGTTGGTCTGAGAATTCTTCAAGGACTCACCCCATCTGAGGGATAAAGTCCAGATTTCTCTGCCTGATGCTTAAACTTGCTGAATGGTGGCCTCCACCTGCCTCCTGTCTTCCTCCCCTTGTCCCCCCTTCTCCTGCTACATGGCCCCAGTGACCTACTCCCTGCCACTCCTACATTTTTCAGTACTTCCCAATTGACCATTCCACTATAACCCAATCATGCTGGAGAAGAAGCCTTCACCTTGTGAGCCTTTGGAGACACATGACATATTTAGTGCTTGCCTAACCTGTGTCCTTACTTTCATTTCTGTGGTATATGTCCATACAGTTTCTTCACCTGGATCATGTTCATTTGTATCTTGCCTAGAAAGTCATACATCTTAAGACCATTAAAATGCTTCCCACTGATGCCGAGAACCTTATTGTCACTCACTATGTCACCCGCGAAGACAACCTAGCTCATCTAAACTGATCGACTAGAGTGGGCAATGCTCAACTTGTCCCAAAGGCTTACGGTGACCTCTAGGCATGGCCACAGTTGGAAAACTGTGCTAGACATGGCACTTTGGAGCCGAACACCCTAGATCTGAAGTCCAGCTCTGCTGCCCACTGACCTTGGACCTGTTACTCTATAAGTAGTGGGGAGAGGAGAATGCCTACCTGGTAGAGTTGCTTCAGGATTATGGGGGTATGTACGTGAAGGCAGGAGGAGGCGCGCCACTT